>JAWNZC010000353.1:932500-1037500 GCA_035771165.1 Paragorgia papillata
TCCAAACACAACAGCAGCAACATCATTAGCTGCGGCTATCATTCCATTCTGAGAACTGGAGAAATTAAATATTTTTTCAACTCAGGCATAACAAGTGGCAACACACCCAAAATTGCCAATGCTAGAAAACAGAAAAGATGAAGCTTGTTATTGAACTGCCTATGATATAAAAATTTAGTCTGTTCTATTCAAGACCTGAATTAGGTTCAAACCATTTACTTTATAACGTCAGTCACTACCACCAACAGTCTTTCTCAAGATTACACTAACCTAGATAATCAACGTCAATACTCCTAGGTTCAAACCATCTACTTTATTTTATAACGTCAGACACTATCACCAACAGCAATCGAAATATAGTAAGGTTAGATATACTGCCGAAACAGAGAACGTAGGAGTCTAACGTTTCGAGCGAAGGCCCTTCGTCAGAGAGAAATGTAAAGACTAAAGAGTGTAAACAAACAACGAGCTTATATAAGAAGGATAATCAGGTGACTAAAAATAAGCCAATCAGATAAAAATAACAATAACAAATTAATAATGAGATGCAAAAAAATTAGCCAATCACCAACAGTCTTTCTCAAATGATCAGGTTCAAATCCAATCTCGTACCCAGCGCCTGCGATCCTTTTGGCCACTACCAAGAATCAGAGGCTCTGGGAAACTCCGATAAAACTCGTCATCTGATTGGTTAGTTTAAAAACAGTATAATTTCAAATAGTGTGCACGTTGCTAACTTGTTTAATCGATTTCTCGACGTTCTGTAACACATAAAATTATACACGACAGACCCAGAATATAATTGAACACGTGAAATAATTCAAAACAACAAAAAAACCCGATTAAAACTATTATTATTGTCGCTTCGTCGCCGAACAAACATCCATCGTCTGACTCGTCTCGTAATTCTTCGCAGTTTCGTCTCAGAACTTTAAAATTATATTAGAAAATGCAAGGTCGATGTAGTTAAGGCAAAATTCCTGGCAAAAAGTACAATTTCTTACCTGAGCGGTTGAGCCGATTACTGCCGAGTGCTGACGGCGACGCGGACATTTAAAACACCCTCGTCAAATCGTCTGGTTGACGATTGTGAGAGAAGCGAAGAAAGGCCATTTGTATCGATTGTATTGTCGAGAGCTTTATTAAATAAACATGTTGGATCTTTTTTATCGGTAAACAAATATTTTTCCTTGGTCTTCGAACAAGCGAACGATCGTCGATGACTGTAACAAATAATAGGGAACTGGGAACCAGAGGACTGGGAATAAAATCCCAATTTTGGGGTCTTTTTCATCGGAGTTTTCCAGAGCCTCGATCCGTTCCTTGGTAATGACCAAAAGGATCGCAGGCTCTGGGTACGAGATTGGTTCAAATCATTCTCGGGCTCCTACAATCTCGAGCCCATAGTCACCCCATTTTTGGTCAGCGGGAGAGCGCGGGGGAGACTCTGGGGAAATTGGATTTAATTACCCCTGAAATGAGGGGTTCCGGTTGTTAAACGCATGATCGTAGCCTCAGCTGCTGTGCAGAATGTGCGTTGTGTTCATGAGTTCGTTTCTCATATATTTGTTTGAAATCGCAAATACTATATTTGTGAGAACCCTTCATAAAATGCAGATCAAATGCACGTTAAAATTGTCGGAGAGAGACTGACACTGCTGGTGGTGGCACTTAACATAAACGTTCTTGAAATCCAAGGTAAAATATCAATTCACGACGCCAATATCGTCCTCGATCACAAGCCTTTTAATACGAGTTGCGATTGCGAAGGCTGATTCCGTCTTTAATTAATTGTCTTAAATACATCGGGATTTGTTTTGTTCATTGCGACTATTTGTTATTCGAAATTCGTCTTGTACTTTTGCTATGAAGTTTGTTTGTCTGAATGAGACCCAGATATAATTAAACAAAGGGAAGAAGTGTAAATGAGGCGTCTAAATTTGAAGATATATATGTTATTGAATAAAGCAATATGTTTGACGACTTTCATTATTTCACAATCTGTATGTTTTGAATATAATCGATTAATTCAATAAATTTAAATGGACCAATCAAAACGGAGAATCAATCCAGTTTCCCCAGAGTCTCCCCCGCGCTCTCTCGCTGACCAAAAAGGGGGTGACTATGGGCTCGAGATTGGGGCTCTATGGTAGGCCGAGTCCAACCTCGTACCCAGGGTCTTATCTCCGCTCCCCCGCCCCCGCCCACAGCTGCGAAACAGAGGAGGCCGGACAGCTGTCATGTGATCGTCACGTGATATTGTCGACCAATGAAATTGCGCTGTTCTCTTATCGTTGATCGGCTGAAAATTTTGCATTGGACTTAGAATACCGAATATTACGCTATTGTCATTCATTTTTTTCTTTAAAAAAGCAGCGATATCGTTTGGTATATTGTTGGACTATCCATATCTGCAGGATTTTGCAAGGTAATGTATTTTTTCTACTTTGTTTTGATCGTTTATGTAAGTCGTGTTGCGCTAAGCGAAGACCCGACTTCCGGTTTGTCAACAATCTTCAAAGCAAAAACTCTCGAATTCCCATGGTTCGAATTATCTAATTTTTGCGTAATGAGTTGAAGAAATGTCTCATCTTAGATTCTATGCAGGCGATCCCCAGCGATCCCCTCACCGTTTTCGAGATATTCGCCGTTGAACCGACCATGGTATTTCGGCTTTTGCTAAGATGGCGATTAATAATTTAAGAGAGCCTCTCGCCACTAAAGCTTGTTTTTTTCTCAAGAATTTTGGACGTTTCCTAATATTTCGAGCTTTATTCTTTAACGTAAGTGTAGAATGAGTGATGGACAATTATTAAAGAGTAAACTTTGGTATTTGTCTGTTTTTATGGTCCAAAACGCTTGACCTCGCTGTATAAAAACACCATCATTCTGGAAAAATTGTATACATATCAGGCATACATACATTCTGTAAATATTATTACAGAATGTACCGAACTTTCTTAAAGATCTGCTATATATGTATACAGGCCTGATATGTATAGATAATTTTTATGTATTAAATAACATTGTGTTCCATGACAGCAGTATGATTATTAAAATTGATGTGTGGAATATTTGTAGTTTATTATTGGTCATTGTTATTGTGAATAATATATTGTAGTTGTAGTATTTTTTTTATTTTTTGCTAATTTGTTATAATTTGTTGTTCGTATTGTTTTTCAGTATACAAATATTTATTATCCTTTTTGCCCCACTTCAGCCCCAGTTGTCCATTTCAACTGAGTCAGTGATGTAGGAAACAAGCTGATGGGGTGGGGGAAGTGTACATGTACACTTTCAAAAGTACCTTGTTTCAGGTTGTTTAAGACATGAAAGAGTTAATAACTCCATCTCACATTGTATTTTTTACAGGAAGTGAAGAGATACAGTACAGATGTCAGTGTTGGAACAACTTACTTTGGTGGTGTTCAGGAGTGCCCAGGCACGAGCACCAACTGAACAGGATTTTTACAATGATAAATTGATGGATTCTTTTTTACTAAATAACATTCAAATAGTTTGAAGTTTTGCATGTTGTCATGTTGTATAATTACATAAGGCAATGCATAATATATATATAATTGTGGACATACAGTAACTAATAAAATTTTAACACAGAAGTATTATCTTGCATATTGTTATACAATCCAAATGCTGGGTCCCAAAGCCTAATTAAATGCCTCGATATTATTCATCCCTTTGCATGCATTTGAGTGCTACTGGCTACTGCATGTACATACTGATAAGCAGTGAACTATATATGTCTAAGACAGACACCCTTGCGCTGGACTTTGTCTGTATTATATATAGTTCATTCACATCAGGCTCGGACTGGGCCCAATTTAGGGGCCTTGCCATTTCAGTTGTGAAACCCTCTCTTGGGGGGTCCGGGGGCATGCTGCCCCGGAAATTTTTGAAATGTAGAGTCTCTGAAATGGCATTTCCTGCATTTTGGGGGAAGATTTTATAGAATTCCGGAGATTATAAAACATTAAAACGTCATATAAAACACACAATTTACACAAAATACAACAGATTTCAGGACTTTTCAACATTTAGAACAAAACATTTTTAACATTTCAGAGCATAAGAAGCTGTTCCATTTCCGAGGACTTTGGTGCAAGTTTTCGATACACTGCCTCGTTATCAACAGCCTTCAGTAAATCAACTTCTACAGAACAAATCATTACTTCTTCCAAAGTGTTACTGTTGCCTTCTGTTGCAAACTATTTTGAGTATTTTCCTTATCATTTATTTCACAAATGCGGAATTAAGTAATTGCTTCAATGCTTCCAATTTGATATTTTATGGGTGTGTCTGGTCAGGGGCCCATTTTTATGTCCCAAAAGGGCCCATGTGCCATGGCACAACGGCACATAGGCCAATCCGAGCCTGATTCACATGTCTACCTTAATACAGTAACTTTTCTGATGCCCTCTCTAATAAATGTGCCAAAGTTGATATTTTCTCAGCAGTGGGGGTTGCTTCAATGCAAAAATGTTGAACCAATGTTAAAATGTTAACAATGCCCCTGATTGAATACCTGCATCAGTGTCAATACAGTAGTACTTTAGAAGTAACCAAGATCAATATTGAGACAAAACATTTTAATTTCATTCAAGTTCCTTATTTACAAATATATCGAGGATACAGGAAATACACTTTTTTGACCATTTATATATTTGACCTTAACATTTGACCAGTTATATACCAAGTCATATCAATAGATTCTGGAGGCAATCCAATAAATTATCTCGATTTTTAATTCACCTTAATTATAAAAGAAAACACAAGCTTGTTATTGAATAATACATTTTAAGCTAGCTTTATTCACACTTTTATAAAATTTGGGAACAAGTTACAGTAAATATAAAAGGAACAAGACTGTTTGCTAAAAAATCGGTGGGAAAAACCCCAAGGATGATAGTTGTATCTAATTGATCCAGATATAATTGCTACACAGAACAGTTATAGAAGTTTACAGTAATACTGCAGAATGCAAAACATTAAACCACGGAAAATGCATCATAAGGTTATAGAATAGGAAAAATTTGAGAGGGAAATCATTAACCACTAAACAACAAATAATGTTGATTTCTCACCTCACGCTTTTCTCCAGTTGTAACGAATCACACGTTGCACAGCACAACCAAATCCTTCTTTGTTGTAAACATCTAATTCGTTTCTGATTTGTTCCATTATTTGTCACATAAAATGCGTCGAATCCGAAGGAACTTGAGGAGTCCTTGAAAACTATCTTGTAATCTTGAATGCCCATCCGCCATTGTCACGAATATACGCCAAATAAAGCACAATCTGATCATATTAATTGTCTATGATAACCACGAATTGTTCTCGTATTTTTCTGACCATCAGATGTATCAATTCTGGATCAACTGTGACGAGTTTTCAAACGTTTTTGCGCATCTAGTCCACCGGGCAGAGATCATTCCTCGTCGGCGGTCAAATGCAAATAAATCAATAATTTATCAATTTTAGTGTTAGGACCATGATGCTTTGCGGCTGCTGTCCAACCTCCTCTGACTGCGAAAAGACCCTGGTTGGGGCTGGTCACGTGTTTCGAGGGCAAAAATATAACTTACTGGGGGGGGGGGGGGGGGGGGGCGGGGGGGGGGTAATTTAGAAACGTGGCTAAAGTGAACACGCAAAGACAATGTTTTTATGTGATTTATTTTATTCTGACAAGACAAAGTGTACGTTTTATAACTGTCAAGAAAGCCAGACTCAGACTGCATGCCCAAATCGATGTTTATTTACGTCAGTTTCCTCAGTGTTGTGCGATGCTGTATGTATGGAAACAAAATTCGCCGTCTGAACTCGAAGGCCTCTATGTCTCTAATGGCTTTTTGAAATAGTAAAATACGTGTAAATCTCTCCGGTTGATTAGTGGGTTTTATTCGTCGAAGTCTACCCAAAACACCGCCAATTTTTCGTTAGTCGCTTTGTGTCCCGCCGCTTTGCCTTCGTTGTTTTCAGTGTGCCAACTGTCAATGTTTTCAAGCGTTTCGTTGCGCGCCGTCTGACTGTTTGCGTTTATACGAAACGGTTGCCTAAAAAACAAAGAGAATATCAGTGGTGATATTTAAAGGTAATACAAATGTGCCTGAGTTGTTTTCAAACACATAAAGGAGTCTCAAGAACGAAAATATAAATATATACGTTGGCTGACGGCGAATATATTGAAGTTATGCAATAACTTGGATCTTTCAAATTTAACGTTTATAACGAAGTATTTTCCATAATTTAGGAAACATAGCACGGTATAACATTTGCGCTGGTTCAGTGGTGAGTTTTGGCTGTAATTCTGTAAAATACAAGTCAGGGGCGGATTTAGCGTTAGTCAAATAAGTCCTACGACTAAGGTAAAAAAATCCGCAAGAAAAAATAATTATCGTATCGTTCTTCCCTCAGTCTCGAGATCGCCGAGATAATCGAATAGGTGAGACCGCCGACCGGTATGTTAACCCGCGTCGCGCGGTTTACTTTGTTCTTTCTCGACGGATTTGAGGCTATTGTATGAGCCGCTGTGATTGGTTGAATTTATAAATTAGCCTTTATAGCGATCTGTGATTGGTTTGCCAGGTGTTCGCCGGATTTCTTTGTCTTTCTCGACGGATTTAGACCGCTTGTAGCACCCTTTCTGATTGGCTTAATTTTTCAATAGCTCTTTATGAAGAGCACGGATTGGTTTAGCGGCGTTTTACTTTGTAGTTCTCGACTGATTTGTGGACTGATCAGTGCGTATATTTATTTACTACTAGGAGTTACTATCGCAAGGGAAGTGCTGCCTCAAAGTTGATTGGCATGTTTGTTAAGGCTAGTTTCCACTCAGGAAAATCTTCCTCAGGACCGGAACGGACAGGGAAGTTTTCGTGGTCTTGTGAGCTCTCGGTCGGAACTAATGACTTTAACACAAAAGAAACTTTCCTGTGAGTGTCCGTTCCTATCCTGCGGACAATTTTCCTGAGTGGAAACTATCCTTTAGTTACCATTCCCGGCAGCGCGGTTTCATGATTTTTATAAAGGTTTATGTGTAGTTAATGGGAACCACATTGGAGTTTTGGTCGCGTATTGTTGTAAAACGAAGGAGAATTTGAATGAAGAGCGCAATTAGCCTCCGGCAATGTTGCGTATAAAAGGCGATGCGGAGCACGCTGTTGGACATGCAGTGTAAGATTACTGTTTAAGAATAATGAAAAAACATCAGAAAAAGAATTAAGGATTTGTAACGTGTAGTATAGTGCTATCAGGATCTTAGGACACAACCCTGGACGCAGGGATTTGGGGTTGGGAGTCAATGTAAATATTAAGTAAATTGTTGGAAGAGAAATAATAATCGCTATCAACACAATATATTAGACGAGAGTTAAAGTGAGTGCTTACCAAACTTGTTGTGTGTTTAAGGTAGTCAAACGCATTTGAAAATCTTGGAGTAGAGTAGGAATGGACAGATCAATATAAGTTTCTGCCTCAACGGGCTCCGCCACAATGGGCAGACCAATTATTTTTGTGTCTCAACGGGCGATATATTTGCAACAGTTGGTAAGTTGTTCAGCCACAGAAATCCCTCACGAGGAATGAGACCATTGTTACAAGCACTCAAATACATGTTGTCTCCTTGTACTAAGACACAGTCGATGGTTGTCGAACTCCACTCGATAACTGGAATTGTTTGTGCTGTTAATAGCGCTGATAAACTCATGAAAGAGCACTGCTTTCCTCGAGACTGGCCACTGAAACCTTCATGGCCTTGATGAATACTTCCACGAGAAAGTAAAGACATGATGTATTGTTCTTACCGTAAATTTTCTGTTAAGAAAACTTCGACAACCTCGAATTGTAGAAACCTCGAAGCGAAGGCAGCGTGGTAGTGGAACATGAGCACTTTCGAATATATGAATGACGTAATGCCGACAAACAGACGCAAAAATAAAAACAGATCGAGATCTTGGTCGACTATACATAACTCGGTAAAAGGACTGGACACGAGTTAACACAGCCAACGTCAAAGCACAAGCGGATTCTTTCGTTTCGAACATGGCTTTGCCTAATACAAACGTAATAAATCTTGATGTACTCGCTTTGAAGGACAACGACGAGATTGTGTTGCGAGAGATTTATAAAACGGGAAGTTTAATACCGTCGACTCTCGGACTCGAGGGTCAACAAGCGAAGGATGCTTTGCGCAAAGCCGAGCATTTTACCAAGATTGGCAAGACGCTTCAAAGAAATTTTGGCACTGAGATATACGTGGTAATATATGCCAACAATGACAAGAAGAGACCTCGTGCTGCTCTCAAGTAAGCAGATTTTTCTCGCTTAATTATTTTCTAGTTATTTATAAATATTTAATACGACAATAACAACCTTCGCCACGATTGACACCACATGGCATGTCTTCAAATGAAAGGTGACCTTTATTATTGTTAGAATCTTATTTATTAATATATTTCTAGCTGTCCTTTCTTTCCTAGTCTTAATATCTACGTGTTTGTAGCGCAAGTAGCTCAAATTCATGCAGGGTTTCCCCTTCTAATTATTGTATTTGTTAATGGTTTGAAAACTTAATTGAAACATGTCATCACCTTATTTATATTAATGTGCTTTTGAGACTAGCATTGTAGCAAAGAGTAGCAAAGAATTGAAATACAAGCTAAAAGATTTTGTCAAGATTGGATAATGTAGACTACTTCATAAATTCATAAAATAGATAGTGAGGTCTGGCAATCATATTCATGTTATTTTATGCGAGAGGCCATAGTTAGGGCCTGTTTGGTTTTCAAGGTTGGGTTACCTCTGGGTCAACTCCATTAGATGTGGTTACCAAGCACTAATGACAAGAAGCCTGGTACAAGTAAAAAGTTGTCCTGGGTAGGCGAGTTTAATAACCCTACCAGCTACTAGAGTAACCCTAGTGTGGTGATAGGGCTATCCTAGCACCCGGGTTACCCTAGTGTCCTTGTAAATACAACAAAAAAAACCCAGGAAATGTACGAGACCTACATGTAGGGTAACCAACGTGCTAGAGTAACCCAGTCGTGGCTAGGGTAACCCTACCTCCTTGTAAACAAGCCCTTAGTATAGAGACTGAGTCAGGCGTACAATGTTTTTTAATTTGACATAGTATTTAAATGTTTTAGGTCTGAGGCATCTGGGAATTGCCTATACAGCTCTGTTTTGAGCTCCTGTATAGAGTGAAATGGTCCAACCTGCCGTATCGTTATCAGTTACATATAAAATATTTGAAGTCATGAATCAGACTTATTAAATATTTGAAGTAGATGTGTTGTATCTGTTCTTTATTTCTTGGTTAAAATAATTAAATCTGCTATTTCAATTAATGTAACATATAAATTGTAAAATTATTTCTCAAATGAAATAAAAAAAAGGAAAAAATTTCCATTTAGACAAAATAATTTTTGGACATGATGGTACTTAGAAAATGCAAATTTTACTCACTGTAGTACCCTCAGAATGCAGAAAAAGCATTTCAGACCCAAAATTTAAAAATTTTCTGGGGAGCATGACCCCCCTGCCCACTCCCCCTAGAACCCAAATAGTTTGGACTAAGGTGACAAAAATCCTAGATCCGCCCCTGATACCTTTCACTCAACTGTTTTATTTTGGTAAACACTCGCTGTTATTACTGTTCTTTTCATGAATATTCGTTTCCATTCATTATAAATTTCCAGTCCACAGTTTGAGAAATATTTGTGAGCAGACACCGTGGGACGCCGCAGACATTTCCGTTAAATAATCACTACTATTTATATACCTTTCACAACTGTTTTATTTCGGTAAACACTCGCTGTCATATACTTATCTTTTTGTTTTTGCGGTGGCAGAGCAATTATGGCAACCCGGTGTGAGAATAACTAGAGGAAAATCCGAACTTTCAAGGAGCTGTTGATTTCCAAGAACTCACAGGCCTGGAGTTTTTTCTCTCAAATTTTAGGATTTTTATTAAATAAATGCATGAGTTTTTCGTTCTAACTAACCTGAAGCAGCAACTGACACCTTTTTAATTTTCTTTGATTTGGATTCTATTAAAGATAATAAAATTCTAAATTTAAGAAGACGGTGAAAGAGAAAAAGTAAATTTAAATTGCAGAGCAGTTATTAAAATGGTTTAGCAAAATGACAATAAAGATATAATAAATGAAGTTGGTATTGAAAACTTGAATATTATGTGGCTCCATCCAGAACATGATGCATGAAAAACATTACTTGCAATAAACAGAGCTGGATGTGGACTAAAGCCGAATTAATGCTTTGAAAGACACGGGTCATGCACATACAGTAAGCATGCAAGCAAGAGGTACATGTCTTTACGCACAAATTCACATCATATTGGTCGTGGTACGCTTCACATGACACTTGTCTCTCAAAGCATAAATGGGCTTAAGACTTTGGTAATCTTATAATGCAAGTACTGTAGCAACTACAGTATGTGTGTACCAGAGCATTGTCACAAATGTCATGATGAATAATGATCAACGAATGCAAGCACCGCTAAACTGAAACAGCCAACCAGATACTGGTTGCATGACTAATTGAATTAAATTATCATGACAGAACATCTTAGTTCCAGTGAAAAATGGCATCATGCATTCATGAGCAGATTCATGATATTTTGCATTAAAAACTCAATTATTAAAAGGCAATAAAGTTTTGAATGTTGTTCTGATTGGATAATTTTCGCAAATCAACAGATATATTAATTTATTAATATTCTAGACGTAAAGTCTACTACGGTCAGATAAGGCCATCCCAAGAATGGTGTGCAATCGCATGCTTTAGTGCACATCTTGGTTCCTCAAGAAGTGCGATTTATCACACACCTCGATTAAATCCTACATGTGATAATTCAAAACAATGTTACAGTGTAGCCTCATTATAGCACGCATCATTATAAGCCATGTCTTGGAATAACCATTAATTCAGTTTATAGGAGCACAATACTCACTACATAAAATACAGTCATGTGTAGTGTAGTGTAAGTCACTTAAAATTGTGGGTAGTGTAAGTCACTTAAAATTGTGGTTAGAGTTGGAAAGTATCACAATTGCCTTAGAATGAAATGTACTACGTAATCGTGTTTGTCAGAAATGGGATCAGATGCCCCCTTTCAGAACCACATGCCCCCTTTCAGGATGAACCTCACCCCACCACCTTCAGGACAAGATGCCCTGTCTTAGGACCCCCTGTCAAGACCAAAACAGAATACAGCAAGTTCGGAATGTAGTAAAACCAGTTTCAAAACAAATACTTTTTAAACAGAACTGTTGTTTTGAAATCCACATTAAAAACTCTAATTCAAAAACATTTGAATAGCATTATCGAGTCAGCCAAAGCATCATTGAAGGATAATGTAGACCGAGCTTTACTATTTTCAGGGTGTGAGAACAACTACAGTATATATTGAGATTTTTGCAAATGTCAGGAACCGAATGTTTTTTTTTGGATTGCACTGATCCACTGGATACATGTATGTCATTACAGAACGTAAACAGAGAAGGTCTACAAATTAAAGATAAACCGTTAAAGACATTATTTTTAATGAATTTAACCTTTAAAAAGTTCCTTTAATCATTTTGAAACTGGTTTCATTACATTTAGTAGTACTGTAGTTTACATCTACAGAACAGATGCCATAGGGGACATTTTTAAGGACCGTAACTGGACTTGACTGGTCCTTTTACTCTGACTTGTCAATTTGTCTGAGAGGCCATGAGACCTTATCTTGTACCCTGATTTGTGCTGTACTGGTAAATTTAAAGGAGCTAAAAACCAAACTCCAGAACAAAGTTAGGTTGACTTGATAACACAGGGACCAGATCAAAAAAGTATGACTTTAACCCTTTCCCTACTAGTAGACCTTTTCATCTGGTGTTAGCCAGAGTAAAATCATCTGGTGTTAGCCAGTGGTAGTAAAATACTAAAGGCCACCACAGCAGTAAAAGTGTCAGGCCTTGCCCAGAGTAAAACATGCTCACTCTATAAAAAGCACTCCTCAGAGACTCAAGGCACTCGATTTTATGTGTGTACTAAATCTGAGCCAGACAGGTGTCATATATATAACTATGGTGCCGCTGCGACAGCCACGTGCCATTTTATTAGAGTTAACTTTATGCTTGGCGTTTGAGAGCTCTGGCAAATGGTGGAATTGATTTTGTTAGTATAGTTTCTACTGCCCTCGCCACTTTACATTTTGCATTTCTTCGTAATTATTATGGTGATTTTACATTATAATTTAATGACTGAGAAGTATTTTTCTGTGAGTGATTGTTTTAATAAGAACTTTACCTTTTCTTGCCGTTTGTCCTTCGGTGTATGAAGAACATGAAGATTAAACTCTCAATTGCTTTGCAGACTACAGGAGTACAGGTACGTACTTTTATCTTTCATTGTTTATTTAATACCAGCTGTACGTCAACTACGCTTAAAGTGCAAACTCTTTTGTAAGTTTGTTTAGGTTTGAAAAGTGACTTTTCCCAATTTAGTTATAGTTATATTTACAGCAGTTAGTGGCTTTATGTAATGAGAGATTACACTTGAGTATCAACACAAGGGCAAGTTAAAAGGTAAACAAACCAGTCAAAGTCAACTCACAAACACGTAACCAAGCAAAGACGTAACAAGTGGATGTTTATGTTGTTTATATTTTAAATAAAAAATAGAAGACACGTATTAAAGTTGAGGAATACATTTTAAGAACTCGATATTTGAAGAAATGCCAAATTAGAATGCAGTATTTATTAAATGCACATGCATGATCAATTAAAGGCACACCATACATATTTTGATGTGCATGTTACGCGCACTCAATCAAGCATGTCTCTGGGCAAGGCCTGTACTGTAAATTGCAACATGCATTGGTGACACAGTGCTTTGTAATTTAAATTGCAGGCCTGGTTCTTAACATTTTCAGATTAACTATTACAGCAGTAATACAAATTTCCAACTAACCTGTAACATTAACAGGACAATCTTCTCTTCTTCTTTAATGTGGACTCTATAAAACAAAACCCAAAAAAACCAGTTTACTACAGTATATAAAACAAGG
The DNA here is from genome assembly GCA_035771165.1 of Paragorgia papillata. NCBI lineage: Eukaryota > Metazoa > Cnidaria > Anthozoa > Scleralcyonacea > Coralliidae > Paragorgia > Paragorgia papillata. The sequence continues at coordinate 945,588 of JAWNZC010000353.1, forward strand.
CACCTGGGTCAGGTGTTCACTCAGGCTACTGGAAAGTGCAGAGGTCTCTATAATGCATGAGCAAAGAGGTGGGAGTGGGCCGAGGAAGATCAGATTGGAGGCTGAATGTGCATAGTGCAGGACTATCCTGAATTGTCAATTTAAAGTGTCTAGAATTCAGGATTATCCTGAAGCCTAGGGGACTTCTCTGTCCCACATGCGGGATTAAAAAACCAGTAAGGGTGTTGTAGCCAGGGTCTGAGAGACTTTCTCCTTGGGGGGTTGTGGTTAGATTTAGGGTCACCGGGGTTTGTCATTGGGTTGAGGGTCAGGTTTAGAGGTGGGGGTCAGGGTTGGGTTTCATTTTCTTTAATATTCAGGATTATCTGGAATTCTAGAATCTAAACCATTTCACAATTCAGGATAATCATGTAAACAAATACAATAGAATGAATAGATATAAGTGATTAAGGTTAGACTGAGCAGCAAGCCATTACTGTACTAAGTAAGTCAGTATATTACCTAGACAATGAACAACAAGCGAATGTACCAAGGAACTATTAAAATGCACACACTCAATGAAATTATATAAGCTAGTGAATCAATATTATAATTATATTCCACAGGATGTGGTTATACCAGTAAGTAAAAGGTGAATTTCATTGATCTACTGTACTGTCCTCAATAACACACTTAGTGCTTCATTTGTGTCTTACATTATGCTTTATTGCATTATTATATGTAAGATAATACCATGATTGACTTAGTTTATTTTACTAAGTAAGCAGTATATTTTAATACCTAGACGATGGACAACAAGCGAAGGTACCAAGGAACTATTTCAAATGCACACACTCGATGAGATTATATTAAAGCTAGTGAAGCAGTTGAATCACATCGAGTTTATTTGGCATAACTTTATTAACACAACAATACATAATCCAGGCAAATTACAAATACTAAAATTACCTCAATACATTTAAAGTTTTCCCATTTAGCGTAAACTTCAGCACGAAAATGAATGTCAACACAGCATATTTTATACCCGTCCTTTGCAAGTTGTCAATTCTGTTTTCAACGTTGTTTATGTCTCATCTTGCAGATAGTTTCCAATAGTCAGCAGCTTATCAGATTGTGAGCATGAGTAATAATTTTCCGTATTAAAATTCAATAAATTTATCATATAATTTGTTTATAATCAGTTTGTCTTGATCGAGACTGTGGTCAAATGTGCCCTGACTTGAGCCTGCGCTTTCTGATTTGAGATGTCTGCGGAGTAGGCTAAGAGCGTGACACAAATGGGGAAAACCCCGGCCCACATTATTCTACGGAACGGAACGGAACGGAACGGAACTCGACGTCGCATTATTTTACGGAACGGAACGGAACGGAAGCTTACGATCTTGCGATCTTTGTACGGAAACTATTGGCGGGAAATGCAATCACTTGCCAGTTTGCCAGAAGATACTCGAAACTTGCAATGTATTGATCGTTCGTTTTCGTGCTGGAAATTGCAGTGTGACACTATGTCATCAACGGTACAAGTCTTTCGAACATCTACTTCGCCCCTTGATTTGTCGGATGTCGTTAACATTTTAAGGAAACCTCCAGAAGACAAGCTGTCTACTTTGCCGGCATGCAAACCAAAAGCAGGAGAAATGTTTCTTTTTACGTCCTCGAACAATCCCAGCCAAAAAGGTTTGTAAAAAGTTTGCATAATAGTTGTTTATTTTGGTTGTAATTCTATAATTTTTCTATTTATTTTTTGTTTTTGACTAATTGATATTGAATTCGAGCAAAAATTACTTTCTTGACCTTCAAAAAACAACTCAGAAAATTAAAATGTTGGGCATTTGTTTTTCACCACTTATATTAAAGCAGGTTTATGTATTAAAAGTTTAATTTTAGCATTCTACCAATATGTTTCCATTGTAATATGTACGACTATTTATTTAAGTCATATAAATAAAATATATATTGGGCAATCAAAGATGGCGGAAGATGACGTCATATAATGACGTAATCAACGTCTTTAATTTTACGTATAAAGATGACGTCATATGACGTAACATGTGAGATATACCAATAAAATTAAATATTTTTGGATGTTTTATATGCCTCTCAAATTTTTTTCAATTGGAAACACAAGGACCTGACTAAAGGCTCCGTTTACACGAAAACGGTTTTTTTCTGCGTTTTTATTTTGTTTCAAGTAATGAACTGATTGTTCTCGATTCCATTGAGAACAGTAAACAATACAAAAACGCAGAAAAACGTTTAGGTGTGAACGGAGACTTTACCGTGTTTTACTACAGTTAATTAAATAGGAAAAAAAATTGCTAAAATTATTCCCACAGAAATAATAAATACAATAATAGACATATTTTCACTATACTAGTATTATATATGCGTAAGCTTCCGTTCCGTTCCGTTCCGTAAAATAATGCAACGTCGAGTTCCGTTCCGTTCCGTTCCGTTCCGTAGAATAATGTGGGCCGAAAACCCCCAAAAAACAGCCCGAGTAATAAATATTTTACGTGGTGTTTCCCTGAAAACTTTCAAAGAATTAATAATTGCAATATTTCAGGGCTGTTTCTATCACTGCAGAGGAAGCGAAGGACTCTTTGCAAGACTTTGTTGCAGCAAATTGTTGCTATGTCAGCAGTGAAGTAGCAGTCCAGCTAAAGAGATGACCATACATGATATAAAGCCTTCGACAATAAACGATTTTATTCCAGATTACCAACTGTTGGTTGATGATGGTGATTGTAGTGATAGGGGTGGTAATGGTAGTGCTTGTAGTTGTGGTGATGGTGGTAATGATGGTAGTAGAGATGAGCCGATTAATCGGAAACTAATCGGCAAAGCCGATTAATCGGCCAATTTAAAATAATCGGTAATCGGCCGATTATTTTGAATAATCGGCAAAATAATCGGTGCATGTCTCAAATAAAGCTTTTCATGATAGAGGCAAACACACACACCATAAGTCCGTAACTGCGTAAGCCCAAACACAATAGTCCTTATTTCACAATGATTACAGAGCGTTTCACATAACTCTTGACGGAAGAGTTCCGCAAGTCAGACGTTTGCCACAAAGTTTACGAACTCCGCAAATTTGTTACGTATAGCAGCCGATCAAATAGCGAGCATCAAAACAAAGTTGCAATGTTTGTCGCCAACTTCGGAAACAATGAACCGGAACTTCGGAATTCTAGTCTATCAAAAGATTTGTGAAACGCTTTTAAAAATTTAAATTTTAAAACCAACACGAGAAAATGGCAAAGGAGTCGCGACACGACCGAGAACATCTCAACCCAGGAAAAGAGCTGCAGCACTGAACCTCATCAAGACCATGATCTTGCTTCGACGCGATTGTTGAGTCAAGCGAGAGCACTTCCAACGGCAGCCACGAAGTTGAAGAAGAGATCGACGCCTTTCTCGCCCTTCCACTACAACCATTGCATGGGCCTTATGTTTGGTGGCAAGCAAAGAAACTTGTTTATATCCCAACTTGTTTAAAGTTGTGCTGAAGTATCTGAGCCTCCCAATTCAAGTGTTTATTCAGAGCGTGTGTTCAGCGAGGCAGGGAACATTTCCACGGACAAACGAAACGGGCTAGCACCGCATAAAGTGGATAATATTTTGTTTTTACATCACAATTTGCCAAATACTAATAGCGTAGCGCATACCGATTTATAAAACTGAAAGTCGGACAAACAAAACGAAATTGATTCTCAAAACACGCAAAACTAATCATCACGAAACATTTCTGTTATATTTCACAAATCTTGTTGCAATTTAGCAGTCCCTACAACGTTGCGAAACTGCGCAGGGACTGGTAGCCTGCGTGCAGAAGGGACTGGTAACCAACAACGTAGCACTAATCGGCATATGCCGATTAATCGGCCGATTATTTGTATTAATCGGCCACCAAATAATCGGCTTCAGTAATCGGCAATTTTCGTAATCGGCTCATCTCTAGATGGTAGTGATGATGATGATAGTGATTCTAATGATAGAAGGTAATGGTGATAGTGATGTTTATGGTGATGGTGATGGTCAGCTGATAGTGGTTGTGATAGTGGTGGTGATTGTAGTGATGGTGACAAGGATGGTGGTGAATTGAATTGTTGTAGTGGTGATGGTGGTGGTAATGATGATGGTGGTGATGGGTGATGATGATGGTGGTGGTGATGGGTCATGGTGATGATGATAGTTGTTATGTGATGGTGGTGATAGTTGTGATGGTAGTTGTGGTGGTGGTGGTGATAGTGATGATGATGGTAGTTGTGATGGTGATAAGGATGGTGGTGATGGTAGTTGTGGTGATGATGATGGTTGTGATGACTTGGCTATCCTTACTAATAAATATCATTATATTAAACAGTACAAGTTATCAACCTTCACTGAATCTCGATCAACATCCTGGCAAGTTGAGCCATACACAGGTCGGTATTGTGCCTCATCATTTGACCAAGAATTACACCCTACCCCCACTTTCTTTGCTTTTAAAACGGAGTATATTTCAAACATTGTTTGCCTGTGCTGTTAACCTGAAACCCAAACAACACAACTTTAATAGAGCAAAAAATTTTCAGTTATTTTTTTGATATCCAGTAAACAAATCTAGAAGATCCTCTTTTGAGATTTAAAAAATTTTTTTATTTAGGCCAAATTGTTGATGGACCGCACAATCGCCCTGCTCCTGGCCCATGGAATGTCATGGTTCAACCATCAAAAACGTTTTCTGGGGGCGATACTCGAGTTGAAGTGCCACATACTGCATCCGTCAAGGTATATAGCATGTTTCCTGCCTATATTATATAACCCACTAGCTAGCTTAGCTTGTTTGCCTGCCTGCCTGCAATTCCTTCCTTCCTTCCTCCTTCCTTCCTTCCTTCCTCCCTCCCCCTCCTTCCCTCCTTTCTTCCTTTCCTCCCTCCCTCCTTCCTTCCCTCCCTCCCTCACTCCCTCCCTCCCACTTTCCCTCTTTCTGAATGCAACTACCTATTTTTTCGTTCTCAAGCAATGCCATACATGTTATGGAGGAGGGTTCCATCAGTGTAAAACATGTTTGGGAAGAGGATTTGTAAGTGACAACTTTGGTAGACATTCGTCAAGCTCAAATACAGTACATGTACAGAGAAAATGTTTCTAAGTCCTGAGACAGGGATTGAACCTGCAACCTTCTGATGACCAGTGAAACACTCTAACCATTGAGCTACAAGAACTCAGATGGTGAGTGAAGGTTACATATGTGTGCAACCTGTAACCTTCTGATGACCAGTGAGACACTGTAACCATTGAGCTACAAGAACTCAGATGGTGAGTGAAGGTTACATATGTGTGCAACCTGTAACCTTCTGATGACCAGTGAGACACTGTAACCATTGAGCTACAAGAACTCAGATGGTGAGTGAAGGTTACATATGTGTACAACCTGTAACCTTCTGATGACCAGTGAGAGACTCTAAGCATTGAGCTACAAGAACTCAGATGGTGAGTGAAGGTTACATAAATGTACAACCTGAAACCTTCTAATGACCAGTGAGACACTCTAATCATTAGCCACAAGAACTCAGATGGTGAGTGAAGGTTACATATGTGTACAACCACAGTGACCCAACCGCACACTAGGTTTACTTGGAAAATGTTGCCGTATTTTAACTTATAGTTCTGTAAATCATTAAAATAAACTTACTTTTGACAATTCATGTCTCATGGTGTTTAACTTCAGTGAGTTGAAACTTGTGGCGGCAATAGTTTCGAACGGCGTTCGACCCCGTTAAATAATCAAACAAAGTTTGGAAACTACACTCCCTCGCGCCTCCATCGCTCTGACATCGAGCGAGATTTTCGCCACCAAAAATCCGTCCTATCGCCGTTTCACACATGACCTTTCACACATAAAGATCCATACTTCTTCTTCCTCAGAAACGTCCAACTTTTCAAAATGCTTATCCACAACTTTCGATTTTCACGGCGAAGCCATCGACTTCTTCGACCGGAATATGCGTTATGAATTATGAGTTAGCCTTGGCCCGGTACAATATCTCGGGTACCATATCCCGGGTACAGTTACAATTATTTCATATTATTGGACGAGATTAAGCATGATATCAAGACTTATCAAAGCCAAGGTTTGTATTATCGGCTTCGGGACATAATACAAACCTTGGCTTTGATAATTCTTGATATCAAGCTTAATCTTTAATCTCGTCCAATAATATGAAATAATTGTAACTGTACCCGGGATATGGTACCCGAGATATTGTACCGGAGGCTCATTGTGGCCACTGGTCAAGGCAAATTCATAACGCATATTCCGGTCGAAGAAGTCGATGGCTTCGCCGTGAAAGTCGAAGGTTGTGGATAAGTATTTTGAAAAGTTGGACATTTCCGAGGAAGAAGAAGTATCGATCTTTATGTGTGAAAGGTCAAAACGGCGATCGGACGGATTTTTGGTGGAGAAAATCTGAGTGTAGTTTCCAACCTTGTTTGATTATTTAACGGGGTCGAACGCCGTTCGAAACTATTGTCTATAGGTGGTTTTCAGTCACGTGATAAATAGCATAGCAACTGTTGCTACGCCGCCATATTTGTGTACCTCATAAGAAACATTCCCTTATATATCACTAATATCAGGTTGTCCGAATAGTCAGATAAGATGGTTCTTTGCTTAATGGTTGATTGTGGTTCTAAAAGTGGACGTGATAAAGGTGTGTACTTTGCTAAAGTACCCTCGATTGTTACTAATCAAGGCGAACAAGCGGAAGAATTGTCCCAAGAAAGAAGAAAGCGTTGGATAAATGCGATAAGTAGAGATGGGTTGACAGACGCCATATTGAATACAGACCGCGTGTGCCAAAGGCATTTTGTTTGTGGTAGAGCAGCTAAAAGTTGGGACAAATTCAACGTTGACTGGGTGCCAACTCTTAATCTTGGGCACACAAAGAAAAAGGCTGATCGCGAGGATCTTGAAGCCGCAGAAATACGAGATAAGAGGGCAAAGGAACTAGAACTTAGCCGACAGAGAAGAGAGCAAAGGTTGAAAGAACTTGAAGCTGAAAAGGCACTAAAGCTTCAAATGCTAAAAGAGGCAGGTGAACAGATTATTGATGTTGATTTTAATGAAGCTAGTGAAACAGAAAACTATTCCCATACGACCAGTGCTAGCACCCAAACCGAGGAATTTGATTATCTTTACCGCGAGGGAAATCAGTGTCCGAAGCCACTTGATGAAGATGAATTTACCGAAAATAATGAAAAAGTTAGTTTTTATACTGGCTTACCTTCCTTTGAGATTTTGAAAACGACCTTCGACCATGTTGCACCATTTATTTCGTGCAAATCGCAGCATTTAACACTTTTTCAAGAATTTATTATGACATTAATGAAGCTTAGACTAAACATGGCATTTCAAGATTTGGCATACCGTTTTGGCATTTCAGTGTCGACTGTTTCTCGAATATTTACAAGGTGGATGGTTGCATTGGATATCCGACTTTCACCGCTAATTCGATGGCCGGAGCGTGAGGACTTATGGCGAACAATGCCTCAATGTTTTCAATTTTCATTCGGAAAGAAAACGACTGTCATTATTGATTGCTTTGAGGTGTTCGTTGTAAGGCCATCAAATCTTGTTGCACGTGCCCAGACGTTTTCATCTTACAAACACCATAACACTGTAAAGATTTTGATAGGAATTACACCACATGGTACAATCTCATTTGTGTCAAAAGCTTGGGGAGGCAGAACCTCAGATAAATTTTTGACAGAAAACTGTGGCATTTTGAGAAATCTTCTCCCTGGAGACCTTGTTTTGGCCGACCGTGGTTTTACTATACATGAGTCATTAATGTCCCACCGTGTTGATCTGGCTATCCCTGCTTTTACAAAAGGAAAAGAACAACTTGATCCAGTTGATGTTGAGAAGACCAGGGGTATTGCAAACGTTCGGATCCATGTGGAAAGAGTCATTGGCCTTCTCAGAAGAAAGTACACCATACTTTCTGGTACATTACCAATTGACTTCTTAATGTGCAACAGAAATGAATCTGGAGAACCATCAACACCAATGATTGATAGAATAATTACTGTTTGTTCCGCCCTAATAAACCTATGTCCAGGAATCATCCCTTTGGACTAAAATTAGATTTTGAGAACATGACTCACTCTATCATGAGAAAGTAAAGAAGATAAATAATTGGATATGTGAATGGTGTGCAGTAAGTCTTGCATGAGATCTAGTTAAATCACTTTTGCTGAGCAGGACATTTATTATTTTATGGCTAATGCCAGACAATTTTATTCAGCAGAGGGAAGAGGCAGGTTAGGCTGGCATCAGCAGGAATGGGTTAACAAAAGCTTTGTTTGATATTTTATCTTTGGTGACTTTTTACCCTATTTTAGCATTTTAATACCGTCAACTGTAATACATTCATTATGTAATAACTTAAATACAATATAATAATAATGTAAATGATTTCTTAGCTAATTATAGATTCAGGGCCACATAGGTGAACAGTTTTTAAACTAATAGTGTTACCCTGTTGAAATTAAGCCCATTGTTATTATTATCACTACTATTAATATAACCACAGCTTTGAATGGGAAAAAAATGTCAGCCTCGATAGTAAAAAAGGTTGTCATGTACTAACCTGAACCCTTTCTCTCCTGAAGGCTGAAGCTTCCATTTATTCAGCTAATTAATATTATACATCCAACAAAGGGAGAGCACTAGTGGGAAGAGCTTTTAAATAATTTGCAAGCCCACTTCCCGAGGGGCATAAAAATAGAATAATACTGATGCACTTTTTCCTTGAGCATCTTTTTTCTTCTCGTGCATCAGCATTGACAGCAGAGATTTGATGAAAACAAGACTACAGGAGGAAAAAAAATTAATCCTCTCAATATGGCTGTAATGGCCCTGTATATAAATGAAACTAAGGTGCAGGGCCATTATGGCTATATTGAGAGGATTACATTTTTTTATACTATATCATAATTATATAATTTAAAGACCTTCACAGTAATTTTGCTAAAATGTACTGGTACATGTAATTAATATTAATTATGGAAGAAATTATGTTTGATAACATTTGCTAATTTGTCTTACACTTGTTATGAAAACATCTTAAATTTGTAATAAAAAAAACTGATAGACATAAAGTAAAACATTGTTTTTAACAGATGTGTTGTACAGGAAATAGATAAATCATGTTCTTCTTCAGACAACTCAATAGATGAGCACGCATCTTTGGAATGTCAAATGTTACCTTCTCCGGATCTAGCCCATATGCCAGACATGTAGAAAATGCAATTGCAAATATGCCACAGTCGCTGGTATTTTGTTGCTGCTGGACATTTGTTAACAGTATGCCTTGGTAAGTTGGTCCCAGTAAGTTCCCCACCAATTGTTGTACTTCCTCTGAAACTTTCCTAGTACTTAAACTGTCAAATAACTTTACAAAACCTGGTGCACAGCCAATTGAACTTACACACACCCAATGATTGTTATTTATATGCAGAATTTGAATGAAATCACCGATCATGATTGAAAACTGCATTGAAGGGCCCAAGGTTGGTCGTTGAAATCCCTTTATCCTTGGGTTTACATCCCTTATGAGCACTTGAGCTTGGTGGATGATTATACCGTCTAGCCAACCAGTTGGGGAAGATATGATATTGTATTCAGCATCACTAAGGTTACCAATTGTCTTGTATCTCTCTGGCTCCTTGTGTATAACTTGCACAATTTCTATCTCATCATCTACATCCATTGGTGCAGGGTTTGTCATGTCAACTTTTGCTTGTGAAGATTTTGGTTTTCTTTTCTTGCAAAATGGGCATACCCAGGTGCTTTTTGCATTATTAGGCATCCGCTTAAAATTGAGACATACTAGGTGAAAGAACTTACCATGTGTGCAAGTTGGATTGTGGCATTCAACAAGTTTGTCAATACTTTTTGGTTTGCTTTGGCATATACAAACAACTTCCATTCCAGTAGGAATGGATTCTCTTTTGATGGACATTCCCTTATTCCTGGGTGGATTCTTAGCTCTTTTAACTAGTGTTCTGCAATGAGGACAGTACCAGGTCTTAGGTGGGTTTTCAATCTCCAAGCAAGAAGAATGGAATTTGCTAATTGCACATGTGGGATTGCAGCAAGTCAGGGTTGTTTCATCAGCTGCTTTACGGCAATAACAAGTAATATCTTTATCACCTGGGTCAAGTGAGATAGGTTGATGCTTCCTTGTATACCAATGGCCAAGTATCTCTGGCAACACACAGGTTCTCCAAAAAAGTTTGAGTTTGGGTAGTACCAAATTCCAATGGTCTTCATCAGGAGCAATCTGTTGCAAAAAAAAAACAAGTTTGCCCATTCGTAGAAAATGCACAAACAACAAAGTCACAGTAGCTTCTCTTTGTAGTAAATAGTTGCTGTTGGACTTGATAATAATACTGGTGAGTTGGTTTAAGGTAATATGATCCATCACTATCTTTATTTAGACAGGAAGACTTTTTTAAAACATAGCTGTCAAAGTCGCAGTCTTCAATGCAGTATGGACATTTAACCTCTCCACAACCATTACCATGGCAATCACATGTGCATAAAAAGTCTGGAGTTGCATGCAACCAAGGATGATCCTCGTTGACTATGAGGCCACAGGGAATAACCTTGAAATTGGTGTGGACTTTATTCATCTCTTTTTCATAGGCCTTGATTGCATCACCTTCATGGTCACATCCATGTTGCACAGCCTTACTGTAAAATTTACTTAATTCTGGGTAACAGATGGTTTGAATCAGTGACTGGGATGGCAATGCTGGGTTTGAATGGGCTGCTGATTTGCTCTGTGAAGCACCAATCCTGCCAGCACGATGTTTGAAAAAGTTGGCACCTTTAGACTGATTCATGGTGTCTTTCTCAATTTGAGCAATGTCTTCCTTAGACATATTTATTTCTATGTGCTTGCATGCATTTAGCAGTTCTGTATAAGTTAAATCAAGATACTCTGCAGTAAACATATCATGAATGGTAGGAATTGCACGGCTCTTCACAACGTAACTTTCTGCATAGGGTGATATCAAACTAAGCGCCACAGGTTTGACCTTGCATTTGCTTAACTTGGCATAAAACGTGTTCATTTCCACTTCTGTTGGAGTTGTTATCCCACTTGGCTCGCCTGATTCTTTGAATGAACTTTGGCTAGGCTCGTCTGGTACTACTGGTAAGCAATCGATAGTTTTATCTAAATCATCTTTCATTTTCTTGGCAGATTTGAAGTTTATATCCCGAACTTTCTCGTATTTAATTTCTTTGACATACGTTGGTAAAATCCATGAACATTTTACTTGCGTGCAAGACAGTTTCCCATTTATTTTAGTCCAAGCTTCCAAATAAAAAAGAACACTGGCGATGTGTGAACAGGATTCACCAAGACCAGCCATACATCCCATACAATGAGCAGCAACAATCGTACCCTGTTTTTCTGTTATTATCCATAGTGGAATCAAAGAATCGTTCATTCTTTGCGAGTGTCGCACCTTGGCTAAAACAACGAATTTGTTGGCGATAATATGACCTTGTACGTTTGCAATAAAACCCGAAACCATTTGGTTATAGGCTTGCAAGCTTCGGAAGGCCTTAAATTGCTGCTTAGTGTAGAAGCTTGTCTCCAATACCAGGTAGAAAAGAAGGTCAGTCGCTTCCACAGGTGGTAAACAGTCGGGTTCGAAGTGCTTGCCTTCGATCAGTACTGGATCAACTCCAATTGAGGTAATTTTCTCTAAATAACGCCGTTTTACATGCTCGTCAAGCTTCTTAGCATATTCCGAAAGAGGAAATGAAGATTCCATCCCGAAATTTCTGCTGAAAAAGCTCTCGTTTTAAAACAACACTGTTAAAAAGATAGTTATGGCATATGATTTCCATATAATTACTAGCCTGCCAGGTACACAAATATGGCCGCCGCTTGGCCTATGACGTCACGTGAAAACCACCTATTGCCGCTACAAGTTTCAACTCACTGAAGGTAGACAACATGAGAGATGAACTGTCAAAAGTAAGTTTATTTGAATGATTTACGGAACTATATAAGTTAAAATACGGCAACATTTTCCAAGTTTATATATATAACAAGTAGAACAACTGTAAAGCTAGTGTGCGGTTAGTGTAACAAAAACAGTTCACACCTCATTACCTCCCAGACTTTGAGATAGACCTTATTCATTATAAATGGCCGCAATTAATATTCTTTTATGTGCATATAAATTAGCTCTTATGAACTCGTTCACATGTACGAAATTCAAAACAATAATTTTACTTCTAACGAATTCATCAGGGCTGATTTAATTATATGTACATAAAAGAATATTAATTAATTGGCAGTCATTTATGAATAAAGTCTATAGCTACGACAAATTTCGCTAAAACCGACGCGATTTTTTGGCACTTTCAAGGAAGGCTTTCCAACATCCTGTTGAGCGTTGTGTTACACCATTACATGTAAGACGTCACTTCTTTTTTCAACGCACAAAGAACATCCTTGAATCGAGGTAAGATTAGCTTCGTTTAACAATCCTGCAATGTCTGGCATAGGGCTTGATACCACGCCAATAACTACAGTACCAGCACTAGTGTGCTTAACAAGGATACAGCAATGTAAACTACGACTTTGGAGGGTGTAGCTCTGTCGGAGAGGGTTTGCCCTAATAGCTGAGGAACAGTTTACAGGAGCAGGCGATCCACCAAGACGGGAGCAGTCTTATAGGTATAGAGCAGCTCCAGGCAAGCCTAAACTCCCAACTAACTTGTAAAGTGGAGAAGTAACTTACCAAATGATAATGAATGGTTCCGAAATTACCATACCGACCTGGACCTAAGAAAGCCACCAGGGGCCAACCAACAGAGAAATGGTGAAAGCTGCATTTGAACAACCAACATCCAGGTGACCATCAATGTACGCAAAGCCAGAAGCAAAGGCCCATGCCTGCAACATAGAAAAGCAACAAACGGGCCCTTTCCAGAGCAGGTAGACAAGTACATAGCAAACAACAGCAAGCAACGAGCTGGACTTAAGAGCAGCTGAAGAGCCCAATAAACTTAAATTACACTAAGCAAAAACTGGACAAGCCGGTACTGTTAAGCACAAACTACTACCCATTACAGCACACTACGGCACAATTTCTCGGAGTAGCCAAGAACACACCCTACAAATTAAGTTATCACCCAGAGTAGCCGGGGCACAGACCTGATGTACAGGCATGGCAACACAAATTACCAACAGCTAGGCACAAGCTACTACTACACATAATTACAGCACATAATTACAGCACACTACTGCACATTTTCTTGGAGTAGCCAAGAACACACCCTACATAAGTTATCACCCGGAGTAGCCGGGGAACAGACCAGATGTACTGGCGCGAAACACACAAGTGAACAGGCCAGGACCAGTGGACCCCCCACATGACTGTGCAAAAAGAGCAGGGAGCACAAATACAGACCCCCAATGTCTGTATGGCAAAGTTGCACAGTACGGACCCACACACACTGAGGACCCCCCCCCCCCCCACTTGACTGCAACAGCAGGGGAGCACAAATACAGACCCCCAACGTCTGTATGACAATGTTGCACAGTACGGACCCACACACACTGAGGACCCGCCCCCCCCCCACTTGACTGCAACAGCAGGGGAGCACAAATACAGGCCCCCAATGCCTGTATGATAAGCAGTGTTGCACAGTATGGACCCGCATAACGACATCGCCAATACAATTAAAGAGACCCCTGCACAACAGGGCAATGGCAGGGCAGCACAAATACACCGCCCCAGTGACAGTACGGCAGCAGAAAGCACAATACAGTTCCCAATGACTGTATGGCAGCAGTAAAGCACAGCTACAGTCACCCACAACTGTAGTATAGCAAAGTAGCACAAAGGAGCCCGCCGCAACTGCAGATGACAACAACGTAGCGCAATGCAGATCCCCAGCAACAGTACGACAGCGAGGCACCATAGGACAAAGGCAGTCACCCAGGGTACATGAGGACAAAGGCAGTCACCCAGGGTACCATAGAACAAAGGCAGTCACCCAGGGTACAGAAGGACAAAGGCAGTCACCCAGGATACAGGAGGACAAAGGCAGTCACCTAGGGTACCACAGGACAAAGGCAGTCACCCAGGGTACAGGAGCACAAACATGGCCTCAGCAACTGTGGGATAGTAAATAGCACCAACGCAACGCGGAACCCCCGAAACTGTATGACAGCAAGGAACATTAGCACAAATGCAGTCCCCCACCAGCAAGAAGATTACAGCAAAGTCGCACATGCCACCACGTAACAACTGTACGACAGCAAGGTACATTAGCACAAATGCAGTCCCTCCGCAACAATATGATAGCAAAGTAGCACACATGCGACCACCTAGCAATGGCCCGATAGCAAGGTACATAAGGACAAATGCAGTCCTCCCGCAACAATATAATAGTAAAGTAGCACACATGCAACCACCCAGCAACTGTACGATAGCCAGGCACAACAGCATAAATGCAGTCTCCCAGCAACAATATAATAGCAAAGTAGCACACCTGCAACCACCTAGGAACTGTAAGACAGCAATGAACATTAGCACAAGAGCAGTCCCCCCCAGCAAACAATATGATGCAAAGTAGCACACAAGCAACCACCTAGCATCTGTACGATTGCAAAGTAGTGCAAATGCAGCACCCGGCCCGCAACTGTAGCACCGCAAGGAACACAAATACCAACTCCGCAATGATTGCAGGCACTATAGGGTCACCAGCAGCAATACATATCCTACTTGCACGACTGAGCGAGCCCAAGCCAAGGAATGGCAATGGCTCAACCACCTGGATGCCTACTACATGGGGTGGGTGGGTGGGTGGGTGTTAGTGAAGTGTCACATACGGCAGTCAGTACACGAATGAGCTCTGAGCATCTACGTTCATTAAACTTAGCCAAGGGGCTAGTGGATTTGATACCCCCAAGTAGAACCCCAAGGGACCTGTGGAACAACACCATACACATCGCATGATGTTAATTATTTTTATTTCATAAATACATTTAACAATCCTGCAATGTCTGGCATAGGGTTTGATACCACGCCAATAACTACAGTACCAGCACTAGTGTGCTTAACAAGGATACAGTAATGTAAACTACGATCTTTGGAGGGTGTAGCTCCGTCGGAGAGGGTTTGCCCTAAGGGCTGAGGAACAGTTTACAGGAACAGGCGATCCACCAAGACGGGAGCGGTCTTATAGGTAGAGCCGCTCCAGGCAAGCCTAAACTCCCAACTAACTTGTAGCAATGTTGCCGAGAATTACCCTCTCCAACGACACCCTCCAGCTATGCTGGAGAAGGGATTCGAGGCACCAACCCTGCCCAATGGCGTTTCTACAACCCAATAACCTCGTGGTGAAACTGCAACACATGGAGAACTGCGAATGTAACGACGAGAGGCACTGTTGGAGCAAGAGAGTCCGGGAAGCCCGCTACAGCATGGGTCAGACACATCCGGCACCGCGACAAATATATGAGCAACTACACATGAGATGCAGCAGGAGAAAAAAAAAGGGGGGGGGGCAACCAGACGTGGCACGTGCCAAGAGCTCGTTGAACACTTAGAACAAATACAAGCAGCCAGAATGGCAAAGCACGCAAGCACCAGCAATCGTAACCTATAAGCCACTCCCACAGGCATAGTAACTTAACCTACACCCAGGTAGCGTGACAACGGTCACCAACAACCCGGTACGTGCCTCAGCAGTAGAGTGCAACCTAAGAGACGACCGACGGCAAACCGCAGATGCAGAAGCTATTGACCCCCTAAGCGCATCAGCATCACAAGCGTAAGACCCACCATACACAGCGGCAGGTGGACCCAACAATGCAGCGCGACCACAAATGTAACACATCAAGAGCCACAGCTAGCAAAATGTGGAAGTAACTCTTAAGCTAAAACACGGCACGCGCCGCAATCAAGGTAACCTAAGACATGTCTCGCGCAACAGCTCTAGGAGCCACAGTGTTTCAACCGTGGTGTTTCCGTGGTGTTTCCTACAAAACTTATCTATATTACTTTATCGCCATAAAAACTTTCAAAGAATTAATAATTGACATGTTTTCAGGGCTGCTTCTATCACTGCTGAGGAAGCGAAGGACTCTTTGCAAGACTTTGTTACGGCAAATTGTTGCTATGTCAGCAGTCCAGCTAAAGAGATGACCATACACGATATAAAGCCTTCGAGTGCTTATCATGTGAGTAACAATGGACAATGGAAGAAAAACGATTCTATTCCAGATTACTACCTGTTGGTTGATGATGGTGATTTTAGTGATAGTGGTGGTAATGTTAGTGCTTGTAGTGGTGATGGTGATAATGATGGTAGTGATGATGATAGTGATTGTGGTGATAGTGGTGATGGTGATAGTGATGGTGGTTGTTAGTGTTCGTAGTTGTGATGGTGACACGGATGGTGGTGAATTGTGGTGGTGGTGGTGATGGTGGTGATTATGGTGATAGTTGTGATGGTGGTGATGATGGTGATAGTTGTGATGGTAGTGGTAGTTGTGGTGGTGGTGATAGTTGTGGTTGTGGTGATGGTCTGATGGTGATGATAGTTGTGGTGGTGATGATAGTTGTGGTGGTGGTGGTGGTGATGGTGATGATAGTGATGTTGATAGTAGTGGTGATGGAATTGCTGGTGGTGGTGTGGCTATCCTTACTAATTAATATCATTACTATATTAAATAGTACAAGTTATCAAGCTTCACTGAATCTCGATCAACATCCTGGCAAGTTGAGCCATACATATAGGTCAGTATTGTGCCTCATCATTTGACCACGAATTACACACCACCCTCAGTTTATTTGCGTTTAAAATGGAGTATATTTCAAACAGTGTTTGCTTGTGCAGTTAACCTGAAACCCAAACACAACTTTAATAGAGCATTAACAGCTGCATCGCTTCTGCAGGTTGGGTGCCTGGGTCATCCATGTGCTTCCACTTCCACAGCCAACCCCCAGATAGAATACCGCTCTCATGACTGGCAAATCCCCTCAACCCAGCCATGAGCCCCCACACCAGACTCCAGGCACCCGTCACACTGACTAGGTCAGTCGAAGGTATAGAGTCAAAGAAGAAAGAAAAAATGATTTATTTTTTTTGGGAGGGAGGGGGGAAGATACACGCAAACAACTTTCACGCTTCGACGAACCGTACTTTCCGCCACGCTACGTTGAACAATACTCACCGCGTCCAACTGACGACCACTTGCGCCTGCCTGACCCGCCAGAGCCCGCTGATCCGTTTTACTGACCGCTCTTAGTTGTTAACTAACTTAAATTCCATTTAGCTACGTAAAAATTTCAGTTATTTTTTTGATATCCGGTAAACAAATGTAGAAGATCCTCTTTTGTGATTTCGTTTTTTGATTTAGGCCAAATTGTTGATGGACCGCGCAATGGCCCTGCTCCTGGCCCATGGAATGTCATGGTTCAACCATCAAAAACGTTTTCTGAGGGCGATACTCGAGTTGAAGTGCCACATACAGCATCCGTCAAGGTATATAGTATGTTTATTGTCTAGCTTAATATATACTAACACACTAGCTTCCTTCCCTTCGTTCCTTCTTTGCTTGCTTGCTTGCTTCCTTCCTTCCTGCCTTCTTACATTCCTTCTTTACTTACCTACCTACCTACCTACCTACCTACATTCCTTCCTTCTTGCCTGCCTTCTTTACGTCTGTCCCTCCCTCCCTCCTTTCCTTCCGTCCTTTCGTTCCTTCCTTCCTTCCTTACTTCCTTCCTTCCTTTCTTCATCCTTCCTTCCCCTTCCTTCCTTCCTTCCCCCATCCTTCCCCCCTTCCTTCCTTCCTTCCTTCCATTCTTCCTTCCTTCCTTCTTTACGTTTGTTCTTCCCTCCCTCCATTCCTCCCTCCCTCCTTTCCTTCCTTCCTACCTTCCTTCTTTCCTTCCTTCCTTCATTCCTTCCTTCCTTCCCCTTCCTTCCTTCCTTCCTTGCTCCCTCTCTTCCTCCCTTCCTTCCTTCCTTCCTTCCTTCATTCCTTCCTCGTTCCTTCCTTCCTTCCTTCCTCCCTTCCTTACTCCCTTCCTCCCTCCCTTCCTTCCTTTCATCCTTCCTCCCTTCCTCCCTTCCTTCCTTCCTTCCTTCCTTTCTTCCTCCTTCCTTCCCCTTCTTTCGTTCCTTCCTACCTTCCTTCCTTCTTTCCCTCCTCCCACTCTCCTTTCAAAATGCAACTAACCTATTTTTCATTCTCAAGCAATGCCATACATGTTACGCAGGAGGGTTCCATCAGTGTAAAAAATGTATGGGGAGAGGATTTGTAAGTGACAACTTTAGTAGACATTCGCCAAGCTCAAATACATGTAATCAGAAAACGTCCGAGACAGGGATTGAACCTGTAACGTTCTAATGACCAGTGAGACACTCTAACCATTAAGCTACAAGAACTCAGATGGCGAGTGAAGGTTACATATGTGTACAACCTGTAACCTTCGGATGACTAGTCAGTGAGACACTCTAACCATTAAGCTACAAGGACTCAGATGGTGAGTGAAGGTTACATATGTGTACAACCTGTAACCTTCTAATGACCAGTGAGACACTCTAACCATTAAGCTATAAGAACTCAGATGGTAAGTGAAGGTTACATATGTGTCCAACCTGTAACCTTCTGATGACCGGTGAGACACTCTAAGCATTGAGCTACAAGAACTGAGATGGTGAGTGAAGGTTACATATGTGTACAACCTGTAACCTTCTGATGACCAGTTAAACCCTCTAACCATTAAGCTACTGAGAGTAACAAACATACCAAATGTACTCCATGTATATGTAAAACTCATCATATCATTTGTGGTTTTTTTTCAAATGTACCCCATGCCAAGGTTGTGGTTATAATAAAAATGAGTTTAATGAAGACAACCAATGTGAATCTTGTCGTGGTGCTGGTGAAGGAAGGTCAGAGCTGTGGGGAAAAATTGTGACAGTTTTACGTTAATGGTGATGGTGGTGGTGATGGTGGTAGTGATAATGGTGGTGGTGATGATAATGGTGGTGATGATGGTGACAATGGTGGTGGTGATGATGGTGATGTTGGTGGTAATGGTGATGATGGATTTGGAGGTGATGTTGATGATGGTAGTAGTGGTGATAATTGTGGTAGTGGTGATGATGATGGTGGTGGTCATGATGGTGGTGATGATGGTGATAATGATGATGGTGATGATGATGGTGGTGGTGGTAATGATGGTGGTAATGGTAATGGTGGTGATAATGACGATGGTTGTGATGGTTGTTTTTAATGTTGCAATTTTTAAATTGAAACTGCATGTATTTATTTTATTATGTGATTATAAGTAATCAAAGTTAACAGGGAGAATACCTGCTGACCAGCGGTATACTTCTATTGCATGCTCAAATTGGGGTGGGGTGCTATGTCATATGATTTGCGCTCTTCACTTGCTTTGTTTGCCAATTATTTTTCTCGTTTTAATCAGATGTCCACCATGCAATGGTGAAGGCGGAGTCAAGTGCACTACATGCCAAGGTCATACCAAACTGAAGACCTTTATACAACTGACTGTTACATGGTAAGCACTGAGACATTATGGCATCATCATCAACATCATGTCATCGTCATCGTCGTGACATCGCCATCACCATCATCATGATGACATCATCACCATGACATTATCACCATGATCATCACCACCATCATCACCACCACCATCATCATTATCCCCACCATCACCATTATCATCATCATCATCATCACCACCACCACCACCACCACCATAACCACCCTCACCCTTATCATTATTATCACCATTGTAACTGTCGTGATCATCATCACAATATGGTTTTGGTATTTTTTTAGGAAGAATCATGTGAAAGACCATGTTGTTGAAAGAACTCAGGGTGGTCCAAAAGACAAGGTCACTGGTGCATCAGGCATTGATATTTTTAAACAAGAATTACCTCGAGTAAGTTAATTTTCTTAGTGGAGTGTCATATCAAACCTTGGTTAGAACAGAAGCACATGTGAAATTATATATATATATATATATATTTCTAAAACTCATTAATAATTCATGAGGAAAACACAAAGAAAATCCATGTTTAATGAGTGTCTGTATACGTGATACAGATTCCTCTTGATTTACATAAGTTTTAGCTTTGATTTTCTCGACTTAGACAACGTTTTTTTAGAAAAATTACTACGCCAATGAACTAACCAAATCGGATCGTTTTAGAAGTCATTTACAGAATTCGTGTCCGTTCTGTATAGGGATACAGGCACTCGGCTTCGCCTCGTGTCTGTATACCCCGATACAGAACGGCCACTCATTCTGTAAATAGTACATATATATATATATATATATATATTCAAACAAATATTCAAAAGTTCAATCTACAGACATGGTGTTTCGCTGTGCTACAGCTCATCAGTGTAGCTTGGAACAATCTGAATGACTTTCATCAATTACTTATACACATGCGATCGTCGGTGACAAACGCATGTGGGACAGCATCGGTGAAGTACATTCAGATAGCGTGAAGTGCGCATGGGCCCAGAGTGCTCAAACTTCCACAAGGGTAGTGAGCGTTGCATTATCGCTAAAGGTACCCACGGCAACTTCACATATATATATATATATATATATACTGATGATGACAATAACGATCACAGTAACAAGTCAACGATGTCAGGATGTCATATTGTCACAATGATCACGGCATGGTGATGATGTCACAAGGATAATGTCACGAGGATGATGTCACAATGATGATGTCACAAGGATGATGTCACGAGGATAATATCACGGTAATGATGTCACGATGATGATGTCACGATGTCACGATGATGTCACAAGGATGATGTCACGACGATGATGTCACGATGATGTCATGATGATGTCATGATAATATCACAATGATCTCACAATTATGTCATGATGGTCATGTGATGATGTCACAAAGGATGATGTAATATTGTCGTAGTCTAATCTGCACTAATTTTCTTTAAGGTCTGGCCCATAACAACTTTCTTTGACAAAGACATCAATATGGCCTCCCAGGCCATTGTAACTGAACATGGCAATGCTTAACAAAAGGAAAGAATTATAGATGCAGGTACTGAGAGAACCAACCAACCAACCAACCAACCAACTAACTAACTGACCAACCAACCAACTGACCATCCAACTAACCAACTACTAACTGACCAACCAACTAACTGAGCAGCCAACCAACCGACCAACCAACCAACTGACCAACCAACCGACCGACCGACCAACCAACCAACTGACCAACCAACCAACCAACTGACCAACTGACCAACCAACCAACCAACCAACCAACCGACCGACAGACCAACCAAATGACCAACCAACCAGGACCCAGACAACGAAAACTCGTCTGCCCGTGCCCGCCCGCCCGGCGCCCGCCGCCAAACTCATAACTCTATAAAATCAAGCTAGCTAAGAGTGGTATTCAAGTTTTTTGATAGATTCTTCAACTTTCTTAAGGTATACTGTATTGATACATTTAATATTTTGACACAACTAGAACAAGCCACAAGGAGTACGAACACAATGTTATTATTCATATGGACATGGCAGACCACATTATTGTACTTAGATTTATAGTTCAAACAAGAAGGAAACGAGCGCGGTTATGAGAATGGTTAGCAAAGTCATTAATTATATTAGTTATGTTATTTTTCATAATTACATTTATAATTTGACGCTCAATGTTCAAAATGGCAATATCAAGAAGCCTCTGCTGTCCCATTGAAGCCCGGAGGTACGACTTGATTCTTCGAAGGGCGAAAAAAGATCGCTCAGCAATGCAAGACGTGGCAGAAATTGCACCAAAAGTGTTGGCCTGGTCAGAAAAACACGGGAGGATTTTCATTATGCCATCTTCGTGAAACCAATGAAGTAGCTTTGGTGTTGAAGAGAGTGCGTCGTTGCTGAACTTGCTCTCGCCCTGTTCTATCAAACTTGCCAAAATCTTCCGTTCAGACAACAGTCGACCCTTTTCGCTTTACTTTATTTAACCAAATTCTTCTCTCCCGAATCACATTCACAATCAATACACAAAGGACACATTCACAACTGATTATCTACCCAACAGTGAACAGTCCCATTTACTAACATTTAATTGGCTAATGGCTAATCCCTTAATCAACAATTGAACAATACTATTATACTATATGTGATGCATGTTATGATGTTCACACTCTGTCATTACCAGCATTAAACTAATCAACTATTATTAAATATCCCCGTTATTTCCGACACCGGCTGCCCTTGCGTTGCGTGTTTTGTCACCTTTTGTCTCTGAAGGCATGCCGCCTGAGGTCTGTTTCATACCTCGAAGTTCCGTCAAATTTAATCCGTCGCATTTAATGCGACCAATTTTATTCGACGGAAATGCGACGTCCGAAGTCTGAACTGATTTTATTTGATGTGTGATGTGTCGAATTTAATTCGACGCAGTCACGCAGTCGAAATTGTGCGACAAACTCTGTCGTATAATTCGACGGAAATACAGTCGAATGAAAGACATTAATTTGTATAATTGGCATAATTGCTCTTTTTATTCCACAACGAAAAGAAAGTCTGATCGACCGAAGGTTTTCCGTTAATGTAAACTTCAAATCGGATTATCGAATTTAGGAACATCATTTGATACTTGGCAACGAACTTCCGATCCGCGCGGCTCGAATGAAAATGTGTGATTGCGTGCGCGTTTGTAAATAACAAGACGTTTTCAAACGTATACACTATTTGACGAAATAACCGAGTAAACATATTAACTTTTTTTCGTTGTTTTTTATTCTTCTTTCTTTTTCTCATTCTTCTTCCCAAAATGACCCGACTGAACTGACCAAAAATGCACCGAGTGGGTGTGGACCCCCCGGACCCCCCTTCCCTTACGCCCGTGCCAACCAACCAACCAACCAACCAACCAAGTAACGACATCCAACAAATCAACCAACTAACCAACCAAGCAATTGACCAACTCACTCACCAACCAACCAACTGACAAACCAAGCAACTGACCAACCCACTCACCAACCAACCATCTATCCAACCAACCAACCAACCAACCAACCAATAATCCAAACAACAATCCAACCAACCAACCATCCAAGGAACGACTGACCGACCAACCGACGGACTGACCGATCAATCAACCAACCATCCAACCATCCAACCATCCAACCATCCAACCATCCAACCATCCAACCATCCATCCAACCAACCAACCATCCAACCATCCAATCAACCAACCATCCAACCATCCAACCATCCAACCAACCAACCAACCAACCAACCAACCAACCAACCAACCAACCAACCAACCAACCAACCAACCAACCAACCAATCATCCAACGGCATCCAACCATCCAACCAACCAACCAACCATCCAACCAACCATCCATCCATCCAACCATCCATCCAACCATCCAACCAACCAACCAACCAACCAACTAACCAAACCCGGAAAACTTCAAAGCGGTTAACAATCAAGCTACGATTCATGATTCATGCGACTACGATTCAAGCCACGATTCACCAACCAACCAACCAACCAACCAGAAATCCCTTGTCTAATTTACAAATCATTTCTTTCCTAAGCGTCAAATTCTACGAGCTGTGCCGTGGCTGAAGTTTCTTATGGCTGGAAGCAAGATAAATATCGATTTTGGGTTTACGGCGGTAGCCCCAGAAAGGTCTTTGCTCCAGATTACCCCCAGCAGTGTTGCTGGGGCTGCGCCATCTTGTAAACCTGGGAAATAACTGTATTGATTTACCTTGGGGACAATTATACTGCAGTATTTCAAACAACGAGCTTTTTCATAGACAATAAATCCAGCACGTTACTCATTATCATTCAGACGAATAAATAAAGAATATCGATGCAATCTTTGTAAGCACATCGTCAAAACAAAGAATTGAAGATTGTTATTGTCTTAGCGGGTGTTTATATGGAGGCGAGCCAGGCCGGGTACATGCGTAAGAATCTCACAAGTTGTTACAGCATTATTGCCTGAACAATGCTGTAACAACGTTGTTATCATGTGTGAACAACCTTGATGAATTAACAGTATTGTTCATCATTGTTTCATCATGTTACAGCTTCATGAAACAACAGCAGTTGTCCACGCATGTTGAAACAACTGAAGGACGTGTTGATACACCAGTCATGTTCACAATTATTGTAACATTGTTGTTCAGCCTTGTTACTTCATCATGCTGTTACAACATGTTGTATCATGTGCGAACAACGTTGTTGGCTAGAAAAATGTGCTGTTAGAACAACTTGTTCATGACTGTTGATTTATCCGTGAACAAGTTGTTCGAACTATAAGTGAACAACTTGTTTACGGGGTGCAGCACATTGTTTGTGCGTTTTTTACGCGTGTACCCGCGGGCTAGCCCGCTTTGCCGAGATCGTGCTTGTGCTATTATTTCTTGTTAATTTTCGTCTTGTGTTTATCTGAGAGCTGAGCCAGCCCGCCGAGATCTCGCTTACCCGGGCTGTTTTTCCCCATGTAAACACGATTGACCGGGCTAGCTCGCCTACTCGGGCTGCCACTAAAAGCTTCGTACACTCGACAAAATTTGTTTTTATCAGCTTTTTTCGACGTATTAACAATTCACAAGTTCCGCTTGTTCATATTTAAAACAATGAGACTTCGTATCTTACCAGAACTGATAAATTACGCAATTAGCACAGAATAAAGAATATCGATGCAATCTTTTGTAAGCCCATCGTTAATAAAAAGATTAGCTAACCCACGAAAGCGTCTTCACGAAGACTAATTAATTTATTAAATCTCGCTATGATCACGAAACACACGAACAACGTTTTGATGTTCTATTTCAGTTCCTTTCAGCACTATTTATTCACACAGTCAAGCAAACGAACGCGTATCGAAGCGAGTTCAACAGTTTTTCAGCCTGATTTGCCGAGATGAAAACGATTACATGGACATTTTCATGCCGGTTAACCGGGCCAGCCCGCTTGCCATGTAATCGCCCCTTTAAAGTGCATACAGTATATCTTCTGAATACGTTCTACATAGAGCAAACAGTTGTTCAGTGAAATATATTTTTTTGATTGGAGCTATTCTTCAATGGTTTTTTTTGGCGATTCGCATTTCTAGTATGGTAATGAGACGACGTCTATGTAGGCATCTGGCTCTCTTTCTGTTTTTGGCAAGATAAACTACCTGAGAATGTTTGTGGAAAAACTCATACAATATGAACATGTTGTTCAAACACACCATTAATGGAAGAATGGGGTCATGTCACTCCTGCAAATAAATATTGTGTAGATAACGATGACTACTTTGGCGTCATCTCATTACCATTTTGAAAACAAAAATCTCTATTAAAGCAATAAAGGTTGCTCTAATCTAAAACATATTTCGTTGTTCAACTATTTGCCAAAGGTACAACGTATTTAGATGATAAAAAATTTGGGGTTACAACTCTTTCCTGTCCGAATCGGTCTTTGGTATTTTATTCTGGCTAACGCCAGACGATTTTATTCACCTCTGGGGAAGCCCTCGGACAGGAATCAGTTAAGGTCTTCCTTAAGGTTTGCAACGTCATTTCGGTAAAACGTTCTCAATTCGTCAGAATTTATGCCCCAAAAATAAAACAGATATCGCAGAGGCTATTAACTTGTAGAATACAATGTTGTCTTTGATTTTGCGATAAACACAAACCAATAATAGTTGTATTTAAATTAAAGACAGGGCTTCACTCGGGGCGACTCAATGAAAAAACGTTTTATATTGTTCGAAATCTTTCTCCGCAGTTTAATTCCGAATTAAATTTCCAGCAACATGTCAGCTGCGTTTTCTGATATGCTGATTTTATTGACGACCAAAGTTAAAAATGCTGTTTTTCAACCAACATTCAGACAAAATAAGTCAAAATCGAAACCAAGGAATGAATAAAAAAACCTTCACACCGTTTTCGGCTGGAAATTTATCTCGGAATCGAACTGCGAAAAAATGTTTTGAACAAAATGAAACGCTTTGTTCTTAAGTCGCCCCGAGTGAAGCCCTCTGGTTTTAATAATTGAAAAATTCACAACTATTATTGGTTTGTGTTTATCGCAAAATCAAATACAACATTGTATTCTACAAATTAATAGCTTTTTAACGATATCTATTTTATTTTTGTGGCATAAATTGAGGAATTGAGAGTGCTTTACCGAAATGACCTTGCAAACCTTAATGAGGACCTTAACACTTTGAGGCCTGGACCTCTCCCTGTGCTGAATAAAATATCGTCTGGCGTTAGCCAGAATAAAATACTCTCGCGTTAGCTAGAATAAAAAACTAAAGACTCGTCTTCAGGCTTCAAAGTGCTAAAGAGATAGGTTTTAACACTTTGAGGCCTGGAGCTCTCCCTGTGCTGAATAAAATGATCTGGCGTTGGCCAGAATAAAATACTAAATGCTCGTCTTCAGGCTTCAAAGGGTTAATCCGTTCCATATAATAAAGCAACAATGCATTTTTAATTAAGGCTAGATAGTGCATTTTTATTCATACACTCACACAACGAGTACACTTATCAACATTAATTCATAATTTCGTTTCCTTCATGTTTTCATCTGCAACAACACTTTCAAGCAGAGGTGTTTTATTCTTATCTTTTGTGATGGGTTGACTTGCTTCTTTGTAAAGAAGCCATGACAACATGCAGAACAATGTTCCAAGTCCTACAGAAAAAATAAAAAAAATAAAAAAAACAAGCTATTACTACTCTAACACAAACTCGAACACGAACTTCAACACGAACATAAACATGAACACGAACACGAACTTGAACACGAACTCAAACACGAACTCAAACATGAACACGATCTCGAACACGAACTTGAACACGAACTCAAACATGAACACGAACACGAACTTGAACACAAACTTGAACTTGAACACGAACTTCAACTTGAACACGAAGTCGAACTTGAACACGAACTTGAACTTGAACTTGAACACGAATTTCAACTTGAACACGAACTCGAACTTGAACACAAACTCGAACTTGAATTTGAACACGAACATGATCTCGAATACGAACAACACGAACTTTAACACGAACACACGATATTGAACACGAACACACAAATTTGAATACGGACTCAAACACAAACTCGAAGCGAAAGTCTCTAAATTTCACGTACCTGTCAGTATGCCAGTAATTGTTGAAATCATTTTCATTTGTTCATCCATATCGTAAACCAAACAGTAACCAATCTTATCACAAACTTTTTGCCAAATAACGCAATTTAAATCCACAACATGACCAAACAGTACTGGACCAGGAATATGAGCAAGCACTTTTGGTGAAAAATATTGTAAACCAAAAGCAAATGGAAGGTCTTCTGGACGTAAACATCTGAAATAATCCACAAAATATTGTAGTTCAACTGTTAATTGTTCAACCAGAGTTTAGTCTAGGTTATTAAAGTGCCCCTAACCTCGATAGTTTTTATTTTCTTACTTGGAAGAACTTTTAAAATGATAAAGTAACTTCTTTGGAAGATTTTCGCTTTGTTTTTGCGATATTTCATTTTGTTTGATAGGCAAATGTCCGGAATTTACGTCACACATGTCTAATGACTTATCGAAGAAATTTGTGTATCTCTTTCGTCCTCGAACGAAATCCTTTAAAATCGAGAAGTTTGGTGTTGTGGGAGAAACACGCACACATGTTATTCATACTTTAGTGTTTTTACTTGATGAACGCAAAGATACATAACATTCTCTGATAGGTCATTATGCATATGTGACGTATATTCCGGACATTTGCATATCAAACAAAATGAAATATCGCAAAAACAAAGCAAAAAAGGGAAAATCTTCCAAAGAAGTTACTTTATCATTTTAAAAGTTATTGTGGCTAACGACAAACAATTTTGTTCATCTCTGCGGAAGCCGTCGAACAGGAATGAGTTAAAAAGTATTATAGATAAGCTTTCTGTTGACTCAGGCCTTCGCCAGAGCATAGATCAGTGCAATAACAACAAGCTGTTCGCTCACGTCATTTATAAACTAAGCAACTGATAAATTGAATCATGTAAGAATACAATGGCGAATCACGTTAATTTTACCAATTAAAAAATAAAATCAAGAATGTTCTCCGAATAGGGCACACCACATGCTGTTTAATGGCTGTCCCTCTCTTGAGAGATAGTGTGATATTTTGCAATCTCAATAGATCCCCTTGTTCTTCGCGTGAAGTATTGCTTGTTGCTGGCTAAGAGTGACGACTCTTCTCACTTAACACGATGGTCATACTTCCAAGCGTGTTTGGCAACAGCAGATTTATCATGTTGGGCTTTTATGCAACATGTCTTGTGCTCCTTCAGGCGAGTTGAGTGATTCCTTCCCGTTTCCCCGTGTATACCAAGCCACATTCACAAGGAGTTATGAAAAGTGACTGTATGTAATCATAGATAATGGAAGGGGAACTGCATATAGGAAACTTACGAAACCGGAAAGACGTTTGCACAACCTGCTATGGTAATTATACACTTACATGAGGTCTTTACGTACTGTTTAATAAACGAGCAGGAGTGTTTTATCAGATATAAAGACACGAGGCGAAGCCGAGTGTTTTTATATCTGATAAAACACGAACTGCGAGTTTATTGAACGGCTTCAAAAACGAACCACTTGGTAAGTTCATTGGCGTAGTAAGTTTGAAAAATAGCCTTGTCTAAGCCGAGAAAATCAAAGTTTATGTAAATCAGGAGGTATCTTTATCACATATAAAGACACTGATTAAACTTTAATTTCTAAAAATATCAAACCGAGGTCTTGCTATCAGTGGCGGATCAAGCTTGCGCGGGGCCCCTGGCACAAACATTACTTGGCCGATTAATGCCCCCCCCCCCCAAAAAAAAAAGACTATGCACAGGAAGATATCAGAGAAATTTTATAACCAAAATAGTACTATTTACAAACAATGTTTCTGCAAAATGTTTTACAAAAAAGGAACTTTTCTGGCCTTTGCAGAAGCAAAATCATTTGCCAGCTTTGAGAAGTCAAGCGAACGTAAAATGTCTGATTCCATACTCATCAGTGATAGAGCACTTAAGCGTGTCTGTCCCATCGTGCTACGCGAAACACTCTTTACACGTTACAGTTTCGAGAATGAGCGCTCCCCCGTGCAATTGCTGACCATCATGGTGAGATAAATACGCAAAGCAATTTCCACATTTGTGAAGGTTTCACTTAGCTCATTCTGTTTGAGATTGAGGAACATCAATAATTCAATGGACCTCTTCTTGTCCTCCTCTTGTGGAACTCTCATCTTCCGAACTTTTGCTCCAGTTGCAACGGCTCAAAGAAGTAATAAACAAACTGGACGAGTTCGTTAGGGAAGGTTTCTTCTAAATCGTCTGGATAGGCTTCAACAAGCTTTCGGGCACCAGCCTTCACATCCTCGTCGCACATACTGCTAAGCTGCGAAAGGAAGCCAAATCTCTCGGAAACGGTCTTGTAGCCAGCGATTCTTTGTTTCAAAGCAGCACAGACGTGGTCGATAATTGCGAAAAACACTTCCACACGAAATTTGACGCCGCCCTGCAAAACTGTATCCTCCGCTGCACCTTCGTCGCCCTGGAAGATTCGTCGATTTCGTTTGCGGGTACGCCTTGAAGCATCTGCGTACTCACTATGGCCGCACCTTTCTACACCTTTCTTCTCATAATCGTCGAATTTCTCCCGGAGTTGCTCCACAAATATCAAAAGCGAATCCAGCAAATTTACAGCACAATTCAAGGGTAAACCGGCTTTCTGAAGCGAACAACTTGTTTTCTGGAACTGTTGCAGTATGTCATTCCACAATTCAAGTAAAATTGCAGTTTCAAGCTTTTCAAGACGTTTGAGAAGCCCGGACACTTCGTTTCTTGTTTCTGCAGATTGTTCCAAGTCAGCTCCAATTTCTTCCAAGGCATTCTTGTTTTGCTCGTAGCCATTGCTCAGTGCTTTCACCGCATCACCTCGTGCTGACCAGCGTGTCTCCGACAAAGATTTGTCGACAGGCAGTCCCTCGAGATGCTTCTTTAGAATTGCCCAGCGATGAGTGGATCCGGAAAAGAAATTGTAGAGACTCTGAATCAGGTTAAACATTTCACTGCCTTCTGAACAAGCTTTTGCAGCGTGTTTTCCAACCAAATTGAGCGAATGGGCAGAACAAGGAACATATTCGGCATATGGTGAACTTTTTCGAACGACAGCTTGCACTCCATTGTACTTTCCGCTCATGTTCGACGCGTTGTCGTACGACTGTCCACGACACAGTTCAGTTCAATAGGAATGCCTTGCTCAGCCAGAAACTTCAGCAAGTGATCGGCAATTTGGGCTCCAGTGTGACCATACATGGGTAGAAATGTAAGGAATCGCTCGACAGGACCAGTAGATTTAACATATCGGATTGTTACTGTTAGTTGGTCAACGTGTGTTACATCCGGGGTGGAATCAACAGATATAAAATAGTGGATCAACGATTTGACCTCTTCTACAATGGTGGAAAGAACTTTTTTGCCCATGAGTTCTATAACTTCTTCGCAAATCGACGAAGACAAATAGGAAGCATGTCCTTTGCCTTGGTTGCCATGCATTTGGATGTGCTGGGCCAGAAAGGGGTCATATTCAGCCAAAAGCTCAACAATCCCCAAGTAATTGCCGTTGTGTACCGAGCCAACCAGCTCATGTTTACCGCGAAAGGCTAGACCACGTTCGCACAAAAACTTAATAACGCTAACCAGTCGCTTCAGCAGCTCTCGACCATAAGACACTTCATCCTCGTATTGCTTAACCAATGCTGTATCAACGGTGCCCCCTCTCAACTTCCGTGTGCGCAGGGCATCATAGCTTCGCGATGGCCTGCGCTGTTTTCATGACTGGAGATCTGTTCACCCGCATGTTTCCAGTCGTTGTATCCGACGACAAACTGGGAACTGAATTTCGTAGACATTACTTTGCATGCAAAACAGTATATCCGTCCGGTTATCTTCGAGTAGCACAACCATTTGCGATCAATTTTCTCACCTGTGCGTGGAATTTTTGTGAAATATGAAAGCTGACAGTAGCGATCAATCTTTTCGCTTCCACACATTTTGGCTGACTCGCGAAATTTACCAATATTGTCAATATGTCGACAGTCATCACTTCCACGTGCAATCCAGAACTTACGCATATCATCAGGTAATATATCGGGCCAAGCACCAAGATCGTTTGGGAAATTGTGCCAGTGGCAGTCAGATGCTAACGG
This sequence comes from Paragorgia papillata, assembly GCA_035771165.1. Lineage (NCBI taxonomy): Eukaryota > Metazoa > Cnidaria > Anthozoa > Scleralcyonacea > Coralliidae > Paragorgia > Paragorgia papillata. The sequence goes on from JAWNZC010000353.1 coordinate 976,948, forward strand.
AGCTTGTTCAGACTGTTCTTTCGACTCTTTGTTATCCTTGGCCTCATCCCGAATGCATTCGGCTCCGGTTTCACTAACATCTTCATCAGCAGCCATAACAATGCCCTCAACGGCCATGGAGCTTTCACTGACCGAGTCCGAATGATCTTCATTTATGGCATTGGTTCTGGAAGTGGAAGGAGAGAAGGCATCGCCACTACCTGGATTAGATCTTGTCAAGTAAAATTGATCAAGACGGCGCATTTGCGCTTGCTCCTTCTTCTCTTGTTCTTCTCGCTGTTGTTTCTTCTTGCGTTTTTGGTGGCCAGACAAATAGTCAGTGCGGCCACTGTCTCTTTTGCGACCACTCATGGCGAATGGCGATTGACAAATACAACCGGAGTTGTATTTGTGCTACAACCCGAGGCGAAACATATCAGTTCGGCCTCGGGGGAGAACTGCTTTCGGTGCTCCTACTCGCTTGTCGCTATGGTGCAAGGCACGCGTCCAGCAGCTTGGATTACATATAACATATTGAACGCGCTGACACGTTTTGCGGACATTTCTCGCAAACGACCTCTAGGAAGCCAGACAAGTGTAAGTTGAAAAGTCGTAAACATCTTGATAGAACAACAGTGACGTTTGTGACACGAAACTATCAATATGATTGGAGCGAAGAGCCTGAATAATATCGAGATTATCTTTCCCAAAGTTTATGAAAGCGGGATGAATTAAATACAAATATTATTCGGAGTTAGAGAGCTCCATATGGCGTTTCAGCTACATCATACATGTACTAGAGTATTGGTAGGACCGTAATTAGTTTTTATATCTTAAAGGTAGGTGTATATTATCACGTGCAATACTCTAGTCTCTATGACTCTATCAAATCTTTGCTTAGAACTAAAAAAATTGGCTTTGCGAAGCGCGGGGCCCCTAAAACCGCGGGGCTCCTGGCACCTGCCCATACTGCCCTCCCCCCCCCCCCCCTTGATCCACCACTGCTTGCTATATTGACCGAGCGATGGCGTGGTTAAGACGTTCACGACCGAGGTTTAATATTTTACCGTAAAGACCGAACGGTCGAGGTTATTAATTAAGTAGTTTATTATATGGCACTTTTTATTTCAAAATCAATCTTGTATTTCTTGGTCTTCGCTTCCTTTAACTTAACGTCAAAACGCCGAACTAGCGTTATTTTCTATTGTTTCTTTCTCGTCTGGATACTAGAATTTACTTTTATAATGTTCATCGTCATTTATTTCATTTATTTTCGTCGTTTTTCGGCAATAAAAGTTTTGTAATGAACTGGGCCTATTTCCGGAACTTTCCGAAGGTAAACGAAGACGGCGCGAACGTTATGAGGTATTGATGAGTCAAGCACTTTTGATGGGAGGGAGAGGTTGCGAGCGAGATTCAAGCGAAGAAGAGAACGCAAACAGTGAGACATTTGTCGTATTTTATTATTATTAAAGTTTAGTTTTATGTATGTGATTTGCCCTGGATACAATCTTAAGCGGAAGCGAGAATTTAGGACAGTTTCTTATTAGGATTTTTTGTTTGTTTCCAATCGTAGAGCATTAAGAATTTTCATAATGCCCGCGGACATTATGGAGAAATCTCGCCACGTCAGCAACCAATCACAGCGGGTGACTTTACCGGAAGTAATCCCTGCCATATAATAATATATCGTAACACTTGGTTGTAAATATTACTTGTGTTCTTACGCCCACCTCATTAAAACAACTTTACTTGGCGTTAGTTGTAGGAAGATTGCCAAAGAGACTACGCTCATTAACACGAGAAATAAGATCCAGTTTTTGCAATTTTGATCACAGGAACCAATTCTTGCTGCGCCACCAAAACCATCGTTTGACGCAATGCAGGAACAGTTGCCAAATGTCTGGAAAAAATACACAACGAGAAATTTAATTAAAATTAACATACTTAAACAAACAAAACAAAACAAAACAAAACAAAACAAAACAAAACAAAAAACAAAAAACAAAAAACAAAACAAAACAAAGCAAAACAAAACAAAACAAAACAAAAAACGAGCTAACAAACACACGAATGAATGAATGAACGAACGAACGAACGAACAAACAAACGAATATACAATCAAACAAACTAGTGAACAACCAAAGAAATAGAGGAATAAAGAATGAATAAATGACTAAATGAACGAACAAACAAACAAACAAACAAACAAACAAACAAACAAACAAACAAACAAACGAATATACAATCAAACAAACTAGTGAACAACCAAAGAAATAAAGGAATAAAGAATGAATAAATGACTAAATGAACGAACAAACGAACAAACAAACAAACAAACAAACAAACAAACAAACAAACAAACAAACAAACAAACAAACAAACAAACAAACGACTTACGGTCATAGAGAGGGAACCAGTGCAACCAGCATAACAAGGGCTTAAGTATGAAACATTATCTGCACCACAGACTGGTAAAGCTATACCAAGATGGCAACCACAATTTTGATTACATGTTGATCCCAGTTCAACTCCTGGAATGGTGGGATATTCTGTAAATTGGTAGCTATCTCCTATACTCGTCCTGCAATATAACAAGGTAAAGTTTTTTCGTACATTTTTGCTGTACAATCTGTCGTAAGTTAAACTCAGAGAAAAACTCTGAGTTCCAGACGGGACTCGAACCCACAACCTTCCAGCAAAAACGTACGAAAACACTTTACCAACAGACGTTCGGTGGAAGTTCGTCAAGCTCAATTATTCAGAAAAGATTTCTGAGACCACAGACAGGGTTCGAACCTGCAACCTTGTAATGACCGGTTAGACCCTCTAAACATTGAGGCTCAGATGGAGAGCTAATGTTGCAAATTCATAGTCATATGTGCTCCTAAGTGGTAGCTGCGTTTGCATATGAGATGTTGTTGTTAAAGTGACATGATAAGTTGTACGCATACATGTAGTGCATGTGGTACGTTTGCGAGCTTGGTGCAAAGTAATAGGCGTTTGTTGGACGTTCGTCAATCTCAATTACTCAAGCTGAAAACATTAATAACATACAAAAAAAACATTTACTGAAAATAAACTGACACAATGCGACTTGTAGCCCAACAAGTACTTGTGACACACGTACAGTTTGACTAGTTCCCAGGGGTATAAATATCGAAAACAACCTCGGTCTACCATCTGAGTTCCAGTGGCTCAATGGTGAGAGCATCCGGCTGGCATTCGGAAGGTTGTGGGTTCGAGTCCTGCCTGGAGCTGAGTTTTTCTCTGAGTTTAACTTACGACAGCTTGTACAGCAAAAACGTACGAAAAACTTTACCAACTTCAAGCTGAAAACACTAATAACATACAAGGAAATGTTTATTAGGCAGAAAAGCTTGACCTAAAAGATATGTTGACAAAAACTCACATTTAAAAAACATTCAAAATATAACTTCACAGGAATTGTTCATGAAGAATTTTAAACTCACTTCAAGAACAACAGACTTGCTTGAGTTTGAGAAAGAATTGCATATACTGTAGTCTAAAAATCTGAATGCTTATACTTTTTGTGTCTGTCTGTCTGTCTGTCTGTCTGTCTGTCTGTCTGTCTGTCTGTCTGTCTGTCTGTCTGTCTGTCTGTCTGTCTGTCTGTCTGTCTGTCTGTCTATGTGGCTGTCGGTAAATGTGTGTGTGTCTGTCCATCCATCCGTCCGTCCATCCATCCATCTATCTGTCTCTCAGTCTGTGTCACTGTCCATCTGTCCCTCTATCTGCCTGCTTGTGGGCATCAATCAATCATTAATTAATCAATCACTAATTCAATCAATCAATCAATCAATCAATCCATCCGTCCGTCCGTCCGTCCGTCCGTCCGTCCGTCAGTCAGTCAGTCAGTCAATCAGTCAGACAGACTGACAGACAGGCAGACAGACAGACAGACAGACAGACAGACAGACAGACAGACAGACAGACAGTCTCTAAGACAGAATGTACTCACCTCACTCCATAAGGAACTTGCCAGCCAGCCAACTTCACCTCCTCACAGCCTGGGATGAGAAATGCGAAGGGTCCTACAGTATGGTGGTGATAATCTGAAATAGAAAGCAAAAGAGGGCAGATTTTCTGCCTGATTCGTCTAACTTGAACACTCGTGGCAGCAAGGATCCAACCAATAGGCCAACTAAAGAAAATAGAATAAAATAGAAATTAATGCTAAGTAATAGGGAGCCTTACATCATTATTTATTTATTTTGGAAAATTTCAGGCTAGTATTAGACCAAGTGACAACCAAAGCAGACAGCCAACCAACCAACCAACCAACCAACCAACCAACCAACCAACCAACAAACCGACCACCCGACCAACCACCCAACTGACCGACCGACCAACCACCCACCAACCACCCACCCAACCAACCAACCAACCAAACACCCACCCACCCACCCACCCACCCACTCAAACACCCACCCACCCACCCAACCAACCAACCAACCAACCAATCAACCAACCAACCAACCAACCATCCAACCAACCAACCGAGGCACAAACATCATAATACATACGTACTAAGCAATGGTGGTAATGTAGATATGATTATTGCTTGTCCAACTTTTTCTGGTTCCACTCCATATCGAAGGATTAGAATTTTGGCAAAAAATGGAGTCAAGCCTCCACCATACAACAAAGAAGTGTTCATCGCCAAGGAGTTAAACAAAAACGTCCAGTTTGTCAACAGTTCTTTTAAAATTGAGGGTAACTTTTTAAGCTTTTCTTTAACCGTTAAATTTGGCAGGACATCTTTCTCTAAGTTATGTCTTTCTTGAGTGCTATTATTTTTTATTTTGCTCGGGAATCCAAGAAGGAATATGGAACTGATGTTCAGCAAACAGATGCAGAACCAAGAATTCCAATCCACCAATTGCCAATCCAACGAGGATCTTTGGGTGTCATCTTAAATCCATCAGCCTAGGAATAAGAAATTGTTTTAAATTCACTTCACTTCTTTTCACTTCACTTCACTTCATTTTACTTCACTTCACTTCACTTCACTCCACTTCACGACACATCTCACCACCACACCTCACCACACGACACCACACACAGTATCTAACTAATGCTGGTATTCCCATTTTCAGTCTCTTCATTCAAAACTTAATACTGGGTGAACCTAAGAAAGATCAACATAATTATTTGGATGAACCAATTAGCAGCAATGATGATATTTTCAGAGCGGCAAGAAAACTCAAAAACAAGAAATCCGTATACATGGATAAGATAAGAAATGAAAATAATGATAAAACATAGTGTAAATTCCCTACCTGTAATAGAAGGATACAATGAGCTCTTTAACCTAATTTTACAAAGTGGAAAATTTCCAGATCACTGGTGTGAGGGTCTTATAACCCCAATTTTTAAGTCAGGCAATAAAAGTGATACTAATAATTACAGACTGAGGCATTTGTGTTACAAGCTGTCTTAGTAAATTTTTCTGCTTGATTCTAAATGAACGCTTGATAAACTTTGTCCAAAATGAACATTTAATTCATCCCTCGCAAATTGGATTTCTGTCTGGACAGAGGACAGCTGATGATATATTTACTTTGAAGACTTTAATTGATAAACATTTAAATCAAAATAGAAACCAAAAGATATATGCATGTTTTGTTGACCTCAAAAAGGCATTTGATTCTGTCTGGCATGATGGACTCTTTGCAAAATTACTGGACAACAAAATTGGTGGAAACTTTTATAGTCTGATCAAAAATATGTATTCCAAATCTAAATGTGCAGTTAGACATGGCAAATATAGAACACCATCCTTTTCAAACTCTAAAGGAGTCAGGCAGGGTTGCATCCTTAGTCCACTCCTATTTAACATTTACATTGATGAAATAGTCTCTTTATTTAATAATACAGCCTCTGATCCTTTCATACTTCCAAATGAAACAAAATTAAGCTGTCTTCTTTATGCTGATGATCTGGTAATAATATCTCGTTCATACGGTATTCAAAATTGTTTAGACCAACTACATAGCTGGTGTGAGAAATGGATGATGAAAGTTAATTTAGAAAAGACAAAAACTGTGATATTTCAGAAAGGTAACAAAAAATAAACTCCTCCAAAATTTCTACTAGGTGATCAGCCGATCACTAAATATGCACATGAGTATTGCTGCCTTGAATTAAATTATCATCCAATGGCAAATTTACACTATCTCGTCAACAACTCAGTGAGAAAGCAATGAATGCCTTCTACACAATACGAAAACACCTAGCCTTGAACCTACTATCTCCCAAATTAGCCATTAAAATTTTTGGTTGCATAACCACACCCATTCTCTTATATAATTCAGAAGTATGGGCCTGGGGTGCTTATGTGAACAATGATTTTAATAAAATAATGGGATAAATCACACACCGAAAAAGTTCACTTGAAATTCTGCAAAATATATCTAGGAGTAAACAGCAAAGCTACTAATATAGCCTGTAGAGGAGAATTAGGCAAACTACCTTTGCTAATAAATATCCACAAAAGGATACTTAGAATGTTACCCATCCCAACATGCTGCCTGATTCTTCAATTGCTAAACAACTAATTTCTAATCTCTAAAGAGTTGTACCAAGATGGGAAAACCTCCTTTTATTCCAATGTAATGTCGTTACTCAAATTCTATAACTGCTCCAATTCTATAGAATCACTGTCTAACCAATCATTGACACAATTATCCAATGATATGCATAACAATATCTCAACTTTTGGAAACATAAACTTAACAATTCAAGTAAACTTTCCTTCTACTCCAAATTTAAAACTGAAATACAATTAGAAGAATATCTTACTGCAGTTAAAAGTTCAATGCGAAGAAAAAATCTCACCAAATTTCGCATAAGCAACCATAAACTCCTTATAGAATATGGTCGTTATCAAAAGATTCCCCATGACCAACGACTATGTGAATTATACGAGACAAATGAAATAGAGGACGAGTACCACTTTGCTTTAACATGTGAGTGTTACAATACCTTGATATCTTCTTTCCTTGAAAAATTAACTCATGGTTTCTCTAACACTTCTTCTAAAGAGGAACTATTACATAATATTATGTCCTCACGGAATCCAAATATAATTTCCCTTACTGCAAAATACATTGATTCTTGCTTTGCGGAAAGAGATAATTGCCTTGAGACCAAGTGTACCGATACGTAAAATGGTAAAACCTAGCAATTATGTAGATCAAATAGCCTGCATGCGGGCATTCCTTTCGCCTGAGAAAGGAATGTCTGCACTGTGAGTCATTGTTAAATATTCATCAAATATTAATCATACATTGTAATTAGTTTAATTAACTTAATTACTATTTTTGTATATTTCATATAGTGGTCTGCAGACAGGCATTCCTTTCTACCTTTAGAAAGGAATGTTTGTTTGCGGGCAATATACCCATCAACAGTTGATGGTCAACTTACTTGTAAATGTAAATTTAACATTGTATTTAATTTAAGTAGACTTATTATTTCTTTTTCTCTTTTATAAAATGTATGCTTTAGCAATACCTGATGTAAATAGGTCATGCCAATAAAGCTATTATTTACCTTACCTTACCACACCTCACCATACCACACTTCATCTCACTACATCTCATGTCACCTCACCACACCACACTTCACCACACCTCACCACACCTTACCTCACCTCACCTCACTACACCTCAACTCAGTACACCTCACCTCACTACATCTCACCTCACCACACCTCACCACACCCCACCACACCTCACCACACCCCACCACACCTCACCACACCTCACCACACCTCACCACACCACACCTCACCACACCTCACCACACCTCACCACACTTCACCTCGCCTCAGTACACCTCACCACACCACACCTCACCTCACCTCACCACACGCTCACCTCACGACACCTCACCTCCCCTCACTACACCTCACCCTACCATACCACACCTCCCCTCCCCACACCTCACCTTCCCTCACTACACCTCACCTCACCTCCCCTCACTACACCTCACCTCCCCTCACTACACCTCACCTCACCCCACCATACCACACCTCCCCTCCCCACACCTCACCTCCCCACCCCACCTCACCTCAATTAGATACAAAAAATACCTGTTTAATATCAACATATAGTGCCAATAATGGCCCTGTTAAACCAAAAACAACCATTGAACCCAAAAGTATTGAAAACTGCCAAAGCCAAATGAATATTGGCAAAGTCTTAGGACTGCATGATCAGAAAAATAACGATGGTGTCAACGAGAATAAAGAAATCGAACCGAGTCCGGAAAAAAACTGCCCAAGTATGAATACAGCTAGGTAATACCAATTGGCAATAACGCCTTCGTCACAACTTTCAGAAGTTGTTATTGTTGTGTTTGCAAAATATGTTAGGGTTGTTGGTGTGTCGCAGAGAATACCTGGGAATGAAGCTTGAGGAGGGTTGTATTTTTCAATAATGTAATGAGGTAAGGTGACTACATGTATTAAAAATCCAAGTCCTTGAAAAAAGGAGAAGTTATCAAAAAAGATAGTCACACATAAAGGCTTGGTTTGTCTGTCTCTGCTCATTTGTGTGTGCGTCTGTCTGTTTGTTTGTTTGTTTGTCTGTCTGGCTGCCTGTGTTTTTCTTCCTAAAAATAAGCCAATCAGATAAAAATAACAATAACAAATTAATAACGCAATGCGAAAAATTTAGCCAATCACCAACAGTCTTTCTCAAATGATCAGGTTCAAATCCAATCTCGAGCCCATAGTCACCCCCTTTTTGGTCAGCGGGAGAGCGCGGGGGAGACTCTGGGGAAATTGGATTTAATTACCCCTGAAATGAGGGGTTCCGGTTGTTAAGCGCATGATCGTGGCCTCAGCTGCTGTGCAGAATATGCGTTGTGTTCATGAGTTCGTTTCTCATATATTTGTTTGAAATCGCAAATACTATATATTTTGTGAGAACCCTGTATAAAATACAGATCAAATACACGTTAAAATTGTCGGAGAGAGACTGACACTGCTGGTGGTGGCACTTGACATAAACGTTATTGAAATCCAAGGTAAACTTACTAAACTATCAATTCACGACGCCAATTAATATCGTCCTTGATCAGACGATCACAAGCCTTTTAATACGAGTGCGAAGGCTGATTCCTTCTTTAATTGTCTTAAATATGCTTTTTCGTTGTTTAAATTGTTTTACATATATACATCAAATATAACGACAAATCCCACCAGGGTTTGTTTTGTTCATTGCGACATTAATTTGTTCGAAATTCGTCTTAAGTCTTTTAAACTTTATTGTGACTGAGACCCAGATATATTAAACAAAGAGAGGAGATGTAAATGAGGCGTCTAAATTTGAAGATACTGTATATATGTTTATTGAATTAAGCAATATATTTGACTTTCATTATTTTACAATCTGTATGTTTTGAATCGATGAATTCAATAAATTTAAATGAACCAATCAAAACAGAGAATCAATCCAGTTTCCCCAGAGTCTCCCCCGCGCTCTCCCGCTGACCAAAAAGGGGGTGACTATGGGCTCGAGATTGGTTCAAATCCAATCTCGTACCCAGCGCCTGCGATCCTTTTGGCCACTACCAAGAATCAGAGGCTCTGGGAAACTCCGATAAAACTCGTCATCTGATTGGTTAGTTTAAAAACAGTACAATTTCAAATAGTGTGCACGTCGCTAACTTGTTTAATCGATTTCTCGACGTTCTGTAACACATAATTATACACGACAGACCCAAAATATAATTGAACACGTGAAATAATTCAAAACAACAAAAATCCCGACAATTTACAAGTTAAAACTATTATTATTGTCGCTTCGTCGCCAAACAAACATCCATCGTCTGACTCGTCTCGTAATTATTCACAGTTTCGTCTCAGAACTTTAAAATTATATTAGAGAATACAAGGTCGATGTAGTTTAGCCAAAATTCCTGGCAAAAAGTACAATTTCTTACCTGAGCGGCTGAGCCGTTTACTGCCGAGTGCTGACGGCGACGCGGACATTTAAAACACACTCGTCAAATCGTCTGGTTGACGATTTTGAGAAAAGCGAAGAAAGGCCATTTGTATCGATTGTATTGTCAAGAGCTTTATTAAACATGTTGGGCCTTTTTTAGTAAACAAATATTTTCCTTGGTCTTCGAACAAGCGAACGATCGTCGATGACTGTAACAAATTATAGGGAACTGGGAACCAGAGGACTGGGAATAAAAACCCAATTTGGGGGTCTTTTTCATCGGAGTTTCCCAGAGCCTCGAGTCCAACCTCGTACCCAGGGTCTTATCTCCGCTCCCCCGTCCCCGCCCGCAGCTGCGAAACAGAGGAGGCCGGACAGCTGTCATGTGATTGTCACGTGATATTGTCGACCAATGAAATTGCGCTGTTTTCTTATCGTTGATCGGCTGAAAATTTTGCATTGGACTTAGAATACCGAATATTACGCTATTGTCATTCCTTTTTTTCTTTAAAAAAGCAGCGATATCGTTTGGTATATTGTTGGACTATCCATATCTGCAGGATTTTGCAAGGTAATGTATTTTTTCTACTTTGTTTTGATCGTTTATGTAAGTCGTGTCGCGCTAAGCGAAGACCCCACTTCCGGTTTGTCAACAATCTTCGAAGCAAAAAATCTCGAATTCCCATGCATGGTTCGAATCAATCTCGTTCCCAGAGCCCACGTTTCCCACCCGGGAAACGAGAGAGTCTGGGATAATCCGTTTCACATCGACATTTCATTAGCTGATGAACACAGTGAACTCTATATAACTCTTCTTCCGGATAACACGAATCGTGTTATGGCGTGAACGGATTATCCCAGAGTCTCTCGTTTCCCGCCCGCTGGGTAAGGGGAACGTGGGCTCTGGGAGCGAGATTGGGTTCGAATTATCTTAGCCTCCTCCGCAGGCATCTCTATTAATCTTATAAGAGAAGTCAGAAGATAATTTGGGTTACCTGTGGAATAAGCTCAGGCCGCGCGTTTTGTCCCCCGTCCTCCTCGATCTCCAAAACGCGCGGCCTGAGCTTATTCCACAGGTAACCCAAATTCTCTTCTGACTTCTCGTATAAGATTAATAGAGATGCCTGCGGAGGAGGCTAGAATTATCTAATTTTTGCGTAATGAGTTGAAGAAATGTCTCATCTAGTCATCTTAGATTCTATGCAGGCGATCCCCAGCGATCCCCTCACCGTTTTCGAGATATTCGCCGTTGAACCGACCATGGTATTTCGGCTTTTGCTCAAATGGCGCCTAATAATTTAAGAGAGCCTCTCGCCACTAAATCTTGTTTTTTTCTCAAGAATTTTGGAAGTTTCCTAATATTTCGAGCTTTATTCTTTAGAGTAAGTGTAGAATGAGTGGTGGACAATTATTAAAGAGTAAAATTTGGTATTTGTCTGTTTTTATGGGCCATCATTCTGGAAAAATTGTATACATATCAGGCTTACATACATTCTGTAAATATTATTACAGAATGTACTGAACTTTCTTAACGATCTGCTATATATGTATACAGGCCTGATATGTATAGATCATTTTTATATATTAAATAACATTGTGTTCCATGACAGCAGTATGATTATTAAAATTGATGTGTGGATTATTTGTAGTTTATTATTGGTCATTGTTATTGTGAATAATATATTGTAGTTGTAGTATTTTTTTTATTTTTTGCTAAATTGTTATAATTTGTTGTTCGTATTGTTTTTCAGTATACAAATATTTATTATCCTTTTTGCCCCACTTCAGCCCCAGTTGTCCATTTCAACTGAGTCAGTGATGTAGGAAACAAGCTGATGGGGTGGGGGAAGTGTACATGTACACTTTCAAAAGTACCTTGTTTCAGGTTGTTTAAGACATGAAAGAGTTAATAACTCCATCTCACATTGTATTTTTTACAGGAAGTGAAGAGATACAGTACAGATGTCACTGTTGGAAGAACTTACTTTGGTGGTGTTCAGGAGTGCCCAGGCACGAGCACCAACTGAACAGGATTTTTACAATGATAAATTGATGGGATTCTCTTTTACTAAATAACATTCAAATAGTTTGAAGTTTTGCATGTTGTCATGTTGTATAATTACATAAGGCAATGCATAATATATATATAATTGTGGACATACAGTAACTAATAAAATTTTAACACAGAAGTATTATCTTGCATATTGTTAACAATCCAAATGCTTGGTCCCAAAGCCTAATTAAATGCCTGGATATTATTCATCCCTTTGCATGCATTTGAGTGCTACTGGCTACTGCATGTACATACTGATAAACAGTGAACTATATATGTCTAAGACAGACACCCTTGCGCTGGACTTTGTCTGTATTATATATAGTTCATTCACATCAGGCTCGGACTGGGCCCAATTTAGGGGCCTTGCCATTTCAGTTGTGAAACCCTCTCTTGGGGGGTCCGGGGGCATGCTGTCCCGGAAAATTTTGAAATGTAGAGTCTCTGAAATGGCATTTCCTGCATTTTGGGGGAATATTTTATAGAATTCCGGAGATTATAAAACATTAAAACGTCATATAAAACACACAATTTACACAAAATACAACAGATTTCAGGACTTTTCAACATTTAGAACAAAACATTTTTAACATTTCAGAGCATAAGAAGCTGTTCCATTTCCGAGGACTTTGACGCAAGTTTTTGATACACTGCCTCGTTATCAACAGCCTTCAGTAAATCAACTTCTACAGAACAAATCATTACTTCTTCCAAAGTGTTACTGTTGCCTTCTGTTGCAAACTATTTTGAGTATTTTCCTTATCATTTATTTCACAAATGCGGAGTTAAGTAATTGCTTCAATGCTTCCAATTTGATATTTTATGGGTGTGTCTGGTCAGGGGCCCATTTTGATGTCCCAGAAGGGGCCATGTGCCATGGCACAATGGCACATAGGCCAAGTCCGAGCCTGATTCACATGTCTACCTTAATACAGTAACTTTTCTGATGCCCTCTCTAATAAATGTGCCAAAGTTGATGTTTTCTCAGCAAGGAGGGGGGGGGGGGGGGGGGTTGCTTCAATGCGAAATGTTGAACCAATGTTAAAATGTTAACAATGCCCCTGATTGAATACCTGTATCAGTGTCAATACAGTAGTGCTTTAGAAGTAACCAAGATCAATATTGAGACAAAGCATTTTAATTTCATTCAAGTTCCTTATTTACATATATATTGAGGATACAGTAAATACACTTTATTTGACCATTTATATATTTGACCTTAACATTTGACCAGTTATATACCAAGTCATATCAATAGATTCTGGAGGCAATCCAATAAATTATCTCGATTTTTAATTCACCTTAATTATAAACTAAAACACAAGCTTGTTATTGAATAATACATTTTAAGCTAGCTTTATTCACACTTTTATAAAATTTGGGAACAAGTTACAGTAAGTATAAAAGGAACAAGACTGTTTGCTAAAAAATCGGTGGGAAAAACCCCAAGGATGATAGTTGTATCTAATTGATCCAGATATAATTGCTACACAGAACAGTTATAGAAGTTTACAGTAATACTGCAGAATGCAAAACATTAAACCACGGAAAATGCATCATAAGGTTATAGAATAGGAAAAATTTGAGAGGGAAATCATTAACCACTAAACAACAAATAATGTTGATTTCTCACCTCACGCTTTTCTCCAGTTGTAACGAATCACACGTTGCACAGCACAACCAAATCCTTCTTTGTTGTAAACATCTAATTCGTTTCTGATTTGTTCCATTATTTGTAACATAAAATGCGTCGAATCCGAAGGAACTTGAGGAGTCCTTGAAAACTATCTTGTAATCTTGAATGCCCATCCGCCATTGTCACGAATATACGCCAAATAAAGCACAATCTGATCATATTAATTGTCTATGATAACCACGAATTGTTCTCGTATTTTTCTGACCATCAGATGTATCAATTCTGGATCAACTGTGACGAGTTTTCAAACGTTTTTGCGCATCTAGTATAGTCCACCGGGCAGAGATCATTCCTCGTCGGCGGTCAAATGCAAATAAATCAATAATTTATCAATTTTAGTGTTAGGACCATGATGCTTTGCGGCTGCTGCCCAACCTCCTCTGACTGCGAAAAGACCCTGGTTGGGGCTGGTCACGTGTTTCGAGGGCAAAAATATAACTTACTGGGGGGGGGGGGGGGTAATTTAGAAACGTGGCTAAAGTGAACACGCAAAGACAATGTTTTTATGTGATTTATTTTATTCTGACAAGACAAAGTGTACGTTTTATAACTGTCAAGAAAGCCAGACTCAGACTGCATGCCCAAATCGATGTTTATTTACGTCAGTTTCCTCAGTGTTGTGCGATGCTGTAAGTATGGAAACAAAATTCGCCGTCTGAACTCGAAGGCCTCTATGTCTCTAATGGCTTTTTGAAATAGTAAAATACGTGTAAATCTCTCCGGTTGATTAGTGGGTTTTATTCGTCGAAGTCTACCCAAAACACCGCCAATTTTTCGTTAGTCGCTTTGTGTCCCGCCGCTTTGCCTTTGTTGTTTTCAGTGTGCCAACTGTCAATGTTTTCAAGCGTTTCGTTGCGCGCCGTCTGACTGTTTGCGTTTATACGAAACGGTTGCCTAAAAAACAAAGACAATATCAGTGGTGATATTTAAAGGTAATACAAATGTGCCTGAGTTGTTTTCAAACACATAAAGGAGTCTCAAGAACGAAAATATAAATATATACTTTGGCTGACGGCGAATATATTGAAGTTATGCAATAACTTGGATCTTTCAAATTTAACGTTTATAACGAAGTATTTTCCATAATTTAGGAAACATAGCACGGTATAACATTTGCGCTGGTTCAGTGGTGAGTTTTGGCTGTAATTCTGTAAAATACAAGACTACCTTTCACTCAACTGTTTTATTTTGGTAAACACTCGCTGTTATTACTGTTCTTTTCATGAATATTCGTTTCCATTCATTATAAATTTCCAGTCCACAGTTTGAGAAATATTTGTGAGCAGACACCGTGGGACGCCGCAGACATTTCCGTTAAATAATCACTACTATTTATGTACCTTTCACAACTGTTTTATTTCGGTAAACACTCGCTGTCATTACTGTTTTTTTTCTCATGAATATTCGTTGTCATTGATAGAAACAGGATTACTCTACCATTCACACCTAATTTCATACATTTCCAGTCCACAGTTTTAGAAATATTTGTCAGCAGACACCGTCGGACACCGCAGACATATTCCGTTAATATTAATTGATCCCTTCCACAGATTTGCGACCAACTCTCAGTCTTTTAACTCCCTTTAATTGTACTAGAATTGTTTTTTATACAAATAGAATTATTGAAATAGTAATTTACGCGAAATTTTACTGAATTAAATGCCATGGATTTTGAAATATTACAATTAATACAAACAGTTAATTTAATAGCTTCAGGGGTGTTTAACAAAACCAAAGAACTCCACTGCAGGCGTTACTTCTAAGCCCTCTTCCCATTCCCCTCATCCAGTAACGCCTGCTACGCAGGTTATTAACGCAATCTGCCAGCTGAACTGCAAATGGCGGTACGTAATTGCATTAATGTGCATATATAAAAGACACATACTTTCTCTTTGGACTTTCCAATAATTTACAGTTAGATGTATCACAATAATGAATAATATATTCTCATGCTATCAGAAGTAATGCATAGGCAACATTTTAATAAACTGTTGTCAGTTATATAATCAACTTATTAGTATCAAAATTTCAGCTAGGAAATCACCAGTTCCAATCTCTCCAAACCGTTTCAAACCTTCCAAGAAATTTTCAGGTAAATTCAGGGCCCAAAATGTGCACAAATATGGCATGTTCTATGCAACATCGTCAATAGCCCATAAACAGAATTTGTTTGAAATCAATTACTTTAGCATGGTTAATTGATCGCTAGAATAAATAGAGGAAAATCTGAACTTTCAAGGAGCTGTTGATTTCCAAGAATTCACAAGCCCGGATTTTTCTCTCTCAAATTTTAGGATTTTTATTAAATAAATGCATGAGTTTTTCGTTCTAACTAACCTGAAGCACCAACTGACACCTTTTTTCATTTTCCTTGATTTGGATTCTATTAAAGGTAATAAAATTCTAAATTTAAGAAGACAGTGAAAGAGAAAAAGTAAATTCAAATTGCAGAGCAGTTATTAATTAAAAATGGTTTAGCAAAATGACAATAAAGATATAATAAATGAAGTTGGTATTGAAAATTTGAATATTGTGTGGCTCCATCCAGAACATGATGCATGAAAAACATTACTTGCAATAAACAGAGCTGCATGTGGACTAAAGCCGAATTAATGCTTTGAAAGACATGGGTCGTGCACATACAGTAAGCATGCAAGCAAGAGGTACATGTCTTTACGCACAAATTCACATCATATTGGTCGTGGTACGCTTCACATGACACTTGTCTCTCAAAGCATAAATGGGGCTTAAGACTTTGGTAATCTTATATGCAAGTACTGTAGCAACTACAGTATGTGTGTACCAGAGCATTGTCACAAATGGCATGATCAATAATGATCAACGAATGCAAGCACCGCTAAACTGAAACAGCCAACCAGATACTGGTTGCATGACTAATTGAATTAAATGATCATGACAGAACATCTTAGTTCCAGTGAAAAATGGCATCATGCATTCATGAGCAGATTCATGATATTTTGCATTAAAAACTCAATTATTAAAAGGCAATAAAGTTTTGAATATTGTTCTGACTGGATAATTTTCGCAAATCAACAGATATTATATTAATTTATTATTCTAGACATAAAGTCTATTACGGTCAGATAAGGCCATCCCAAGAATGGCGTGCAATTGCACGATTAGGTGCACATCTTGGTTCCTCAAGAAGTGTGATTTATCACACACCTCGATTAAATCCTACATGTGATAATTCAAAACAATGTTACAGTGTAGCCTCATTATAGCACGCATCATTATAAGCCGTGTCTTGGAATAACCATTAATGCAGTTTATAGGAGCACACTACTCACTACATAAAAGACAGTCATGTGTACATGTACTGTAAGTCACTTAAAATTGTGGTTAGAGTTGGAAAGTATCACAATTGCCTTAGAATGAAATGTACATAATCGTGTTTGTCAGAAATGCGATCAGATGCCCACTTTCAGAACCACATGCCCCCATTCAGGATGAACCTCACCCCACCACCTTCAGGACAAGATGCCCCATCTTTGGACCCGCGGCCTATCAAGACCAAAACAGAATACAGCAAATTCTGAATGTACTACATGTAAAACCAGCTTCAAAACAAATACTTTTTAAACAGAACTGTTGTTTTGAAATCCATACATTAAAAACTCTAATTCAAAAACATTTGAATAGAATTATTGAGTCAGCCAAAGCATCATTGAAAGATACTGTAGACCAAGCTTTATTATTTTCTGGGCGTGAGAACAACTACACTGTATATATTGAGATTTTTGCAAATGTCAGGAACCGAATGTTTTTTTTGGATTGCACTGATCCACTGGATATGTCATTACAGAACGTAAACAGAGAAGGTCTACAAATTAAAGATAAACCACTAAAGACATTATTTTTAATGAATTTAACCTTTAAAAAGTTCCCTTAATCGTTTTTAAACTAGTTTCATTACATTTAGTAGTACTGTAGTTTACATCTACAGAACAGATGCCATAGGGGACATTTTTAAGGGTATCTGGTTTCAAGACTGGTCCTTTTGCTCTGACTTGTCAATTTGTCTCAGAGGCCATGAGACCTTATCTTGTACCCTGATTTGTGCTGTACTGGTAAATTAAAGGAGCTAAAAACCAAACTCCAGAACAAAGTTAGGTTGACTTGATAACACTGCAGGGACCAGATCAAAAAAGTATGACTTTAACCCTTTCCCTACTAGTAGACTTTTTCATCTGGTGTTAGCCAGAGTAAAATCATCTGGCGTTAGCCAGTGGTAGTAAAATACTAAAGCTTGCCCAGGGTATTCTCACTCTATAAAAAGCACTCCTCGGAGACTCAATTAGGCACTCGATTTTGTGTGTGTACTAAATGTGAGCCAGTCTGAGCTGTGAGTGATTGTTTTAAAAAGAACTTTACCTTTTCTTGCCGTTTGTCCTTCAGTGTATGAAGAACATGAAGATTAAACTCTCAATTGCTTTGCAGACTACAGGAGTACAGGTATGTACTTTTATCTTTCATTGTTTATTTAATACCAGCTGTACATCAACTACGCTTAAAGTGCAAACTCTTTTGTAAGTTTGTTTAGGTTTGAAAAGTGACTTTTCCCAATTTAGTTATAGTTATATTTACAGCAGTTAGTGGCTTTATGTAATGAGAGATTACACTTGAGTATCAACACAAGGGCAATTTAAAAGGTAAACAAACCAGTCAAAGTCAACTCACAAACACGTAACCAAGCAAAGATGTAACAAGTGGATGTTTATGTTTATGTTTTAAATAAAAAATAGAAGACAAGTATTATTAAAGTTGAGGAATACATTTTAAGAACTTGATATTTGAAGAAATGCCAAATTAGAATGCAGTATTTATTAAACGCACATGCATGATCAATTAAAGGCACACCATACATATTTTGATGTGCACGTTACACGCGCTCAATCAAGCATGTCTCTGGGCAAGGCCTGTACTGTAAATTGCAACATGCATCGGTGACACAGTGCTTTTTAATTTAAATTGCAGGCCTGGTTCTTAACGTTTTCAGATTAACTATTACTGCAGTAATACAAATTTCTAACTAACTTGTAACGTTAACAGGTCCATCTTCTCTTTTTCTTTAATGTGGACTCTATAAAAAATTAAAAAAAAACCACCCCAGTTTACTACAGTACAGTATATAAAACAAGGCACCTGGGTCAGGTGTTCACTCAGGCTACTGGAAACTGCAGAGGTCTCTATAATGCATGAGCAAAGAGGTGGGAGTGGGCCGAGGAAGATCAGATTGGAGGCTGAATGTGCATGGTGCAGGACTATCCTGAATTGTCAATTTAAAGTGTCTAGAATTCAGGATTATCATGAAGCCTAGGGGGACTTCTCTGTCCCACATGTGGGATGTTAAACTAAAAAGCATATAACAAAAAAACAGTAGGGATGTTGTAGCCAGGGTCTGAGAGACTTTCTCCTTGGGGGGTTGTGGTTGTGGTCACTAGGGTTTGGTTGAGGGTCAGGTTTAGAGGTGGGGGTCAGGGTTGGGTTTCATTTTCTATAATATTCAGGATTATCTGGAATTCTAGAATCTAAACCATTTCACAATTCAGGATAATCATGTAAACAAATACAATAGAATGAATAGATATAAGCGATTAAGGTTAGACTGAGCAGCAACCCAGGTGAAAATCTTGTCAAGATCTTACAAGATCTTGTAAGATCTTGTAAGATCTTGTAAGATCTTGTAAGATCTTGTAAGATCTTAAATAAGATCTTATAAGAAATTTCTTATAAGATCTTATAAGATCTTATAAGATCTTACAAAGATCTTGTAAGATCTTATAAGATCTTGAAAGATCTTGTAAGATCTTAAATAAGATCTTATAAGAAAATTCTTATAAGATCTTATAAGATCTTACAAAATGTTATAAGATCTTGTAAGATCTTGTAAGATCTTGTACGATCTTGTAAGATCTTAAATAAGATCTTATAAGAAAATTCTTATAAGATCTTATAAGATCTTACAAAGATCTTGTAAGATCTTATAAGATCTTGAAAGGTCTTGTAAGATCTTAAATAAGATCTTATAAAAAAATTCTTATAAGATCTTATAAGATCTTACAAAATTTTATAAGATCTTGTAAGATCTTGTAAGATCTTGTACGATCTTGTAAGATCTTAAATAAGATCTTATAAGAAAATTCTTGTAAGATCTTATAAGATCTTACAAAATCTTATAAGATCTTATAAGATATTGTAAGCTGATCTTGTAAGATCTTAAATAAGATCTTATAAGAAATTTCTTATAAGATATTATTTAAGATCTTGAACCAAATTTTGCATAAAGCTCACTAGATCTTTCAAGATCTTGTGTATTATCTTGTAAAAGCTTATAAGATATTTTGTATGATATATCCCTTACGAAAATGTTCTATAGAATCCTATAGAATATTCTGTTGGAAATCTAAATCCAATGGAATATTCTGTTGGATTTTTTTTTCAACAGAATATTCTGTTGGATATTCTGTATGACACTAAAGTGTCAATAGAATATTCTATTGGATTTTCTATAGCATATTGGTTTTTCTTCCACAAAGTATTATATTAGATTTTCTATATGAGGCCAATAGAACATTCTATTGAATATTCTCTAGAATAGAATATTCATTCGATTTTTTATTCATCTCTAAGTTATAACTCTGAAGTTAAAACATTGAGCTTCAAATGCTTTTCCAAGTTTACCATTTGTCATATTTTGCTTATAAGTGTTTCTTTTGATCTACCGTATATTGCTCAAGCAATATTTCCACCAAACTTTAACTATACGTTCCTTATCTTCAAAATTCCTGTGCTAACAGATATTTTGTGCAGCATGCTACACACTATTTGATTAGACATAAAACTTGACAAATGACCTAAATATACTAGCCCATAAAGTTGAATTAAAAAGTATTGATTTGTAAAACTCGATGTATGGCTTTCGACTTTCGAGTGACTATGGGCGAATACAACCTGCAAATTTACATAAACGTTTTGTGCTACCTTAAGACCACGCGAGGCTAACGCGGGATTATTATCCCATGATGACGCGGGAACCCGGTGACGCGTTCATTTTCGAATTGGAAGTTCGTTGGCGAATGGCGATTGTTGTTTGCCTTTTGCTTTGTAATTTGTTGCTTCTGTTTTATAAATGGTTCTTCGCTAGATCGACGTATACAGACGACGGATGCGATCACATTATTGAAGGTAAGTCATAGATTCTTTAATCAGCAATTTTGTATACTGATTTGTATAAATTTGAAATAGTCGGCAAGGTATACTCGGGGTATTTTATATTTATTCGCTACGGAATAGAAATGTTCTTAATTGTCGGAATACAAACGATTTGCGGTTTGATTCTTACAAAATATGTTTATTTTCGTTGTTTATAAGTATTACAATTAAAGGATTTATGGTTTGTTTTGGGAATTGACAAATTGTTTTGTGTTGATCAACAACGGCGGTAATTTTGAATATACATAATATACAGTGTGTATCAAAAAAATTCGAACCCTTAGAAAATGAATTAGCATTCTTTTCAAACAACCTATTGTAGTAGTTTGAAAACCCTAAGCACTTCGCTGAACCCACAGATGCGTAAAACACACGGTCTTATACACCTGGGAAATTTAAATTAAGATATAAACTTGAAGTGTATGCATGGTGAAAGTATTTAAAAGCTTTTTCGCTTCGTTTAACTTATGTGCTGATTAATTTATAACGCAGCGCTTTTAGGGCTTTCAAACTACTACAATCGGTTGTGTGAAAAGAATGCTAATTCATTTTCTAAGGGTTCGAATTTTTTTGATACACACTGTATATACCCTGCATACTATAGAGCGTTTTCACTCATGTGATCGGTGGCCCTATGGGGGTGGTGAAACAATACGATATATTTGAATAAGAAAGAGCTAATTCCCATACCGTACACCAATATGGCCGTCATTTCATTGTTTTAGTACACCAATATGGCCGCCGTGACGTCAGATGAAAACGCTCTATAGGTAATTCATTTACAAAAAGTCGACCATTTGATTCCCTTTTTGATGAACACAACTGTTATGTTTCAATATTTAATTTAAGAAAAGGCTTTACTGTGTTAATAACAACATAGCTTGAAAACTAGATATTCCTAGACTGCAATGTTCTCAGTGTTGGAATCTGGGGCAAACTTATGCATGTATGCTATAAACCAGACTACAAAGAATATTAAACATGTTTCAAAGAATATTAAAATTTACCAGTAAACATGGACTGGACTGGCCCGGTTAACTGGTTGTGACAACTGGGATCAAGGCAAACTGGGCTAGCTTGCTTGTCATGTAATTGAAATGTTGAAAAGACATACAATTTATATAGGATGGCTAGCCTGGTCCATGTAATCACCCCCTTAGTTCCTGATGTTCAGAGTTAATTAAACAAATGTTCAGAGTCTCACAAGTTTTCTATTTCACATCAATCTTTTGTTAATATCTCCATTTGTTATTATAGATGTACAGTACTAACTCCTGGCCAAATATGGGTCCGACAAAGTTAAGATATATCACCAGCAAGCTATTGATGCATGTGTAACGGATATCTGATAATGGATATAAGAAATTAAGAATGTGTAAATAGATAAACAAGATAAGTCAGTAAATCATAATTAGCGGCGTATGCTTCATGAGCAAGCTGCATCCGTAATAATGTAAAAATAGCTCTCTAAATAAAAAGGAAGGACAACGCCCTAGAGATAGAGATAATAAATATGGAATGTAAAAGGAAATAAAGTTAAGTTGGATCTAGACCACGTTGCGTGTTGTGTTTGCTCGGTTCGTTACATTTGGTGGCAGCGGAAAAGACTACAAGTAACGACGCCTTTATAATGACTGCAATCCTCCCGGGAAAATTTGATGATGGCGATTTTGACGCTTGGTTACGCGAATTTGATGCCTGTTGTGCAGCAAATGGTTGGAAAGTCACCGAGGCTAACGACGGAAAAATTTTAAAACTGCCAGCCTTCTTGCGTGGTCGAGCGGCCAGCAACTTTTACGCCATTCCCGAGGGAGAGAGACGGACTTACGAAGATGCGGTGCAAGCGATGCGACGAGCCCTCTGTCCGAAAGCAAAACGCGAAAATTTCTTCGCGGAGTTTGAGCTCCGAATTTTGAGGCCAGAAGAGGATCCGTCGGTGTACAAATGGGAGTTGGAGAATATCCTCTCAAAAGCTGACTCGACTCTTTCGAACGACGCAAAGACTGCGTTGTTGACGAGGCAATTCTCGAGGGGTCTACCACCAACGCTGAAGCTGAAGATGCTGGAGCACAACCCTACTCCTACACTGGACGAAATGGTCGAGTTCACTCAACGATTTCGTGCTCTTGGTCGTCCACCAGCGGCAGCGATTCCGCCCGTTCAAGTTGATGCTGTTGCTCACTCGTCCTCTTCAGCCGACCCACAGTTGAAAGAGCTTATTACCATGGTCGCTGGCATCGCGGAGAAACAACAAGCACTAGAAAACCGCCTGAAAAGTACGGAAAATTCTGCACGTACTTCACCCTCGACACGTGGCTCCTGCTATACGTGTGGTTTACCAGGACATTTTGCTCGGAATTGTACGCGACAGCGAGGCTTTGCTCCACGGCGAACTATCACTTGCTTTAACTGTGGAAAACCGGGGCACGTCGCGCGAGAGTGTAGATCACCGCGTCATTTAAACTACTAAAGGATGGACGGAAAATTGGTGGAGATCGCGCCCATCCTGTCGTAAGTACAAATGTTATTGATAATTGTACAATTATCCACCCGTTTGTTGATTGTTTTGTGGACCAAGTCCGTGTTTGTGCTCTGATTGACTCTGGTTCAATGAAATCGTTCATTAGTAAATCTGTACAGCGAACAATTGACTTTGATGACCGTAAATTAAATAAGTCGAAGAAACAGAAATGCGTTTCCATTACGGGACATAATGTAAATATTCAAGGTCATATACCTAGTACTGTTAAATTTTTAGGAACTCGTGCATGCTTTAACGGAGAATTTTTAGTTAGTAATAATATACCATATGATTGTGTTCTAGGCTGGGACTTCATCAGCCAAAATAATTTGTCATTATGCAAAGATGTTAATTTAGGTACCTATATTTTAGTAGGTAAACATGGGGCTACCCCCGTTACTAACTCGCAATCGTCTACGACGACAGATCGAGCAGGAGTAGTTGAGTCGAATCCACAAACTGTACATGTGAATTCGCAAGCCGGACGTTTGTTGTGTCAATCCCGCTTCCAAGGAAACACCGGTGTTTCTTTGGTGGAGAGTGTAATGATTCCACCGCGAACCGAAATAATTTTAGAGGGGAAATTGGCCAAACATGCCAAAAGTAGCATAGGTATGATAGAGCCACGTTCTAGCAGCAGTAATGCTGTTAGACAAGGGTTTAGTATAGCGCGTGTTGTCGTAAAACCTGACAACAGAATTGTGCCTTTGCGTGTTCTCAATGCGTCTAATAGCCCGATCGAATTGGCTGCTGGTGAGAATTTAGCAGATTTTTGTCCTTTGATTGAATCGTGCCTGTCTCAACCCAACATTTGCGGGGCGGTTGGGAATAAAATGACACCACAAGTTAGTTCAGATAAAATAGAGTCTATAATCGACCCGTCATTACAAGGAGAAGATAGGGGCAAGTTAAGGAATTTGCTACTTGAGTTTTCGGATGTTTTTGACGAAAGTTTAGGGCACACCGACATCTCGACACATGAAATTAACACAGGAAATAGCACACCAATTAAGCAGCATCCTCGCCGCAGTCCTTATGCCCACCGTGAAGAATCTGAACGACAAGTCAATGAAATGTTAGAGAAAGGCATAATTCGTGAGTCAACAAGTCCCTGGTCTAGTCCCATCATTTTAGTTAAGAAAAAAGATGGCGAAATGCGCTTTTGTATTGACTATAGAAAGCTTAATTCTGTCACTGTTGGCCACGCGCACCCTTTGCCTCGCGTTGACGACATTTTAGACTCATTAGGAAACTCGCAATATTTTTCAACACTAGACCTAAAAAGTGCCTACTGGCAAATTTCCGTTGACGAAAAAGACCGTCACAAAACTGCTTTTGTCACCCAGCGCGGTTTGTTTGAATTTAACCGAATGCCTTTCGGCCTTGTTAACGCGCCAACTACATTTCAAAGAGCCATGGATCTTGTGTTAAGTGGCCTTTCCTACGTAATCTGCTTGTGTTATCTCGATGATGTTATTGTATTTGGTCGTGATTTTAATGAACATTACAATAGGCTGAAAACAGTTCTAGAGAGATTGCGTTCACATAATCTTCGCGTGAAACTTGAGAAATGTACAATTGCAGCGCGACAAGTTTCATTCCTAGGTCATGTTGTTTCTGAATCTGGTATCATGCCAGACCCGGCAAAAATTGAAGCTGTCAACAACATTACTAGCCCACGCAATATCAAAGATATTCGCAGTTTTTTAGGTCTAGCTGGCTATTACCGCAAATTCATTCCTGGGTTTTCCTCTATTGCAGCGCCATTACTACAGCTGACGCAAAAAGCGGCGCAATTTAATTGGACTGATGCTTGCGAACAAGCGTTTCAGCGTTTAAAGCACTTATTATGCTCTGCCCCCATTCTGGCATATCCTGACTTCGGTCAACAGTTTATTTTGCAAACAGATGCGTCTGATTATGGCGTTGGTGCGGTGTTGTCGCAACTTGATGCGTTAGGAAATGAGAAAGTTATTGCTTATTCGTCAAAAGCGCTTTCACCTCGCGAGCGGAACTACTCAACAACTGAAAAAGAAGCGTTTGCCGTAGTCTTTGGCACAGCCCATTTTCGCGTCTATTTATTAGGTCGCCATTTCAAACTAATTACTGACCATAATGCCTTACGCTGGCTGCACACTATGGAAGCTAAGGGTCGTTTAGCGCGATGGATTATGGATTTACAGGAGTTTGATTTTTCAGTCGTCCACCGTGCTGGCCGCCTTCATAATAATGCAGATGCGCTCTCTCGCCTTGTACAAACTAATTCATCAGAACCTCAACCCACCACAAGCATAAAGGATGCACAGCAACCAGCGTTTGTCTCAACAATACGTGTTAAATTATCTGGTGGACGCACAGCGATTGTTAAGTTAGAAAGCAGTAAGCCACTTATAGTTGATACAGACGGCACTTTAGTCAATATTCATGATCACAATAGTGGCGCTGTTTCTCCTTCACCTCCGGAGGTGAAAGAGGTCAATACAATTACATTAAACCCAACCATGAATCTTAGGGATAGTCAACGCACTGACCCACATCTCGCATCCATAATTGACATGAAAACACGCAAATTGCCTAAACCAAATTTGACACAAACTCAGGATCCTGCATTAAAGAGTTGGCTTAGGCACTATGACCAATATTTCCTTCATGATGAAATATTATACAGAGCGCTTGGTAACAGTAACAACTCACATCCACAACATGTTATGTTAATACCCTCTGGCTTACAAGCCAACATCCTCCAAACACTGCATGATGGGCCACTAGGGGGTCATCTAGGTATCACTCGTACCGAAGAACGAGTGAGGAAACGATTTTATTGGCCTGGCATTCGAAAGACAGTAACCAAACATATTCAGTTGTGCAAAGTTTGCAATCAAAAGAACTCTCCAATTAACAGAAACACAGCCCCATTAGGTCACATTTCAGTTAGTCAACCTTTTACTTTCTGGGCAATGGATTACATGGGCCCATTGCCAGAAACAGGTCGTAGGAACAAACACATTCTAGTTGTTGTTGATCATTTCACCAAGTGGTGTGAAGCATTTGCAACCCCAGATCAAAAAGCCAGCACAGTTGCGCCACTTTTAGTAAGCCGCATTTTCTCTCGGTTTGGCCCTCCAGCAGTAGGCCTACTGCATTCAGACCAAGGTCGAAATTTTGAAAGCACCCTATTGCACGAAATATGTAATTTTATGGGTATTACGAAAACGCGCACAACAAGCTATCATCCTCAGTGTGACGGACAGACAGAGCGGCAAAACCGAACAATTCAGGCTATGCTTTCAGCTTTTGCTTCAAATAGAAGAGATGATTGGGACTTGTGGCTGGATTCAGTAACGTTTGCTTACAATACTAGTAGACATGACGCATTAGGCGTTTCACCATATGAGGTAGTTTTTGGTCAATTACCTAGGTTGCCAGTTGAATTGGAATTAGGAATGCCTCTAACAAACCCTTCCACACAGAGTGAATATTTAGTTTCAGTTAGGTCAGCATTTCGTGATGTAAGACGCATAGCAGAGGAACATTTGTCAAAAGCATCCGAAAAACAGGCACGGCTCAATCAACCGACAAACACTTGGAGGCCTTTCGAATCGGGTGAAACAGTCATGTTGAAAAGACCAAAAGGCTGGAAGCTAGGTAATAAATGGGTGGGGCCTTACAGAATTCTAAAACGGTTTGGGGTCGACTATAGAATTGTTTCTAAGGGAGGGAAGATAATGGTCGTTCATCACGACCAGTTAAAACACAGTTATATCCCTTTTCAAGAGGGCGAACCGGTTTGCCCTAGTAGGGAAGTAGGTGAGTTCAAGGTAGTTGATGTTACACCTCCACAAAACGGTATTGACGGTATTCCTCGTCCTCGACCTGCCAGACTTAGACAGCATATTAATCCACCAACGAGATACGGATTTGATTAGAAACATGTCCTCGGGACGAGAACATAAAGGAGGAGGATAGTGTAACGGATATCTGATAATGGATATAAGAAATTAAGAATGTGTAAATAGATAAACAAGATAAGTCAGTAAATCATAATTAGCGGCGTATGCTTCATGAGCAAGCTGCATCCGTAATAATGTAAAAATAGCTCTCTAAATAAAAAGGAAGGACAACGCCCTAGAGATAGAGATAATAAATATGGAATGTAAAAGGAAATAAAGTTAAGTTGGATCTAGACCACGTTGCGTGTTGTGTTTGCTCGGTTCGTTACACATGTAACCAAAAATGTAGGGATGCAAAATGTAGAATGGATGCTGCAGAAAGCAAAAACTTATAAAGACTATAAATTTTGAATGAATTGATTTTGTCATTACAGTACTAATTAAAAAGTAAATACTTTAAATAGTTAATTACAGTTTATTTTCAACAACCTTATTTGAGAGTAATATTATGTCTCTTTTCACCAATTACCAAAGAGCTAGATCAATAACTGGACACACAAGTGAGTTGGGGTTGACTGTTCACCATACATGTAGAGTGATAATCATAAAATCATATAAAGCAAAATAATGGACAAAAACAAACTAATTATTTACACTCGTGTATGACCCCATCTCTACATTACCAGATCTAATGTAACAATATAATTATACAATGTAACACATTTTGTTAAAGTGTTTATGAAATGAAAATTAAGTTTGTCTTATTTGAAAGTACTTTTAAAATGACAGAGTAACATATTTTGCTGGTTTTTGTTTCCTTGCTTTGTTTTTAGGATATCACAGTTTGTTTTATAAGTGAAACTACTGTAACCAGTGATGTCACAACACGTGCATAATGACTTACAGCACTTACAGGGAAAGGTTATATATCTTTTCTATTATCAGATGGAAGCACTTCGAAGTGTGTGTTTCCCTTCCAACAACAAAAATAATTACATTTCAACTAATTCCGTTTAAAAATAGGAAAGATCTATACAGTATATATAAACCTTTCCCAGTAAGTCATTATGCGCATTGTGATGTCACTGGTTAGTTTCACATATAAAACAAACCGAGATATCTCAAGAAAGAAGCAAGCAAGCAAACAAAAAACAGCAAAAGATGTTACTCTGTCATTTCATAAGTACTTTCAAATAAGACAAACTTAATTTTCGTTTCATAAGCACTTTAAATCAAACTAATCATGCTCTTATTAAAGCCCTTCAAATGA
The DNA here is from genome assembly GCA_035771165.1 of Paragorgia papillata. Classification (NCBI taxonomy): domain Eukaryota; kingdom Metazoa; phylum Cnidaria; class Anthozoa; order Scleralcyonacea; family Coralliidae; genus Paragorgia; species Paragorgia papillata. The sequence goes on from JAWNZC010000353.1 coordinate 1,005,570, forward strand.
TATATCGGGGAAGATATTGTCATATTCAACAAGAACTTGTGTTATTTTGTAAGACTCTGCAACAGTCAAGATAGTAAGATTTTGTACAATCTTATAAGATCTTGTAAGACCTTGTAGGTTCTTGTAAGATCTTGTAAGATTCAGCAAGATCTTGTAAGATCTTGTGAGATCTTGTAAGATCTTGTAAGATTTTGTAGGATCTTGTAAGATCTTGTAGGATCTTGTAAGATCTTGTAAGGTCTTGTAAGATCTTGTAAGATTCAGCAAGATCTTGTAGGATCTTGTAAGATCTTGTAAGAACTTGTAGGATCTTGTAAGATCTTGTAAGATCTTGTAAGATCTTGTAAGATCTTGTAGGATCTTGTAAGATCTTGTAAGATTCAGCAAGATCTTGTAAGATTCAGCAAGATCTTGTAAGATTCAGCAAGATCTTGTAAGATCTTGTAAGATCTTGTAAGATCCTGTAAGATCTTGTAAGATCTTGTAAGATCTTGTAAGATCTTGTAGGATCTTGTAAGATCTTGTAAGATTCAGCAAGATCTTGTAAGATCTTGTAGGATCTTGTAAGATTCAGCAAGATCTTGTAAGATCTTGTAAGATCTTGTAAGATTCAACAAGATCTTCTACAAGCTTGTCTAAAATCTTGTAAGATTTTAAGCTATCTTGTAAGATCTTGTAAGATTTTGATAAGATCTTGTAAGATCTTGATAAGATCTTGCAAGATCTTGCAAGATCTTGCAAGATCTTGCAAGAACTTGCCAAGATCTTGCAAGATCTTACATAAGATCTTATAAGATCTTGCCAAGATCTTGGCAAGATCTTATGTAAGATTTTCACCTGGGAAGCCATTACTAAGTAAGTCAGTATATTACCTAGACAATGAACAACAAGCGAATGTACCAAGGAACTATTAAAATGCTCACACTCAATGAAATTATATAAGCTAGTGAAGCAATATTATAATTATATTCCACAGGATGTGGTTATACCAGTGAGTAAAAGGTGAATTTCATTGATCTACTGCACTGTCCTCAATAACACACTTTGTGCTTCATTTGTGTATTACATTATGCTTTATTGCATTATTATATGTAAGATAATACCATGATTGACTCAGTTTATTTTACTAAGTAAGCAGTATATTTTAATACCTAGACGATCGACAACAAGCAAAGGTACCAAGGAACTATTTCAAATGCACACACTCAATGAGATTATATTAAAGCTAGTGAAGCAGTTGAATCACATCGAGTTTATTTGGCATAACTTTATTAACACAACAATACATAATCCAGGCAAATTACAAATACTAAAATTACCTCAATACATTTAAAGTTTTCCCATTTAGCGTAAACTTCAGCACGAAAATGAATGTCAACACAGCATATTTTATACCCGTCCTTTGCAAGTTGTCAATTCTGTTTTCAAGTTTGTTTATGGCTCATCTTGCAGATAGTTTCCAATAGTCAGCAGCTTATCAGATTGTGAGCATGAGTAATACTTTTCAGTATTAAAATTCAATACATTTATCATATAAATTGTTTATAATCAGTTTGTCTTGATCGAGACTGTGGTTAAATGTGCCCTGACTTGAGCCTGCGCTTTCTGATTTGAGATGTCTGCGGAGTAGGCTAAGAGCGTGACACAGAAGGGGAAAACCCCCAAAAAACAGCCCGAGTAATAAATATTTTACGTGGTGTTTCCCTGAAAACTTTCAAAGAATTAATAATTGCAATATTTCAGGGCTGTTTCTATCACTGCAGAGGAAGCGAAGGCCTCTTTGCAAGACTTTGTTGCAGCAAATTGTTGCTATGTCAGCAGTAAGTAGCAGTCCAGCTAAAGAGATGACCGTACATGATATAAAGCCTTCGACGATAAACGATTTTATTCCAGATTACCAACTGTTGGTTGATGATGGTGATTGTAGTGATAGGGGTGGTAATGGTAGTGCTTCTAGTTGTGGTGATGGTGGTAATGATGGTAGTGATGATGATGATAGTGATTCTAATGATAGAGGTAATGGTGATAGTGATGTTTATGGTGATGGTGATAGTGGTCGTGATAGTGGTGGTGATTGTAGTGATGGTGACAGGGATGGTGGTGAATTGAATTGTTGTAGTGGTGATGGTGGTGGTAATTATGATGGTGGTGATGGGTGATGATGATGGTGGTGGTGATGGGTCATGGTGATGATGATAGTTGTTATGTGATGGTGGTGATAGTTGTGATGGTAGTTGTGGCGGTGGTGGTGATAGTGATGATGATGGTAGTTATAATGGTGATAAGGATGGTGGTGATGGTAGTTGTGGTGGTGATGATGATGGTTGTGATGATTTGGCTATCCTTACTAATAAATATCATTATATTAAATAGTACAAGTTAATCAACCTTCACTGAATCTCGATCAACATCCTGGCAAGTTGAGCCATACACAGGTCGGTATTGTGCCTCATCATTTGACCAAGAATTACACCCTACCCCCACTTTCTTTGCTTTTAAAACGGAGTATATTTCAAACATTGTTTGCCTGTGCTGTTAACCTGAAACCCAAACAACACAACTTTAATAGAGCAAAAAATTTTCAGTTATTTTTTTGATATCCAGTAAACAAATCTAGAAGATCCTCTTTTGAGATTTAAAAAAAAATTTTATTTAGGCCAAATTGTTGATGGACCGCACAATCGCCCTGCTCCTGGCCCATGGAATGTCATGGTTCAACCATCAAAAACGTTTTCTGGGGGCGATACTCGAGTTGAAGTGCCACATACTGCATCCGTCAAGGTATATAGCATGTTTCCTGCCTATATTATATAACCCACTAGCTAGCTTAGCTTGTTTGCCTGCCTGCCTGCAATTCCTTCCTTCCTTCCTCCTTCCTTCCTTCCTTCCTCCCTCCCCCTCCTTCCCTCCTTTCTTCCTTTCCTCCCTCCCTCCTTCCTTCCCTCCCTCCCTCACTCCCTCCCTCCCACTTTCCCTCTTTCTGAATGCAACTACCTATTTTTTCGTTCTCAAGCAATGCCATACATGTTATGGAGGAGGGTTCCATCAGTGTAAAACATGTTTGGGAAGAGGATTTGTAAGTGACAACTTTGGTAGACATTCGTCAAGCTCAAATACAGTACATGTACAGAGAAAATGTTTCTAAGTCCTGAGACAGGGATTGAACCTGCAACCTTCTGATGACCAGTGAGACACTCTAACCATTGAGCTACAAGAACTCAGATGGTGAGTGAAGGTTACATATGTGTGCAACCTGTAACCTTCTGATGACCAGTGAGACACTGTAACCATTGAGCTACAAGAACTCAGATGGTGAGTGAAGGTTACATATGTGTACAACCTGTAACCTTCTGATGACCAGTGAGAGACTCTAAGCATTGAGCTACAAGAACTCAGATGGTGAGTGAAGGTTACATAAATGTACAACCTGAAACCTTCTAATGACCAGTGAGACACTCTAATCATTAGCCACAAGAACTCAGATGGTGAGTGAAGGTTACATATGTGTACAACCACAGTGACCCAACCGCACACTAGGTTTACTTGGAAAATGTTGCCGTATTTTAACTTATAGTTCTGTAAATCATTAAAATAAACTTACTTTTGACAATTCATGTCTCATGTTGTTTAACTTCAGTGAGTTGAAACTTGTGGCGGCAATAGTTTCGAACGGCGTTCGACCCCGTTAAATAATCAAACAAGTTTGGAAACTACACTCCCTCGCGCCTCCATCGCTCTGACATCGAGCGAGATTTTCTCCACCAAAAATCCGTCCGATCGCCGTTTCACACATGACCTTTCACACATAAAGATCCATACTTCTTCTTCCTCAGAAACGTCCAACTTTTCAAAATGCTTATCCACAACCTTCGATTTACACGGCTAAGTCATCGACTTCTTCGACCGGAATATGCGTTATGAATTATGTGTTAGCCTTGGCCCGGTACAATATCTCGGGTACCATATCCCGGGTACAGTTACAATTATTTCATATTATTGGACGAGATTAAGCATGATATCAAGAATTATCAAAGCCAAGGTTTGTATTATCGGCTTCGGGACATAATACAAACCTTGGCTTTGATAATTTTTTATATCATGCTTAATCTCGTCAAATAATATGAAATAATTGTAACTGTACCCCGGATATGGTACCCGAGATATTGTACCGGTGGCTCATTGTGGCCACTGGCCAAGGCAAATTCATAACGCATATTCCGGTCGATGAAGTCAATGGCTATAGCCGTGAAAGTCGAAGGTTGTGGATAAGTATTTTGAAAAGTTGGACATTTCCGAGGTAGAAGAAGTATCGATCTTTATGTGTGAAAGGTCAAAACGGCGATCGGACGGATTTTTGGTGGAGAAAATCTGAGTGTAGTTTCCAACCTTGTTTGATTATTTAACGGGGTCGAACGCCGTTCGAAACTATGGTTGCTACTTCATGTATGCCTATTATAAGGTCCTGACATATTATTATGTCCTGAGATGTGCTTTAGACTGCTTAAGACTGCTTAAGAGTGCTTTACACTGCTTTAGCGTGCTTTAGCGTGCTTTAGACTGCTTTAGAGTGAATTAGACTGCTTTAGACTGCTTTAGAGTGCTTTAGACTGCTTTAGCCTGCTTTAGAGTGCTTTAGACTGCTTTAGAGTGAATTAGACTGCTTTAGACTGCTTTAGACTGCTTTAGACTGCTTTAGACTGCTTTAGACTGCTTTAGACTGCTTTAGAGTGAATTAGTCTGCTTTAGAGTGCTTTAGACTGCTTTAGAGTGAATTAGACTGCTTTAGAGTGAATTAGACTGCTTTAGAGTGCTTTAGAGTGCTTTAGAGTGCTTTAGAGTGCTTTAGAGTGCTTTAGACTGCTTTAGACTGCTTTAGACTGCTTTAGACTGCTTTAGACTGCTTTAGCGTGCTTTAGACTGCTTTAGACTGCTTTAGACTGCTTTAGAGTGTTTTAGACTGCTTTAGAGTGAATTAGACTGCTTTAGACTGCTTTAGAGTGATTTAGAAAGAATTAGACTGCTTTAGAGTGCTTTAGACTGCTTTAGACTGCTTTAGAGTGAATTAGACTGCTTTAGAGTGAATTAGACTGCTTTATAGTGCTTTAGACTGCTTTAGACTGCTTTAGAGTGCTTTAGAGTGAATTAGACTGCTTTCGAGTAAATTAGACTGCTTTATAGTGCTTTAGACTGCTTTAGACTGCTTTAGCGTGCTTTAGACCGCTTTAGAGTGAATTAGACTGCTTTAGACAGTTTTAGACTGCTTTAGACTGCTTTAGACTGCTTTAGCGTGCTTTAGAGTGCTTTAGACTGCTTTAGAGTGAATTAGACTGCTTTAGACTGCTTTAGAGTGCTTTAGACTGCTTTAGACTGCTTTAGAGTGCTTTAGAGTTATTAAGAGTGCTTTAGACTGCTTTAGAGTGATTTAGAATGAATTAGACTGCTTTAGAGTGCTTTAGACTGCTTTAGACTGCTTTAGAGTGCTTTAGAGTGAATTAGACTGCTTTAGACTGTTTTAGACTGCTTTAGACTGCTTTAGACTGCTTTAGCGTGCTTTAGAGTGCTTTAGACTGCTTTAGAGTGAATTAGACTGCTTTAGAGTGCTTTAGACTGCTTTAGACTGCTTTAGACTGCTTTAGACTGCTTTAGACTGCTTTAGACTGCTTTAGACTGCTTTAGACTGCTTTAGACTGCTTTAGACTGCTTTAGCGTGCTTTAGACTGCTTTAGACAGCTTTAGAGTGAATTAGACTGCTTTAGACTGCTTTATAGTGCTTTAGACTGCTTTAGACTGCTTTAGCGTGCTTTAGACCGCTTTAGAGTGAATTAGACTGCTTTAGACAGTTTTAGACTGCTTTAGACTGCTTTAGACTGCTTTAGCGTGCTTTAGAGTGCTTTAGACTGCTTTAGAGTGAATTAGACTGCTTTAGACTGCTTTAGAGTGCTTTAGACTGCTTTAGACTGCTTTAGAGTGCTTTAGAGTTATTTAGAGTGCTTTAGACTGCTTTAGAGTGATTTAGAATGAATTAGACTGCTTTAGAGTGCTTTAGACTGCTTTAGACTGCTTTAGAGTGCTTTAGAGTGAATTAGACTGCTTTAGACTGTTTTAGACTGCTTTAGACTGCTTTAGACTGCTTTAGCGTGCTTTAGAGTGCTTTAGACTGCTTTAGAGTGAATTAGACTGCTTTAGAGTGCTTTAGACTGCTTTAGACTGCTTTAGACTGCTTTAGACTGCTTTAGACTGCTTTAGACTGCTTTAGACTGCTTTAGACTGCTTTAGACTGCTTTAGACTGCTTTAGCGTGCTTTAGACTGCTTTAGACAGCTTTAGAGTGAATTAGACTGCTTTAGACTGCTTTATAGTGCTTTAGACTGCTTTAGACTGCTTTAGCGTGCTTTAGACCGCTTTAGAGTGAATTAGACTGCTTTAGACAGTTTTAGACTGCTTTAGACTGCTTTAGACTGCTTTAGCGTGCTTTAGAGGGCTTTAGACTGCTTTAGAGTGAATTAGACTGCTTTAGACTGCTTTAGAGTGCTATAGACTGCTTTAGACTGCTTTAGAGTGAATTAGACTGCTTTAGAGTGAATTAGACTGCTTTATAGTGCTTTAGACTGCTTTAGACTGCTTTAGAGTGCTTTAGAGTGAATTAGACTGCTTTCGAGTAAATTAGACTGCTTTATAGTGCTTTAGACTGCTTTAGACTGCTTTAGCGTGCTTTAGACCGCTTTAGAGTGAATTAGACTGCTTTAGACAGTTTTAGACTGCTTTAGACTGCTTTAGACTGCTTTAGCGTGCTTTAGAGTGCTTTAGACTGCTTTAGAGTGACTTAGACTGCTTTAGACTGCTTTAGAGTGCTTTAGACTGCTTTAGAGTGCTTTAGCGTGCTTTAGAGTGCTTTAGAGTGCTTTAGACTGCTTTAGAGTGCTTTAGACTGCTTTAGAGTGCTTTAGACTGCATTTAGACTGCTTTAGAGTGAATTAGACTGCTTTAGAGTGCTTTAGACTGCTTTAGCGTGCTTTAGAGTGCTTTAGAGTGCTTTAGACTGCTTTAGAGTGCTTTAGACTGCTTTAGAGTGCTTTAGACTGCTTTAGACTGCTTTAGACTGCTTTAGAGTGAATTAGACTGCTTTAGACTGCTTTAGAGTGAATTAGACTGCTTTAGACTGCTTTAGAGTGCTTTAGAGTGCTTTAGAGCGCTTTAGAGTGCTTTAGAGTGCTTTAGACTGCTTTAGAGTGCTTTAGAGTGCTTTAGACTGCTTTAGCGTGCTTTAGAGAGCTTTAGCGTGCTTTAGAGTGCTTTAGACTGCTTTATACTGCTTTAGAGTGCTTTAGACTGCTTTAGAGTGCTTTAGACTGCTTTAGACTGCTTTAGACTGCTTTAGACTGCTTTAGAGTGAATTAGACTGCTGTAGACTGCTTTAGAGTGCTTTAGAGTGCTTTAGAGTGCTTTAGAGTGCTTTAGAGTGCTTTAGAGTGCTTTAGAGTGCTTTAGACTGCTTTAGAGTGAATTAGACTGCTTTAGACTGCTTTAGACTGCTTTAGAGTGCTTTAGAGTGAATTAGCCTGCTTTAGAGTGAATTAGACTGCTTTAGAGTGCTTTAGACTGCTTTAGACTGCTTTAGACTGCTTTAGACTGCTTTAGACTGCTTTAGACTGCTTTAGAGTGCTTTAGACTGCTTTAACGTGCTTTAGAGTGCTTTAGACTGCTTTAGAGTGAATTAGACTGCTTTAGACTGCTTTAGACTGCTTTAGACTAATTTAGAGTGAATTAGACTGCTTTAGATTGCTTCAGAGTGCTTTAGAGTGCTTTAGACTGATTTAATATGAATTAGACTGCTTTAGAGTGCTTTAGACTGCTTTAGACTGCTTTAGACTGCTTTAGACTGCTTTAGAGTGAATTAGACTGCTTTAGAGTGCTTTAGAGGGAATTAGACTGCTTTAGAGTGAATTGGACTGCTTTAGAGTGCTTTAGACTGCTTTAGACTGCTTTAGATTGCTTTACACTGCTTTAGACTGCTTTAGCGTGCTTTAGACTGCTTTAGACTGAATTAGACTGCTTTAGAGTGCTTTAGAGTGCTTTAGGCTGCTTTAGACTGCTTTTGACTGCTTTAGAGTGAATTGAGTGCTTTAGACTGAAGAAAACATGACTATTCTTTTCTGTTTTGAAAAAAGGCTATGAAAATTACAATGGGATCACCTCAGAATATGTAAAAAATTGTAGCCAGTCTCAGTCGAATTACACAATGACATTAGTTTCCCGCTCGTTTACGTCGCGAGGTCGCAAATTCGCAAAAATATTGATGAATCGAACAAGATATTTTGTTGGGTTTTTTAAAGTTCTTCGGAGAAATGGTACTCATCACGTTTGTGATGACAAAATGTTTATGGTGATAATATTGACAACATACATCTTAAAAATCTGTCAGTATAGTTTTCACTACAAGAGCACCGTTGAGAGCCTTGAGATCGCTTAAGCAGCTAATCGTTAGATTTGTTTATTAGTTGTATTTTAACACTTTCAACAATTGTCGACGTTTGTTGAGTTGAACGTTTGTGGGCGTGACTGCCATTCGAACTTTTTACTTTTTCACACTTAAAGTGGTTCTCTGATGAAAATATTGTTGGCAATGTTTTTGCATAATCCTAAAGATGTTATGGTAGGTAGACTAGGTAGTAATTTGAAATGCACAAGCGCGTGTGAGTGCTACAACTGCCACAATGGATGCCCACAATCTGCAAGTACAGCAAATCATACGACGATGCAAGGAACTCGAAAGAGGAAAAGGGAGAATCCATCGCCATACAAGCGTGTAAAAGGTTCCTAATATTTGGAAAAAGAAATGGCACAAACACCTTTGCAAGGAAATTGGACACATATTGAGACGTTTATTTTAGTGCAAATTTTATCTTTGCTATCAACATCATCTTTATCTCCATCCATAAATGAAACTACAAAGCTTTATAATTTTATTGCAGATTACGAAAATAAACAATGCCATACCAGTAAATACCAACCAATACGAAAGAAATCGCCATCCCCAGTGAGCGGGAAAATCAAACATATTAAAGAAATTCAAGAGATAAACGAAGCATTATTGCTGAACAACTAAATAAACCATCGGTTTTATTAAAACGTTAATGGTTATAAACTCTTATACAGATAGCTAATTGACTCTGAAAATCTGTTTTGAGATATTTTATTTTAAGTATATATATATATAACTGAAAACAGTTTTAGGGAACAGCCGACTACAGAAAAAAGCCGTTTTACAAACATACGATTACCAACAGTCAGGAAGTGTCTTGCTTGCAGTCTAAAGCAGTCTAAAGCAGTCTAAAGCACTCTAAAGCACTCTAAAGCACTCTAAAGCACTCTAAAGCAATCTAAAGCAGTCTAAAGCAGTCTAAAGCACTCTAAAGCAGTCTAAAGCAGTCTAAAGCACTCTAAAGCACTCTAAAGAACTCTAAAGCACTCTAAAGCAGTCTAAAGCACTCTAAAGCAGTCTAAAGCACTCTAAAGCACTCTAAAGCAGTCTAATTCACTCTAAAGCAGTCTAAAGCAGTCTAAAGCAGTCCAAAGCAGTCCAAAGCAGGCCAATGCAGTCTAAAGCAGTCTAAAGCAATCTAAAGCAGTCTAAAGCAGTCTAATTCACTCTAAAGCAGTCTAAAGCAGTCTAAAGCAGTCTAAAGCAGTCTAAAGCAGTCTAAAGCAGTCTAAAGCAGTCTAAAGCAGTCTAAAGCAGTCTAAAGCAGTCTAAAGCAGTCTAGAGCAGTCTAAAGCAGTCTAAAGCAGTCTAAAGCAGTCTAAAGCAGTCTAATTCACTCTAAAGCAGTCTAAAGCAGTCTAAAGCAGTCTAAAGCAGTCTAAAGCAGTCTAAAGCAGTCTAAAGCAGTCTAAAGCAGTCTAAAGCAGTCTAAAGCAGTCTAATTCACTCTAAAGCAGTCTAAAGCAGTCTAAAGCAGTCTAAAGCAGTCTAAAGCAGTCTAAAGCAGTCTAAAGCAGTCTAGAGCAGTCTAGAGCAGTCTAAAGCAGTCTAAAGCAGTCTAAAGCAGTCTAATTCACTCTAAAGCAGTCTAAAGCAGTCTAAAGCAGTCTAAAGCAGTCTAAAGCAGTCTAAAGCAGTCTAAAGCAGTCTAAAGCAGTCTAAAGCAGTCTAAAGCAGTCTAATGCAGTCTAAAGCACTCTAAAGCAGGTTAAAGCAGTCTAAAGCACTCTAAAGCACTCTAAAGCACTCTAAAGCAGTCTAAAGCACTCTAAAGCAGTCTAATTCACTCTAAAGCACTCTAAAGCACTCTAAAGCACTCTAAAGCACTCTAAAGCACTCTAAAGCACTCTAAAGCAGTCTAAAGCAGTCTAAAGCAGTCTAAAGCAGTCTAAAGCAGTCTAAAGCAGTCTAAAGCAGTCTAAAGCAGTCTAAAGCAATCTAAAGCAGTCTAAAGCAGTCTAATTCACTCTAAAGCAGTCTAAAGCAGTCTAAAGCAGTCTAATTCACTCTAAAGCAGTCTAAAGCAGTCTAAAGCAGTCTAAAGCAGTCTAAAGCAGTCTAAAGCAGTCTAAAGCAGTCTAGAGCAGTCTAGAGCAGTCTAAAGCAGTCTAAAGCAGTCTAAAGCAGTCTAAAGCAGTCTAATTCACTCTAAAGCAGTCTAAAGCAGTCTAAAGCAGTCTAAAGCAGTCTAAAGCAGTCTAAAGCAGTCTAAAGCAGTCTAAAGCAGTCTAAAGCAGTCTAATGCAGTCTAAAGCACTCTAAAGCAGGTTAAAGCAGTCTAAAGCACTCTAAAGCACTCTAAAGCACTCTAAAGCAGTCTAAAGCACTCTAAAGCAGTCTAATTCACTCTAAAGCACTCTAAAGCACTCTAAAGCACTCTAAAGCACTCTAAAGCACTCTAAAGCAGTCTAAAGCAGTCTAAAGCAGTCTAAAGCAGTCTAAAGCAGTCTAAAGCAATCTAAAGCAGTCTAAAGCAGTCTAATTCACTCTAAAGCAGTCTAAAGCAGTCTAAAGCAGTCTAATTCACTCTAAAGCAGTCTAAAGCAGTCTAAAGCAGTCTAAAGCAGTCTAATGCAGTCTAAAGCACTCTAAAGCAGGTTAAAGCAGTCTAATTCACTCTAAAGCACTCTAAAGCACTCTAAAGCACTCTAAAGCACTCTAAAGCACTCTAAAGCACTCTAAAGCAGTCTAAAGCAGTCTAAAGCAGTCTAATTCACTCTAAAGCAGTCTAAAGCAGTCTAAAGCAGTCTAAAGCAGTCTAAAGCAGTCTAAAGCAGTCTAAAGCAGTCTAGAGCAGTCTAGAGCAGTCTAAAGCAGTCTAAAGCAGTCTAAAGCAGTCTAAAGCAGTCTAATTCACTCTAAAGCAGTCTAAAGCAGTCTAAAGCAGTCTAAAGCAGTCTAAAGCAGTCTAAAGCAGTCTAAAGCAGTCTAATGCAGTCTAAAGCACTCTAAAGCAGGTTAAAGCAGTCTAAAGCACTCTAAAGCACTCTAAAGCAGTCTAAAGCAGTCTAAAGCAGTCTAAAGCAGTCTAATTCACTCTAAAGCAGTCTAAAGCAGTCTAGAGCAGTCTAAAGCAGTCTAAAGCAGTCTAAAGCAGTCTAAAGCAGTCTAAAGCAGTCTAATTCACTCTAAAGCAGTCTAAAGCAGTCTAAAGCAGTCTAAAGCAGTCTAAAGCAGTCTAAAGCAGTCTAAAGCAGTCTAAAGCAGTCTAAAGCAGTCTAAAGCAGTCTAATGCAGTCTAAAGTACTCTAAAGCAGGTTAAAGCAGTCTAAAGCACTCTAAAGCACTCTAAAGCACTCTAAAGCAGTCTAAAGCACTCTAAAGCAGTCTAATTCACTCTAAAGCACTCTAAAGCACTCTAAAGCACTCTAAAGCACTCTAAAGCACTCTAAAGCAGTCTAAAGCAGTCTAAAGCAGTCTAAAGCAGTCTAAAGCAGTCTAAAGCAATCTAAAGCAGTCTAAAGCAGTCTAATTCACTCTAAAGCAGTCTAAAGCAGTCTAAAGCAGTCTAATTCACTCTAAAGCAGTCTAAAGCAGTCTAAAGCAGTCTAAAGCAGTCTAATGCAGTCTAAAGCACTCTAAAGCAGGTTAAAGCAGTCTAAAGCACTCTAAAGCACTCTAAAGCACTCTAAAGCAGTCTAAAGCACTCTAAAGCAGTCTAATTCACTCTAAAGCACTCTAAAGCACTCTAAAGCACTCTAAAGCACTCTAAAGCACTCTAAAGCAGTCTAAAGCAGTCTAAAGCAGTCTAAAGCAGTCTAAAGCAGTCTAAAGCAGTCTAAAGCAATCTAAAGCAGTCTAAAGCAGTCTAATTCACTCTAAAGCAGTCTAAAGCAGTCTAAAGCAGTCTAATTCACTCTAAAGCAGTCTAAAGCAGTCTAAAGCAGTCTAAAGCAGTCTAAAGCAGTCTAAAGCAGTCTAAAGCAGTCTAAAGCAGTCTAAAGCAGTCTAAAGCAGTCTAATTCACTCTAAAGCAGTCTAAAGCAGTCTAAAGCAGTCTAAAGCAGTCTAAAGCAGTCTAAAGCGGTCTAGAGCAGTCTAGAGCAGTCTAAAGCAGTCTAAAGCAGTCTAAAGCAGTCTAATTCACTCTAAAGCAGTCTAAAGCAGTCTAAAGCAGTCTAATTCACTCTAAAGCAGTCTAAAGCAGTCTAAAGCAGTCTAAAGCAGTCTAAAGCAGTCTAAAGCAGTCTAAAGCAGTCTAAAGCAGTCTAAAGCAGTCTAAAGCAGTCTAAAGCAGTCTAAAGCAGTCTAAAGCAGTCTAAAGCAGTCTAAAGCAGTCTAAAGCAGTCTAATGCAGTCTAAAGCACTCTAAAGCAGGTTAAAGCAGTCTAAAGCACTCTAAAGCAGTCTAATTCACTCTAAAGCACTCTAAAGCACTCTAAAGCACTCTAAAGCACTCTAAAGCACTCTAAAGCACTCTAAAGCACTCTAAAGCACTCTAAAGCAGTCTAAAGCAGTCTAAAGCAGTCTAAAGCAGTCTAAAGCAGTCTAAAGCAGTCTAAAGCAGTCTAAAGCAATCTAAAGCAGTCTAAAGCAGTCTAATTCACTCTAAAGCAGTCTAAAGCAGTCTAAAGCAGTCTAATTCACTCTAAAGCAGTCTAAAGCAGTCTAAAGCAGTCTAAAGCAGTCTAAAGCAGTCTAAAGCAGTCTAAAGCAGTCTAAAGCAGTCTAGAGCAGTCTAGAGCAGTCTAAAGCAGTCTAAAGCAGTCTAAAGCAGTCTAAAGCAGTCTAAAGCAGTCTAATTCACTCTAAAGCAGTCTAAAGCAGTCTAAAGCAGTCTAAAGCAGTCTAAAGCAGTCTAAAGCAGTCTAAAGCAGTCTAAAGCAGTCTAAAGCAGTCTAAAGCAGTCTAATGCAGTCTAAAGCACTCTAAAGCAGGTTAAAGCAGTCTAAAGCACTCTAAAGCACTCTAAAGCACTCTAAAGCAGTCTAAAGCACTCTAAAGCAGTCTAATTCACTCTAAAGCACTCTAAAGCACTCTAAAGCACTCTAAAGCACTCTAAAGCACTCTAAAGCAGTCTAAAGCAGTCTAAAGCAGTCTAAAGCAGTCTAAAGCAGTCTAAAGCAATCTAAAGCAGTCTAAAGCAGTCTAATTCACTCTAAAGCAGTCTAAAGCAGTCTAAAGCAGTCTAATTCACTCTAAAGCAGTCTAAAGCAGTCTAAAGCAGTCTAATGCAGTCTAAAGCACTCTAAAGCAGGTTAAAGCAGTCTAATTCACTCTAAAGCACTCTAAAGCACTCTAAAGCACTCTAAAGCACTCTAAAGCACTCTAAAGCACTCTAAAGCAGTCTAAAGCAGTCTAAAGCAGTCTAAAGCAGTCTAAAGCAGTCTAAAGCAATCTAAAGCAGTCTAAAGCAGTCTAATTCACTCTAAAGCAGTCTAAAGCAGTCTAAAGCAGTCTAATTCACTCTAAAGCAGTCTAAAGCAGTCTAAAGCAGTCTAAAGCAGTCTAAAGCAGTCTAAAGCAGTCTAGAGCAGTCTAGAGCAGTCTAAAGCAGTCTAAAGCAGTCTAAAGCAGTCTAAAGCAGTCTAGTTCACTCTAAAGCAGTCTAAAGCAGTCTAAAGCAGTCTAAAGCAGTCTAAAGCAGTCTAAAGCAGTCTAAAGCAGTCTAAAGCAGTCTAATGCAGTCTAAAGCACTCTAAAGCAGGTTAAAGCAGTCTAAAGCACTCTAAAGCACTCTAAAGCACTCTAAAGCAGTCTAAAGCACTCTAAAGCAGTCTAATTCACTCTAAAGCACTCTAAAGCACTCTAAATCACTCTAAAGCACTCTAAAGCAGTCTAAAGCAGTCTAAAGCAGTCTAAAGCAGTCTAAAGCAGTCTAAAGCAGTCTAAAGCAGTCTAAAGCAGTCTAATTCACTCTAAAGCAGTCTAAAGCAGTCTAAAGCAGTCTAAAGCAGTCTAAAGCAGTCTAAAGCAGTCTAAAGCAGTCTAAAGCAGTCTAAAGCAGTCTAAAGCAGTCTAAAGCAGTCTAATGCAGTCTAAAGCACTCTAAAGCAGGTTAAAGCAGTCTAAAGCACTCTAAAGCACTCTAAAGCACTCGAAAGCAGTCTAAAGCACTCTAAAGCAGTCTAATTCACTCTAAAGCACTCTAAAGCACTCTAAAGCACTCTAAAGCACTCTAAAGCACTCTAAAGCAGTCTAAAGCAGTCTAAAGCAGTCTAAAGCAGTCTAAAGCAGTCTAAAGCAGTCTAAAGCAATCTAAAGCAGTCTAAAGCAGTCTAATTCACTCTAAAGCAGTCTAAAGCAGTCTAAAGCAGTCTAAAGCAGTCTAAAGCAGTCTAAAGCAGTCTAAAGCAGTCTAAAGCAGTCTAAGGCAGTCTAAAGCAGTCTAATGCAGTCTAAAGCACTCTAAAGCAGGTTAAAGCAGTCTAAAGCACTCTAAAGCACTCTAAAGCACTCTAAAGCACTCTAAAGCACTCTAAAGCAGTCTAATTCACTCTAAAGCAGTCTAAAGCAGTCTAAAGTGCTCTAAAGCACTCTAAAAAACTCTAAAGCACTCTAAAGCACTCTAAAGCACTCTAAAGCAGTCTAAAGCAGTCTAATTCACTCTAAAGCAGTCTAAAGCAGTCTAAAGCAGTCTAAAGCAGTCTAAAGCAGTCTAAAGCAGTCTAAAGCAGTCTAAAGCAGTCTAAAGCGCTCTAAAGCAGTCTAAAGCAGTCTAAAGCAGTCTAAAGCAGTCTAAAGCACTCTAAAGCAGTCTAAAGCACTCTAAAGCAGTCTAAAGCACTCTAAAGCAGTCTAAAGCACTCTAAAGCAGTCTAATTCACTCTAAAGCACTCTAAAGCCCTCTAAAGCAGTCTAAAGCAGTCTAAAGCAGTGTAATTCACTCTAAAGCACTCCAAAGCACTCCAAAGCACTCCAAAGCACTCCAAAGCACTCCAAAGCAGTCTAAAGCAGTCTAAAGCAGTCTAAAGCAGTGTAATTCACTTTAAAAGCAGTCTAAAGCACCTCTGAGGATATGATATGTCAGGACCTTATAATAGGCATACATGAAGTACCTACCGAAACTATTGTCTATTGCCGCTACAAGTTTCAACTCACTGAAGGTAGACAACATGAGAGATGAACTGTCAAAAGTAAGTTTATTTTAATGATTTACGAACTATATAAGTTAAAATACGGCAACATTTTCCAAGTTTATATATATAACAAGTACAACAACTGTAAAGCTAGTGTGCGGTTGGTGTAAACAAAAACAGTTCACACCTCATTACCTCCCAGACTTTGAGATAGACCTTATTCATTATAAATGCCGCAATTAATATTCTTTTATGTGCATATAAATTAGCTCTTATGAACTCGTTCACATGTACGAAATTTAAAAGAATATTTATACTTCTAACGAATTCATCAGGGCTGATTTAATTATATGTACATAAAAGAATATTAATTAATTGGCAGCCATTTATGAATAAAGTCTATAGCTACGACAAATTTCGCTAAAACCGACGCGATTTTTTGGCACTTTCAAGGAAGACTTTCCAACATCCTGTTGAGCGTTGTGTCACACCATTACATGTAAGACATCACTTCTTTTTTCAACGCACAAAGAACATCCTTGAATCGAGGTAAGATTAGCTTCGTTTAACAATCCTGCAATGTCTGGCATAGGGCTTGATACCACGCCAATAACTACAGTACCAGCACTAGTGTGCTTAACAAGGATACAGTAATGTAAACTACGACATTTGGAGGGTGTAGCTCCGTCGGAGAGGGTTTACCCTAATAGCTGAGGTCTGAGGAACAGTTTACAGGAACAGGCGATCCACCAAGACGGGAGCGGTCTTATAGGTAGAGCAGCTCCAGGCAAGCCTAAACTCCCAACTAACTTGTAGCAATGTTGCCGAGAATTACCCTCTCCTAACAGAACTACTGTCACACATAAAGTGGAGAAGTAACTTACCAAATGATAATCAATGGTTCCGAAATTACCATACCGACCTGGACCTAAGAAAGCCACCAGGGGCCAACCAACAGAGAAATGGCGAAAGCTGCATTTGAACAACCAACATCCAGGTGACCATCAATGAACGGAACCCGTACGTAAAGCCAGAAGCAAAGGCCCATGCCTGCAACATAGAAAAGCAACAAACGGGCCCTTTCCAGAGCAGGTAGACAAGTACATAGCAAACAACAGCAAGCAACGAGCTGGATGTAAGAGCAGCTGAAGAGCCCAATAAACTTAAATTACACTAAGCAAAAACCGGACAAGCCGGTACTGTTAAGCACAAACTACTACCCATTACAGCACACTACGGCACATCTTCTTGGAGTAGCCAAGAACACACCCTACAAATTAAGTTATCACCCAGAGTAGCCGGGGCACAGACCCGATGTACAGGCATGGCAACACAAATTTCCAACAGCTAGGCACAAGCTACTACTACACATAATTACAGCACATAATTACAGCACACTACTGCACATTTTCTTGGAGTAGCCAAGAACACACCCTACATAAGTTATCACCCGGAGTAGCCGGGGAACAGCCGGGTACTGGCGCGAAACACACAAGTGAACAGGCCAGGACCAGAGGACCCCCCACATGACTGTGCAACAGCAGGGAGCACAAATACAGACCCCCAACATCTGTATGGCAAAGTTGCACAGTACGGACTCGCACACACTGAGGATCCCCCCCCCCCCCCCCCCAACTTGACAGTGCAACAGCAGGGGAGCACAAATACAGGCCCCCAACGCCTGTATGATAAGCAGTGTTGCACAGTACGGACCCGCATAACGACATCGCCAATACAATTAAAGAGACCCGTGCACAACAGGGCAATGGCAGGGGAGCACAAATACACCGCCCCAGTGACAGTACGGCAGCAGAAAGCACAATACAGTTCCCAACGACTGTACGGCAGCAGTAAAGCACAGCTACAGTCACCCACAACTGTAGTATAGCAAAGTAGCACCTGCAGATGACAGCAACGTAGCGCAATGCAGATCCCCAGCAACAGTACGACAGCGAGGCACCATAGGACAAAGGCAGTCACCCAGGGTACATGAGGACAAAGGCAGTCAGCCAGGGTACCGTAGAACAAAGGCAGTCACCCAGGGTACAGGAGGACAAAGGCAGTCACCCAGGGTACAGGAGGACAAAGGCAGTCACCCAGGGTACAGGAGGACAAAGGCAGTCACCCAGGGTACCATAGGACAAAGGCAGTCACCCAGGGTACAGGAACACAAACATGGCCTCAGCAACTGTGGGATAGTAAATAGCACCAACGCAACGCGGAACCCCCGAAACTGTATGACAGCAAGGAACATTAGCACAAATGCAGTCCCCCACCAGCAAGAAGATTACAGCAAAGTCACACATGCCACCACGTAGCAACTGTACGACAGCAAAGTACATTAGCACAAATGCAGTCCCCCCGCAACAATATAATAGCAAAGTAGCACACATGCGACCACCTAGCAATGGCCCGATAGCAAGGTACATAAGGACAAATGCAGTCCTCCCGCAACAATATAATAGTAAAGTAGCACACATGCAACCACCAAGCAACTGTATGATAGCCAGGCACAATAGGATAAACGCAGTCTCCCAGCAACAATATAATAGCAAAGTAGCACACCTGCAACCACCTAGCAACTGTAAGACAGCAATGAACATTAGCACAAGAGCAGTCCCCCCCAGCAAACAATATGATGCAAAGTAGCACACAAGCAACCACCTAGCATCTGTACGATTGCAAAGTAGTGCAAATGCAGCACCCGGCCCGCAACTGTAGCACCGCAAGGAACACAAATACCAACTCCGCAACGATTGCAGGCACTAGGGTCACCAGCAGCAATACAAATCCTACTTGCACGACTGAGCGAGCCCAAGCCAAGGAATGGCAACGGCTCAACCACCTGGATGCTACTACATGGGGTGGGTGGGTGATAGTGAAGTGTCACATACGGCAGTCAGAACACAAATGAGCTCTGAGCATCTACGCTCATTAAACTTAGCCAAGGGGCTAGTGGATTTGATACCCCCAAGTAGAACCCCAAGGGACCTGTGGAACAACACCATACACATCGCATGATGTTAATTATTTTTATTTCATAAGAGAGGGTTAGATCATGTTTGCAGATATAGTAAGTTTGTTCAGTCCTTCTACCACGGGGGAGTATTGCTGTATATAAAGTATACGGTTATATGCCGTGCTGTAGGGTACAGTTTTCCAACTCTGGATCTGAGCTTGTGTATCAGACACATCCGGCACCGCGACAAATGTATGAGCAACTACACATGAGATGCAGCAGGAGAAAAAAAGGGGGGGGGGCAACCAGACGTGGCACGTGCCAAGAGCTCGTTGAACACTTAGAACAAATACAAGCAGCCAGAATGGCAAAGCACGCAAGCACCAGCAATCGTAACCTATAAGCCACTCCCACAGGCATAGTAACTTAACCTACACCCAGGTAGCGTGACAACGGTCACCAACAACCCGGTACGTGCCTCAGCAGTAGAGTGCAACCTAAGAGACGACCGACGGCAAACCGCAGATGCAGAAGCTATTGACCCCCTAAGCGCATCAGCATCACAAGCGTAAGACCCATCATACACAGCGGCAGGTGGACCCAACAATGCAGCATGACCACAAATGTAACACATCAAGAGCCACAGCTAGGAAAATGTGGAAGTAACTCTTAAGCTAAAACACCGCACGCGCCGCAATCAAGGTAACCTAAGACATGTCTCGCGCAACAGCTCTAGGAACCACAGTGTTTCAACCGTGGTGTTTCCGTTGTGTTTCCTACAAAACTTATCTATATTACTTTATCGCCATAAAAACTTTCAAAGAATTAATAATTGACATGTTTTTCAGGGCTGCTTCTATCACTGCTGAGGAAGCGAAGGACTCTTTGCAAGACTTTGTTACGGCAAATTGTTGCTATGTCAGCAGTCCAGCTAAAGAGATGACCATACACGATATAAAGCCTTCGAGTGCTTATCATGTGAGTAACAATGGACAATGGAAGAAAAACGATTCTATTCCAGATTACTACCTGTTGGTTGATGATGGTGATTTTAGTGATAGTGGTGGTAATGTTAGTGCTTGTAGTGGTGATGGTGATAATGATGGTAGTGATGATGATAGTGATTGTGGTGATAGTGGTGATGGTGATAGTGATGGTGGTTGTTAGTGTTCGTAGTTGTGATGGTGACACGGATGGTGGTGAATTGTGGTGGTGGTGGTGATGGTGGTGATGATGGTGATAGTTGTGATGGTAATGGTAGTTGTGGTGGTGGTGATAGTTGTGGTTGTGGTGATGGTCAGATGGTGATGATAGTTGTGGTGGTGATGATAGTTGTGGTGGTGGTGGTGGTGATGGTGATGATAGTGATGATGATAGTAGTGGTGATGGAATTGCTGGTGGTGGTGTGGCTATCCTTACTAATTAATATCATTACTATATTAAACAGTACAAGTTATCAAGCTTCACTGAATCTCGATCAACATCCTGGCAAGTTGAGCCATACATATAGGTCAGTATTGTGCCTCATCATTTGACCACGAATTACACACCACCCTCAGTTTATTTGCGTTTAAAATGGAGTATATTTCAAACAGTGTTTGCTTGTGCAGTTAACCTGAAACCCAAACACAACTTTAATAGAGCATTAACAGCTGCATCGCTTCTGCAGGTTGGGTGCCTGGGTCATCCATGTGCTTCCACTTCCACAGCCAACCCCCAGATAGAATACCGCTCTCATGACTGGCAAATCCCCTCAACCCAGCCATGAGCCCCCACACCAGACTCCAGGCACCCGTCACACTGACTAGGTCAGTCGAAGGTATAGAGTCAAAGAAGAAAGAAAAAATGATTTATTTTTTTTGGGAGGGAGGGGGGAAGATACACGCAAACAACTTTCACGCTTCGACGAACCGTACTTTCCGCCACGCTACGTTGAACAATACTCACCGCGTCCAACTGACGACCACTTGCGCCTGCCTGACCCGCCAGAGCCCGCTGATCCGTTTTACTGACCGCTCTTAGTTGTTAACTAACTTAAATTCCATTTAGCTACGTAAAAATTTCAGTTATTTTTTTGATATCCGGTAAACAAATGTAGAAGATCCTCTTTTGTGATTTCGTTTTTTGATTTAGGCCAAATTGTTGATGGACCGCGCAATGGCCCTGCTCCTGGCCCATGGAATGTCATGGTTCAACCATCAAAAACGTTTTCTGAGGGCGATACTCGAGTTGAAGTGCCACATACAGCATCCGTCAAGGTATATAGTATGTTTATTGTCTAGCTTAATATATACTAACACACTAGCTTCCTTCCCTTCGTTCCTTCTTTGCTTGCTTGCTTGCTTCCTTCCTTCCTGCCTTCTTACATTCCTTCTTTACTTACCTACCTACCTACCTACCTACCTACATTCCTTCCTTCCTGCCTGCCTTCTTTACGTCTGTCCCTCCCTCCCTCCTTTCCTTCCGTCCTTTCGTTCCTTCCTTCCTTCCTTACTTCCTTCCTTCCTTTCTTCATCCTTCCTTCCCCTTCCTTCCTTCCTTCCCCCATCCTTCCCCCCTTCCTTCCTTCCTTCCTTCCATTCTTCCTTCCTTCCTTCTTTACGTTTGTTCTTCCCTCCCTCCATTCCTCCCTCCCTCCTTTCCTTCCTTCCTACCTTCCTTCTTTCCTTCCTTCCTTCATTCCTTCCTTCCTTCCCCTTCCTTCCTTCCTTCCTTGCTCCCTCTCTTCCTCCCTTCCTTCCTTCCTTCCTTCCTTCATTCCTTCCTCGTTCCTTCCTTCCTTCCTTCCTCGTTCCTTCCTTCCTTCCTTCCTCCCTTCCTTACTCCCTTCCTCCCTCCCTTCCTTCCTTTCATCCTTCCTCCCTTCCTCCCTTCCTCCCTTCCTTCCTTCCTTCCTTCCTTCCTTTCTTCCTCCTTCCTTCCCCTTCCTTCGTTCCTTCCTACCTTCCTTCCTTCCTTCTTTCCCTCCTCCCACTCTCCTTTCTGAATGCAACTAACCTATTTTTCATTCTCAAGCAATGCCATACATGTTACGCAGGAGGGTTCCATCAGTGTAAAAAATGTATGGGGAGAGGATTTGTAAGTGACAACTTTAGTAGACATTCGCCAAGCTCAAATACATGTAATCAGAAAACGTCCGAGACAGGGATTGAACCTGTAACGTTCTAATGACCAGTGAGACACTCTAACCATTAAGCTACAAGAACTCAGATGGCGAGTGAAGGTTACATATGTGTACAACCTGTAACCTTCGGATGACTAGTCAGTGAGACACTCTAACCATTAAGCTACAAGGACTCAGATGGTGAGTGAAGGTTACATATGTGTACAACCTGTAACCTTCTAATGACCAGTGAGACACTCTAACCATTAAGCTATAAGAACTCAGATGGTAAGTGAAGGTTACATATGTGTCCAACCTGTAACCTTCTGATGACCGGTGAGACACTCTAAGCATTGAGCTACAAGAACTGAGATGGTGAGTGAAGGTTACATATGTGTACAACCTGTAACCTTCTGATGACCAGTTAAACCCTCTAACCATTAAGCTACTGAGAGTAACAAACATACCAAATGTACTCCATGTATATGTAAAACTCATCATATCATTTGTGGTTTTTTTTCAAATGTACCCCATGCCAAGGTTGTGGTTATAATAAAAATGAGTTTAATGAAGACAACCAATGTGAATCTTGTCGTGGTGCTGGTGAAGGAAGGTCAGAGCTGTGGGGAAAAATTGTGACAGTTTTACGTTAATGGTGATGGTGGTGGTGATGGTGGTAGTGATAATGGTGGTGGTGATGATAATGGTGGTGATGATGGTGACAATGGTGGTGGTGATGATGGTGATGTTGGTGGTAATGGTGATGATGGATTTGGAGGTGATGTTGATGATGGTAGTAGTGGTGATAATTGTGGTAGTGGTGATGATGATGGTGGTGGTCATGATGGTGGTGATGATGGTGATAATGATGATGGTGATGATGATGGTGGTGGTGGTAATGATGGTGGTAATGGTAATGGTGGTGATAATGACGATGGTTGTGATGGTTGTTTTTAATGTTGCAATTTTTAAATTGAAACTGCATGTATTTATTTTATTATGTGATTATAAGTAATCAAAGTTAACAGGGAGAATACCTGCTGACCAGCGGTATAGTTCTATTGCATGCTCAAATTGGGGTGGGGTGCTATGTCATATGATTTGCGCTCTTCACTTGCTTTGTTTGCCAATTATTTTTCTCGTTTTAATCAGATGTCCACCATGCAATGGTGAAGGCGGAGTCAAGTGCACTACATGCCAAGGTCATACCAAACTGAAGACCTTTATACAACTGACTGTTACATGGTAAGCACTGAGACATTATGGCATCATCATCAACATCATGTCATCGTCATCGTCGTGACATCGCCATCACCATCATCATGATGACATCATCACCATGACATTATCACCATGATCATCACCACCATCATCACCACCACCATCATCATTATCCCCACCATCACCATTATCATCATCATCACCACCACCACCACCACCACCACCATAACCACCCTCACCCTTATCATTATTATCACCATTGTAACTGTCGTGATCATCATCACAATATGGTTTTGGTATTTTTTTAGGAAGAATCATGTGAAAGACCATGTTGTTGAAAGAACTCAGGGTGGTCCAAAAGACAAGGTCACTGGTGCATCAGGCATTGATATTTTTAAACAAGAATTACCTCGAGTAAGTTAATTTTCTTAGTGGAGTGTCATATCAAACCTTGGTTAGAACAGAAGCACATGTGAAATTATATATATATATATATATATATATATATATATATATATATATATATATATATATATTTCTAAAACTCATTAATAATTCATGAGGAAAACACAAAGAAAATCCATGTTTAATGAGTGTCTGTATACGTGATACAGATTCCTCTTGATTTACATAAGTTTTAGCTTTGATTTTCTCGACTTAGACAACGTTTTTTTAGAAAAATTACTACGCCAATGAACTAACCAAATCGGATCGTTTTAGAAGTCATTTACAGAATTCGTGTCCGTTCTGTATAGGGATACAGGCACTCGGCTTCGCCTCGTGTCTGTATACCCCGATACAGAACGGCCACTCATTCTGTAAATAGTACATATATATATATATATATATATATATTCAAACAAATATTCAAAAGTTCAATCTACAGACATGGTGTTTCGCTGTGCTACAGCTCATCAGTGTAGCTTGGAACAATCTGAATGACTTTCATCAATTACTTATACACATGCGATCGTCGGTGACAAACGCATGTGGGACAGCATCGGTGAAGTACATTCAGATAGCGTGAAGTGCGCATGGGCCCAGAGTGCTCAAACTTCCACAAGGGTAGTGAGCGTTGCATTATCGCTAAAGGTACCCACGGCAACTTCATATATATATATATATATATATACTGATGATGACAATTACGATCACAGTAACAAGTCAACGATGTCAGGATGTCATATTGTCACAATGATCACGGCATGGTGATGATGTCACAAGGATAATGTCACGAGGATAATGTCACAATGATGATGTCACAAGGATGATGGCACGAGGATGATATCACGGTAATGATGTCACGATGATGATGTCACGATGTCACGATGATGTCAGAATGATGATGTCACGACGATGATGTCACGATGATATCATGATGATGATGTCATGATAATATCACAATGATCTCACAATTATGTCATGATGGTGATGCCATGATGATGATGATGATCTCATGTGATGATGTCACAAAGGATGATGTAATATTGTCGTAGTCTAATCTGCACTAATTTTCTTTAAGGTCTGGCCCATAACAACTTTCTTTGATAAAGACATCAACATGGCCTCCCAGGCCATTGCAACTGAACATGGCAATGCTTAATAACCAAAGGAAAGAATTTTTATGCAGGTAGTGAGCGAACCAACCAACCAACCAACTAACTAACTAACTAACTGACCAACCAACCAACTGACCATCCAACTAACCAACTACTAACTGACCAACCAACCAACTAACTGAGCAACCAACCAACCAACCGATCAACCAACCAACTGACCAACCAACCAACTGACCAACCAACCAACCAACCAACCAACCAACCGACCAACCAACCAACCAACCAACCAACCAACCAACCAACCAACCAACTAACTGACCAACCAACCAACCAACCGACCGACCGGCCAACCAACTGACCAACCAACCAACTAACCAACGTACATGGGCGTATTGATTTTGGAAGACCCGGGGGGGTACCAACACCGCTGAAAAACGTTTGCGCATGCGTGAATTCGCTGAGTAAACATTGCAAGAGAAGTGGGAACTAGCCGTGGCGACAACAACCAGACAGTGAAGACTAAGTAAGACTCGACTATTCATTTGTTTTTAAAAAAAGAGTAAAGAAAATTACGAAAGGGTGAATTCAGAATATGTTACAATATTGACAAGGAAGCCATGCACAAATTACCTACCTTATCTTTTTGGTAGTATGCTTATAATTTTAACTTTTGTGTCGGACTCTCGGACCAGTCCAAATATTTCAGTGTTTTCCCGCTCTTTTTCCGAGGTCGAGCTTGGACGTCGCACATGCGCAAAACGTTTGGCAGCGGTGTTGGGTCCACCATATTTTGACCGAGTCGTCCCCAGGCCCCAGACAACGAAAACTCGTCTGCCCGCGCCCGCCCGCCCGGCGCCTGCCGCCAAACTCATAACTCTATAAAATCAAGCTAGCTAAGAGTGGTGTTCAAGTTTTTTGATGGATTCTTCAACTTTCTTAAGGTATACTGTATTTATACATTTAATATTTTGACACAACTAGAACAAGCCACAAGGAGTACGAATACAATATTATTATTCATTTGGACATGGCAGACCACATTATTGTACTTAGATTTATAGTTCAAACAAGAAGGAAACGAGCGCGGTTATGAGAATGGTTAGCAAAGTCATTAATTATATTAGTTATGTTATTTTTCATAATTACATTTGTAATTTCACGCTCAATGCTCAAAATGGCAATATCAAGAAGCCTCTGCTGTCCCATTGAAGCCCGGAGGTACGACTTGATTCTTCGAAGGGCGGAAAAAGATCGCTCAGCACTGCAAGACGTGGCAGGAATTGCACCAAAAGTGTTGGCCAGGTCAGAAAAACACGGGAGGATTTTCATTACGCCATCTTCGTGAAGCCAATGAAGTAGCTTTGGTGTTGAAGAGAGTGCGTCGTTGCTGAAACTTGCTCTCGGCCTGTTCTATCAAACTTGCCAAAATCTTCCGTTCAGACAACAGTCGACCCTTTTCGCTTTACTTTATTTAACCACATTCTTCTCTCCCGAATCACATTCACAATCAATACACAAAGGACACAAGCACAACTGATTATCTACCCAACAGTGAACAGTCCCATTTACTAACATTTAATTGGCTAATGGCTAATCCCTTATTAATCAACAATTGAACAATACTATTATACTATATGTGATGCATGTTATGATGTTCACACTCTGTCATTACAAGCATTAAACTAATCAAATATCCCCGTTATTTCCAACACCGGCTGCCGTTGCGTTGCGTGTTTTGTCACCTTTTGTCTCGGAAGGCATGCCGCCTGAGGTCTGTTTCATACCTCGAAGTTCCGTCGAATTTAATCCGTCGCATTTAATGCGACCAATTTTATTCGACGGAAATGCGACGTCTGAAGTCTGAACTGATTTTATGTGATGTGTCGAATTTAATTCGACGCAGTCACGCAGTCGAAATTGTGCGACCAACTCTGTCGCATAATTCGACGGAAATACAGTCGAATGCAAGACATTAATTTGTATAATTGGCATAATTGCTCTTTTTATTCCACAACCAAAAGAAAGTCTGGTCGACCGAAGGTTTTCCGTTAATGTAAACTTCAAATCGGAGTATCGAATTTAGGAACATAATATACTTGGCAACGAACTTCCGATCCGCGCGGCGCGAATGAGAATGTGTGATTGCGTGCGCGTTTGTAAATAACAAGACGTTTTCAAACGTATACACTATTTGACGAAATAACCGAGTAAACATTCTTCCCAAAATGACCCGACTGAATTGACCAAAAATGCACCGACTGGGTGTGGCAGGAACGTCGACTGGGGGGGGGGGGGGGCGTGGACCCCCCGGACCCACCTTCCCGTACGCCGGTGCCAACCAACCATCCAACCAACCAACCAACCAACCAACACACCAACCAAGCAACTGACCAACTCACTCACCAACCAAGCATCTATCCAACCAACCAACCAACCAACCAACCAACCAACCAACCAACCAACCAACCAACCAACCAACCAACCAACCAACCAACCAACCAACCAACCAACCAACCAACCAACCAACGACATCCAACCAATCAACCAACTGACCAACACACCAACCAAGCAATTGACCAACCCACTCACCAATCAACCAACCAACCAACCATCCAACCAACCAACAAACCAACCATCCAACCAACCAACCAATAATCGAAACAACAATCCAAACAACCAACCATCCAAGGAACGAACGAACGAACGAACGAACGACCGACCGACCGAACGACCGACCGACCGACCGATCAACCAACCAACCATCCAACCAACCAACCATCCAACCAACCATCCAACCAACCATCCAACCAACCATCCAACCAACCATCCATCCAACCAACCAACCATCCAACCAACCAATCATCCAACTAACCAACCATCCATCCAACCATCCAACCAACCAACCATCCAACCGACCAACCATCCATCCAACCATCCATCCAACCAACCAACCAACCAACCAACCAACCATCTAACCGACCAACCATCCATCCATCCATCCATCCATCCATCCATCCATCCATCCATCCATCCATCCAACCAACCAACCAACCAACCAACCAACCAACCAACCAACCAACCAACCAACCAACCAACCAACCAACCAACCAACCAAATCCGGCAAACTTCAAAGCGGTTAACAATCAAGCTACTTTTCATGCGATTCATGATTCATGCGACTACGATTCAAGCCACGATTCACCAACCAACCAACCAGAAATCCCTTGTCTAATTTACAAATCATTTCTTTATTAAGCGTCAAATTCTACGAGCTGTGCCGGTGGCTGAAGTTTCTTATGGCTGGAAGCAAGATGAATATCGATTTTGGGTTTATGGCAGTAGCCCCAGAAAGGTCTTTGCTCCATATTCCCCCCAGCAGTGTTGCTGGTGCTGCGCCATCTTGTAAACCTGGGAACTAATTGTATTACTTTACCTTGGGGACAATTATACTGCAGTATTTCAAACAACGAGTTTTTCATAGACAATAAATCCAGCACGTTACTCATTATCATTCAGACGAATAAATAAAGAATATCGATGCAATCTTTTGTAAGCCCATCGTCAAAAAAAAATTGTTATTGTCTTAGCGGGTGTTTATATGGAGGCGAGCCAGGCCGGGTACAGGCGTAAGAATCTCACAAGTTCTTACAGCATTGTTGCCTGAACAATGCTGTAACAACGTTGTTATCATGTGTGAACAATATGAATGAATTAACAATATTATTCATCATTGTTTCATCATGTTACAGCTTCATAAAACAACAGCAGTTGTCCACGCATGTTGAAACAACTGAAGGACGTGTTGATACACCAGTCATGTTCACAATTGTTGTAACATTGTTGTTCAGCCTTGTTACTTCATCATGCTGTTACAGCATGTTGTATCATGTGCGAACAACGTTGTTGGCTAGAAAAATGTGCTGTTAGAACAACTTGTTCATGACTGTTGATTTATCCGTGAACAAGTTGTTCGAACTATAAGTGAACAACTTGTTTACGGGGTGCAGCACAACATTGTGTGTGCGTTTTTACGCGTGTACCCAGGCTAGCCCGCTTTGCCGAGATCGTGCTTGTGCTATTATTTCTTGTTAATTTTCGTCTTGTGTTTATATGAGAGCCGAGCCAGCCCGCCTGCAGCCAAATATTGAAAGCGACTTTCCAAGCGAACAGCCAAAAACGAGCAAGCGACGAAGAAGAACGACGAAGAATCTTTATCAACTAAACTTTAAAAACACTGACTGCATTTTGACTTCCCTGCGTAACTAGATCTTCAAGATTTGAATGTTTTTTTATCACAAGCTTCCTTGTCAGACTACATGTCGGCAGTTGTTTACGACTGTCGAACGATAAACTTTGGACTTTTGAGTATCACGTGAATGTCATCTCGATTACGCAACTTAATTCAATTATGTTAATTTATCTAATTATGTAACAAAAAAATAAATATGTTATTTACCGTTTTCGTCGGTCCTTATAGAAAAATATTTGCCCTCGGTCTCAAAAATGTCCCTCCGCCTGCGGCCTCGGGCCATTTTTAAGACCTCGGGCAAATATTTTTCTATACGGACCTCCCAGCCGGTAAATAACATATATGTATTCTACAAATTAATAGCTTTTTAACGATATCTATTTTATTTTTGTGGCATAAATTGAGGAATTGAGAGTGCTTTACCGAAATGACCTTGCAAACCTTAATGAAGACCTTTACACTTTGAGGCCTGGACCTCTTCCTGTGCTGAATAAAATATCGTCTGGCGTTAGCCAGAATAAAATACTCTCGCGTTAGCCAGAATAAAAAACTAAAGACTCGTCTTCAGGCTTCAAAGTGCTAAAGAGATAGGTTTTAACATTTTGAGGCCTGGACCTCTCCCTGCGCTGAATAAGATCGTCTGGTGTTAGGCAGAATAAAATACTCTGGCATTAGCCAGAATAAAATACTAAAGGCTCGTCGTCAGGCTTCAAAGGGTTAAAGAGATAGGTTTTAAAGAATAAAATACTAAAGACTCATCGTCAGGCTTCAAAGGGTTAAAGAGATAGGTTTTAAAGAATAAAATACTAAAGACTCGTCGTCAGGCTTCAAAGTGTTAAAGAGATAGGTTTTCAAGAATAAAATACTAAAGACTCGTCGTCAGGCTTCAAAGGGTTAAAGAGATAGGTTTTCAAGAATAAAATACTAAAGACTCGTCGTCAGGCTTCAAAGGGTTAAAGAGATATGTTTTCAAGAATAAAATACTAAAGACTCGTCGTCATGCTTCAAAGTGTTAAAGTGCTTATGAAACGAAAATTAAGTTTGTCTTATCTCAAAGTACTTTTGAAATGACAGAGTAACATCTTTTGCATTTTTTCTGTTTCCTTGCTTCGTTGTTGAGATATTTCAGTTTGTTTGATATGTGAAACTAACCAGTGACATCACAACGTGCATAATGACTTACTGGAAAAGGTTATATATCTTTGCTATTATTAAACGGAATCAGTTGAAAATGTATATTTTTGTTGTTGTAAAGAAAACACACACACATAATTGCTTCGAAATGATTCCGTCTGATAATAGAAAAGATATATAACCTTTCCCAGTAAGTCATTATGCACGTTGTGATGTCACTGGTTAGTTTCGCTTATAAAACAAACTGTGATATCCAGGCCCGGATTTACCAATTTTGGGCCTACAGACTAAGTGTGACGACACATTTCTAGGGGTCCGGAATTTTTTTGAATTTTGGGTCTCTGAAACAGCATTTCCCGCATTTTGAGGACACTTTTGAGCAAAATATAAAGGTCTGAAATCCCATTTTTTAACAGAGTTTCTCGTCATTTTTAAGAAATATTTCTATAAAGTAGAATAATTAATTATACATTATTAATAATACATTATTATTATTAATTATACAAGTAGAACAATTAATTATAGTTTATGGAGTAAAATAAAATTCGGGGAAAATAAAGTTTGGGGAAATTTTGAAATAGTGTCTAAATTTTTTTAGTGTCTAAAATCCCAAAACGTGGGCCGTGCAAATTGTGGGCCTACAGGCTATAGCCTGGTAAGCCTATCGGTAAATCCGGGCCTGGTGATATCTTAAAAACAAAGCAAGGAAACAAAAAACTGCAAAAGATGATACTTTGTCATTTTAAAAGTACTTTCAAATAAAACAAACTTAATTTTCGTTTCATAAGCACTTTAAAGAGATTGGACCTCTCCCTGCGCTGAATAAAATCGTCTGGTGTTAGCCAGAATAAAATACTAAAGGATCGTCTTTAGGCTTCAAAGTGTTAAGAGATAGGTTTTAACACTTTGAGGCCTGGATCTCTCCCTGTGCTGAACAAAATGATCTGGCGTTAGGCAGAATAAAATACTAAATGCTCGTCTTCAGGCTTCAAAGGGTTAATCCGTTCCATATAAGAAAGCAACAATGCATTTTTAATTAAGGCTAGATAGTGCATTTTTATTCATACACTCACACAACGAGTATACTTATCAACATTAATTCATAATTTCGTTTCCTTCATGTTTTCATCTGCAATAACACTTTCAAGCAGAGGCGTTTTATTCTTATCTTTTGTGATGGGTTGACTTGCTTCTTTGTAAAGAAGCCATGACAACATGCAGAACAATGTTCCAAGTCCTACAGAAAAAAATAATAAAAATAAAAAAACAAGCTATTACAAACTCGAACACGAACTTCAACGCGAACACGAGCTCAAACACGAACTCAAACATGAACAGGATCCCGAACACGAACTTGAACACGAACTTGAACGTGAACTCGAACTTGAACACGAACTTGAACTCGAACCTGAACTCGAACACAAACTCGACATCGGACACGAACTTGAACACAAACTTGAACAGGAACTTGAACTCGAACTCGAACTTGAACAGGAACTTGAACTCGAACACAAACTCGAAATCGAACACGAACTTGAACTTCAACACGAACTTGAACTTGAACACGAACTTGCACTCGAAGTTGAACTCGAAATCGAACACGAACTTGAACTTGAACACGAACTTCAACTTGAACACGAACTCGAACTTGAACACGAACTTGAACACGAACTTGAACACGAACACAAACTCGAAATCGAACTCGAACTTCAACACGAACATGATCTCGAACACGAACAACACGAACTTGAACACGAACACACGATAATGAACACGAACACGCGAACTTGAACCCGGAGTCACACACAAACTCGAACCAAAAGTCTCTAAATTTCACGTAGCTACCTGTCAGTATGCCAGTAATTGTTGCAATCATTTTCATTTGTTCATCCATATCGTAAACCAAACAATAACCAATCTTATCACAAACTTTTTGCCAAATAACGCAATTTAAATCCACAACATGACCAAACAGTACTGGACCAGGAATATGAGCAAGCACTTTTGACGAAAAATATTGTAAACCAAAAGCAAATGAAAGGCCTTCTGCACGTAAACATCTGAAATAATCCACAAAATATTATAGTTCAACTGTTAATTGTTCAACCAGAGTTTAGTCTAGGTTATTAAAGTGCCCCTAACCTCGAGAGTTTTTATTGTCTTATTTTGATTGGAAGAATTTTTTAAATGATAAAGTAACTTCTTT
>JAWNZC010000353.1:1042500-1132500 GCA_035771165.1 Paragorgia papillata
TCTTTTAAAATTGAGGGTAACTTTTTAAGCTTTTCTTTAACCGTTAAATTTGGCAGGACATCTTTCTCTAAGTTATGTCTTTCTTGAGTGCTATTATTTTTTATTTTGCTCGGAATCCAAGAAGGAATATGGAACTGATGTTCAGCAAACAGATGCAGAACCAAGAATTCCAATCCACCAATTGCCAATCCAATGAGGATCTTTGGGTGTCATCTTAAATCCATCAGCCTAGGAATAAGAAATTGTTTTAAATTCACTTCACTTCTTTTCACTTCACTTCACTTCACTTCATTTTACTTCACTTCACTTCACTCCACTTCACCTCACTTCACGACACATCTCACCACGACACCTCACCACACGACACCATACACAGTATCTAACAAATGCTGGTATTCCCATTTTCAGTCTCTTCATTCAAAACTTAATACTGGGTCTGAGCAACAAGATGTACTTAACACCCTGAGAAATACTGAACCTAAGAAAGATCAACATAATTATTTGGATGAACCAATTAGCAATGATGATATTTTCAGAGCGGCAAGAAAACTCAAAAACAAGAAATCCGTATACATGGATAAGATAAGAAATGAAAATAATGATAAAACATAGTGTAAATTCCCTAATAGAAGGATACAATGAGCTCTTTAACCTAATTTTACAAAGTGGAAAATTTCCAGATCACTGGTGTGAGGGTCTTATAAGCCCAATTTTTAAGTCAGGCAATAAAAGTGATACTAATAATTACATACTGAGGCATTTGTGTTACAAGCTGTCTTAGTAAATTTTTCTGCTTGATTCTAAATGAACGCTTGATAAACTTTGTCCAAAATGAACATTTAATTCATCCCTCGCAAATTGGACTTCTGTCTGGACAGAGGACAGCTGATGATATATTTACTTTGAAGACTTTAGTTGATAAACATTTAAATCAAAATAGAAACCAAAAGATATAATAATGCATGTTTTGTTGACCTCAAAAAGGCATTTGATTCTGTCTGGCATGATGGACTCTTTGCAAAATTACTGGACAACAAAATTGGTGGAAACTTTTATAGTCTGATCAAAAATATGTACTCCAAATCTAAATGTGCAGTTAGACATGGCAAATATAGAACACCATCCTTTTCAAACTCTAAAGGAGTCAGGCAAGGTTGCATCCTTAGTCTACTCCTATTTAACATTTACATTAATGAAATAGTCTCTTTATTTAATAATACAGCCTCTGATAATACAGCCTTTGAAAAGTGACTTTTCCCAATTTAGTTATAGTTATATTTACAGCAGTTAGTGGCTTTATGTAATGAGAGATTACACTTGAGTATCAACACAAGGGCAATTTAAAAGGTAAACAAACCAGTCAAAGTCAACTCACAAACACGTAACCAAGCAAAGATGTAACAAGTGGATGTTTATGTTGTTTATGTTTTAAATAAAAAATAGAAGACAAGTATTAAAGTTGAGGAATACATTTTAAGAACTCAATATTTGAAGAAATGCCAAATTAGAATGCAGTATTTATTAAATGCACATGCATGATCAATTTAAGGCACACCATACATTACGCGCGCTCAATCAAGCATGTCTCTGGGCAAGGCCTGTACTGTAAATTGCAACATGCATTGGTTACACAGTGCTTTTTCATTTAAATTGCAGGCCTGGTTCTTAACATTTTCAGATTAACTATTACTGCAGTAATACAAATTTCTAACTAACCTGTAACATTAACAGGACAATCTTCTCTTCTTCTTTAATGTGGACTCTATTAAAAAAACCCACAAAAAACCCCAGTTTACTACAGTATATAAAACAAGACACCTGGGTCAGGTGTTCACTCGGGCTACTGGAAAGTGCAGAGGTCTCTATAATGCATGAGCAAAGAGGTGGGAGTGGGCTGAGGAAGATCAGATTGGAGGCTGAATGTGCATGGTGCAGGACTATCCTGAATTGTCAATTTAAAGTGTCTAGAATTCAGGATTATCCTGAAGCCTAGGGCACTTCTCTGTCCCACATGCGGGATGTTAAACTAAAAAGCATATAACAAAAAAAAACAGTCTCAGGGTCTGCGAGACTTTCTCCTTGGGGGATCATGGTTGAGCAAATTACAAGCTATGATAAATGCTTACTAAGAACGAGCATAGTTTTAACCACAAAAGCACAAGAACCAGCTGCAAAGGAGAGAGCTTTGTCCACCATAATTTATGTATTGATTAGAAAGTAAACAAAGATATTTATAACTCATTCACTCCGTTTTATATTGTTAACATTGTTTGAATTAAAATGATTTCTCTAAACCTACCTTGTTTGTAAACTGCTTGCTTGAATCTTTTTCTTTTTCCCGTCTGTTTCATCACTTCGATCGCCATTCATTTCATAATTTATATTCAAGTGGTGTCTGAAGCGGCATGTCACATCATCATGGCGGCATTGTCATCACCATTTTCCAGCCAAAATTTAATATCTAACTGTTCCAGTGCACACAATCATACATCAAAAGAATCACTGCATATTTCAAAAATAATATCTCCTTTTAACATGTCATCCGAACTATTTTCCATCCCTAAATCTCAAGAGAACGCCAGTCGCAAGGTTCCAAAACAAGGCCACGGTGTTCCAAAAACATCACATGACACCCCCGTTAATTTATGTTAATTATGTTAATCACATTTTAATTACTCGTGGGGGAGTTAAAAAGTTGTTAGTTAATCACCCGACTAATCACCCTTTATACAACGCAATTTTGCAGGGTGATTAACTAATCATGATTAAGAAGTTAATCACTGGTTAACTCTTAAATATGATTAAAGTTAATCACTTTTTTATACAACCGGTCCCTGATCGAAGTTTCGTATATCACAACAATATGATGGGGCCGGTTGTATAAAAAAGTGATTAACTTTAATCATGATTAAGAGCTAACAGTGATTAACTTCTTAATCATGATTAGTTAATCACCCGGCAAAATTGCGTTGTATAAAGGGTGATTAGTCGAGTGATTAACTAACCACTTTTTAACTCCCCAACGAGTGATTAAAATGTGATTAACATAATTAACATAAATTAACGGGGGTGTCATGTGATGTTTTGGGAACACCGTGGCCTTGTTTTGGAACCTTGCGACTGGCGTTCTCTTGAGATTTAAGGATGGAAAATAGTTCGGATGACATGGTAAAAGGAGATATTATTTTTGAAATATGCAGTGATTCTTTTGATGTATGATTGTGTGCACTGGAACAGTTAGATATTAAATTTTGGCTGGAAAATGGTCATGACAATGCCGCCATGATGATGTGACATGCTGCTTCAGACACCACTTGAATATAAATTATGAAATGAATCGCGATCGAAGTGATGAAACAGACGGGAAAAAGAAAAAGATTCAAGCAAGCAGTTTACAAACAAGGTAGGTTTAGAGAAATCATTTTAGTTGATAAAACGGAGTGAATGAGTTATAAATATCTTTGTTTACTTTCTATAAATCAATACATATGGTGGACAAAGCTTGTCTCCTTTGCAGCTGTTTCTTGTGCTTTTGTGGTTAAAACTATGCTCGTTCTTGGTAGCTTGTAATTTGCTCAAATCTTTCATTTGGCTTTGGATTACAATCACCTCCTTGTCATACCACTCTCTTGTTTTTTAATCACTGGATACGAATTAGTAACATTTTAATAGCACTGTATGTACAGGATGACTCAGTGCTGTACCAGGTGCTCTGAATGTCTGGTAATTGTGTATTTACTTGGGTCTTCTCAAGAAGGTTCAACCTAGAGGATGGCCATCAACAACAGCATCCTTCTGCTGCCATGAGAATGACATAATTATTTTTTGCTCTTCTATTTTTTTGTCTTAAGTGTGTTGGGCCTGCAGTATGTAATTATGTCTATTTGGTAGTTGTAATGTCTACCTGGCAAGGGTAATAAAAATAGATAAGGATAGCTTTCGATCAGTTTTCCAAGCAGTGACCTGGTAGGTGACTGATTTGAATAAACAAGAACAGCATTTTGATTTTATCTCATTATTAGTAAACTTATTTAGAAGCTCTGTGTCATTGTAAAGAAACAGCAGGCAACTGTTTTGGTAACATACAGCAAGATGAACAAGTCATGAGATACTGTACTTGCATAATCTCTAATATTAACATTAATATACATACATATATATGTATTTCTAGTACTTTTCAGTATTAAAATTCAATAAATTTATCATTATATAAATCGTTTATAATCAGTTCGTCTTGATCAAGACGGTTAAATGTGCACTGACTTGAGCCTGCGCTTTCTGATTTGAGATGTCTGCTGAGTAGGCTAAGAGTGTGACACGTAAAGGTAAAAGATAAAAAAACAAAAAAAACGATATAAAACCTAGACTCAGCCTACCACGTAAAATATTTATTAATCGGGCTATCTGTGGTGTTTCCCACAAAACTTATCTATATTACTTTATCACCATGAAAACTTTCAAAGAATTAATAATTGCAATATTTCAGGGCTGCTTCTATCACTGCAGAGGAAGCGAAGGACTCTTTGCAAGACTTTGTTGCAGCAAATTGTTGCTACATGCGAAGCTACATGATATAAAGCCTTCGAGTGCTTATCATGTGAGTAACAATGGATGATAAAGGATTTTATTCCAGATTACCAACTGTTAGTTGATGATGGTGATTTTAGTGATAGGGGTGGTAATGGCAGTGCTTGTAGTGGTGGTGATGGTGGTAATGATGGTAGTGATGATGATGATAGTGACTGTAATGATAAAGGTAATGGCCATGGTGATAGTGATGTTTATGGTGGTGGTGATGGTGATGGTGATAGTGGTGGTGGTTGTAGTGATGGTGACAAGGATGGTGGTGAATTGAATTTTCATAGTGGTGATGGTGGTGGTGATGATGATGATAATGATGGTGGTGATAAGTCATGGTGGTGGTGGTGGTGATGATGATAGTTATGTGATGGTGGTGATAGTTGTGATGGTAGTTGTGGTGGTGATGGTGGTTGTGGAGTTGTAGTGGTTGTGATGGTATTTGTGATGGTGGTGATGGTGGTGATAGTTGTGATGGTAGTTGTGGTGGTGATGGTAGTTGTGGTGGTGGTGGTGATGGTGGTGATAGTTGTGATGGTAGTTATGATGGTGATGGTGGAGTTGTGATGGTAGTTGTGGTGGTGATAGTTGTGGTGGAGTTGTGATGGTTGTGATAGTTGTGATGGTGGTGGTGGAGTTGTGATGGTAGTTGTGGTGGTGGTGATGGTGGTGATAGTTGTGGTGGAGTTGTGGTGGTTGTGATGGTGGTGATAGTTGTGATGGTGGTGGTGGAGTTGTGATGGTTGTGATGGTAGTTGTGGTGGTTGTGATGGTGGTGATAGTTGTGATGGTAGTTGTGGTAGGGTGGAGTTGTGGTGGTTGTGATGGTGGTGATAGTCGTGATGGTAGTTATAGTGGTGATGGTGGTGGTGGAGTTGTGGTAGTTGTGGTGGTGATGGTGGTGGTGGTAATGGTGGTGTTAGTTGTGATGGTAATTGTGGTGGTGATAATGATGGTGGTGATGATGGTGGTGATGATACTTGTGATGGTAATTGTGTAGGTGGTGATGATGGTGGTGGTGATGGTAGTAGTGGTGATGATGGTGGTGGTGATATTTGTGATAGTAATTGTGGTGGTAGTGGTGGTGATGGTGGTGATGATGGTGGTGGTGATAGTTGTGATAGTAATTGTGGTGGTGGTAGTGGTGATGATGATGGTGGTGGTGATAGTGATGATGGTGGTGATGATGGTAGTTGTGATGGTGATGATAGTAGTGAAGAAATGTTGATGGTAGATGGTTGTGCTAGTGTTGGTAGTTGTAATGGTGATAAGGATGGTGGTGATGGTAGTTGTGGTGATGATGATGGTTATGATGATTTGGCTATCCTTACTAATAAATATCATTATATTAAACAGTACAAGTTATCAACCTTCACTGAATCTCGATCAACGTCCTAGCAAGTTGAGCCATAACACAGGTCAGTATTGTGCCTCATCATTTGACCAAGAATTACACCCCACCCCCAGTTTCTTTGCTTTTAAAACGGAGTATATTTCACACATTGTTTGCCTGTGCTGTTAACCTGAAACCCAAACAACACAACTTTAATAGAGCAAAAAATTTCAGTTATTTTTTTGATATCCAGTAAACATATCTAGAAGATCCTATTTTGAGATTTTGTTTTTTTTATTTAGGCGAAATTGTTGATGGACCGCACAATGGCCCTGCTCCTGGCCCATGGAATGTCATGGTTCGAAAACCATCAAAAACATTTTCTGAGGGCGATACTCAAGTTGAAGTGCCACATACAGCATCTGTCAAGGTATATAGCCTGTTTACTGCTTATATTATCTAACCCACTAGCTAGCTTAGCTTGTTTGCCTGCCTGCCTGCCTGCCTTCCTCCCTCCCCCGCCTTCCCTCCTTTCTTCCTTCCCTCCCTCCCTCCTTCCTTCCCTCCCTCCCTCCCTCCTTCCCTTGCTCCCTCCCTCGCTCCCTCCCTCCCACTTTCCCTCTTTCTGAATGCAACTAACCTATTTTTCGTTCTCAAGCAATGCCATACAGTACATGTTATGGAGGAGGGTTCCATCAGTGTAAAACATGTTTGGGCAGAGGATGGGTAAGTGACAACTTTGGTAGACATTCGTCAACCTCAAATACAGTGCATGTACAGAGAAAATGTTTCTAAGTCCTGAGACAGGGATTCAACCTGCAACATTCTGATGACCAGTGAGACACTCTATCCATTGAGCTAACAAGAACTCAGATGGTGAGTGAAGGTTACATATGTGTACAACCTGTAACCTTCTAATGACCAGTGAGACACTCTAACTATTGAGCTAACAAGAACTCAGATGGTGAGTGAAGGTTACATATATGTACAACCTGTAACCTTCTGATGACCAGTGAGACACTGTAACTATTGAGCTAACAAGAACTCAGATGGTGAGAGAAGGTTACATAATTATGTGTACAACCTGTAACCTTCTAATGACCAGTGAGACACTCTAACTATTGAGCTAGCAAGAACTCAGATGGTGAGAGAAGGTTACATATGTGTACAACCTGTAACCTTCTAATGACCAGTGAGACACTCTAACCATTGAGCTAACAAGAACTCAGATGGTGAGTGAAGGTTACATATGTGTACAACCTGTAACCTTCTAATGACCAGTGAGACACTCTAACTATTGAGCTAACAAGAACTCATATGGTGAGTGAAGGTTACATATGTGTACAACCTGTAACCTTCTAATGACCAGTGAGACACTCTAACTATTGAGCTACAAGAACTCAGATGGTGAGTGAAGGTTACATATGTGTACAACCTGTAACCTTCTGATGACCAGTGAGACACTGTAACTATTGAGCTAACAAGAACTCAGATGGTGAGAGAAGGTTACATAATTATGTGTACAACCTGTAACCTTCTAATGACCAGTGAGACACTCTAACTATTGAGCTAGCAAGAACTCAGATGGTGAGAGAAGGTTACATATGTGTACAACATGTAACCTTCAAATGACCAGTTAAACACTCCAACCAATTTGAGCTACGAGAACTCAGATGGTGAGTGAAGGTTACATATGTGTACAACCTGTAACCTTCTAATGACCAGTGAGACACTCTAACTATTGAGCTAACAAGAACTCAGATGGTGAGTGAAGGTTACATATGTGTACAACCTGTAACCTTCTAATGACCAGTGAGACACTCTAACTATTGAGCTAACAAGAACTCAGATG
This sequence comes from Paragorgia papillata, assembly GCA_035771165.1. Classification (NCBI taxonomy): domain Eukaryota; kingdom Metazoa; phylum Cnidaria; class Anthozoa; order Scleralcyonacea; family Coralliidae; genus Paragorgia; species Paragorgia papillata. Next base: position 1,050,264 of record JAWNZC010000353.1, read on the forward strand.
GTGAGAGAAGGTTACATATGTGTACAACATGTAACCTTCTAATGACCAATGAGACACTGTAACTATTGAGCTAACAAGAACTCAGATGGTGAGAGAAGGTTACATAATTATGTGTACAACCTGTAACCTTCTAATGACCAGTGAGACACTCTAACTATTGAGCTAACAAGAACTCAGATGGTGAGAGAAGGTTACATATGTGTACAACATGTAACCTTCAAATGACCAGTTAAACACTCCAACCAATTTGAGCTACGAGAACTCAGATGGTGAGTGAAGGTTACATATGTGTACAACCTGTAACATTCTGATGACCAGTGAAACACTCTAACCATTGAGCTACAAGAACTCAGATGGTGAGTGAAGGGTACATATGTGTACAACATGTAACCTTCTGATGACCTAATGAGACTAGTGAGACTAGCAAACATACCAAATGTACAGTACATGTATACGTAACAACTCATATCATTTGTGTTTTTTTTCCGTCCAAATATACTCCATGCCAAGGTTGTGGCTATAATAAAAATTAGTTTAATGAAGACAACCAATGTGAATCTTGTCATGGTGCTGGTGAAGGAAGGTCAGAGCTGTGGGGGAAAATTGTGACAGTTTTACATTAGTGGTGATGGTAGTAATGGTGGTGGTGATGGTAGCAGTGGTGGTGGTGGTGATGGTAGTAGTGGTGATGGTGGTAGTGGTGATGATGGTAGTGGTGATGGTGGTAGTGATAATGGTGGTGGTGATGATAATTGTGGTGATGATGGTGACAATGGTGGTGGTGATGATGGTGGTGGTGATGTTGGTGGTAATGGTGATGATGGAGGTGATGTTGATGATGGTAGTAGTGGTGATAATGGTGGTAGTGTTGATGATGATGATGGTGGTCATGATGGTGGTGATGGTAATGGTGGTGATAATGATGGTGGTGGTGGTAATGGTGGTGATGATGGTGGTAATGGTGATGATGATGATGGTGGTAGTGGTGGTGGTAATGGTGGTGATGATGGTGGTGGTGGTAACGGTGGTGATAATGATGATGGTTGTTTTTAATGTTGCAATTTTTAAATTGAAACTGCATGTATTTATTTTATTATGTGATTATAATTAATCAAAGTTAATAGGGAGAATACTGCTGGCCAGCGGTATAGTTCTATTGCATGCTCAAATAGAGTGGGGTGCTATGTCACATGGTTTGCGCTCTTCACTTGCTTTGTGTTTGCCAATTATTTTTCTTGTTTTAATCAGATGTCTGCCATGCAAGGCAGATTCAAGTGCACTACATGACAAAGTCATACCAAACTGAAGACCTTTACACAACTGACTGTTACATGGTAAGCACTGAGACATGGCATCGTCATCATCATCATCAACAACACAATATCACCATCATTGTCGTGACATCGCCATCACCATCATCATGATGACATCATCACCATGACATCACCATGATCATCACCACCATCATCACCATCATCATCATTATCGCCACCATCATCACCATCATCATCACCACCACCACCATCACCACCACCACCCTCACCATTAATTATCATTATTATCACCATTGCAACTGTCGTGATCATCATCACAATATGGATTTTTGGTATTTTTTTAGGAAGAATCATGTGAAAGACCATGTTGTTGAAAGCTCTCAGGGTGGTCCAAAAGACAAGGTTGCTGGCGCATCAGGCATTGATATTTTTAAACAAGAATTACCTCGAGTAAGTTCATTTTCTTAGTGGAGTATCATATCAAACCTTGGTTAGACCAGAAGCTACAGACACGGTGTTTCGCTGTACAACAGCTCATCAGTGTAGCTTGGAACAATAATATATATATTTATCTACAGACACGTGTTTCGCTGTAGTAGCTTGTAACAATCTGAATGAATTTCATCAATTACTTATACACATGCGATCGTCTGTGACAACCGCATGTGGGACAGCATCGGTGAAGTACATTCAGATAGCGTGAAGTGCGCATGGGCCCAGACCGCTCAAACTTCCACAAGGGTAGTGAGCGTTGCATTATCGCTAAAGGTACCCACGGCAACTTCATATATATTGAGGATGACAATAATGATCACAGTAACAAGTCAACGATGTCAGGATGTCATATTGTCACAATGATCACGGCATGGTGATGATGTCACAATGATGCGATGATGATGTCACAATGATGATGTCACAAGGATGATGTCATGATGATGATGTCACGATGATGATGTCAAGGATGTCACGATGATGATGTCACGAGGATGATGTCACAAGGATGATGTCACGAGGATGATGTCCCAGATGATATCACGAGGATGATGATGTCACAAGAATATCACGATGATGATGTCACCAGGATGTCACGATGATGATGTCACAAGGATGATGTCACGAGGATGATGTCACAATGATGTCACAAGGATGATGTCACGATGATGTCACAAGGATGATGTCACAATGATGTTATGTCACGATGATGTCACAAGGATGATGTCACAACGATGATGTCACGATGATATCATGATGATGATGTCATGATAATATCACAATGGTCTCACCATTATGTCATGATGGTGATGTCATGATGATGATGTCATGTGATGATGTCATGTGATGATGTCATGTGATGATGTCACAAAGGATTATGTAATATTGTCGTAGTCTAATCTGCACTAATTTTCTTTAAGGTCTGGCTCATAACAACTTTCTTTGACAAAGACATCAGCATGGCCTCCCAGGCCATTGTAACTGAACATGGCAATGCTTGGCCAAAGGAAGGAATTTTGATGCAGGTACTGAGCGAACCAACCAACTAACTGACCAACCAACCAACTGACCAACTGACCAACCATCCAACCTACCAACTGACCAACCAACCAACTAACCAACTACTATCTGACCAACCAACCAACCAACCAACCAATCAATAAACTAACTGACCAACCAACTGACCGACCAACCAACCAACTGACCAACCAACTAACCAACCAACACGAGCATATTGATTTCAGAAGACCTGGGGGGGTCCACCATATTTTGACCGAGTCGTCCCCAGGCCCCAGACCACGAAAACTCTTCTGCCCGCGCCCGCCCGCCCGGCGCCCGCCGCCAAACTCATAACTGTAAAAAATCAAGCTAGCTAAGAGTAGTATTCAAGTTTTTTGATGGATTCTTCAACTTTCTTAAGGTATACTGTATTTATACATTTAATATTTTGACACAACTAGAACAAGCCACAAGGAGTACGAATACAATATTATTATTCATATGGACATGGCAGACCACATTATTGTGCTTTATTATATAAAATAGAGTGTTTTATTGATTTTTCCGCCACTAATAAAAGTGATAATCTCACATGTGCGATTATTTATGATAATCGCACATGTGACGATTATCGCTGAATCAGCATTATAGTTTAATGCAATTTTTGCAAGGCAATAGGACAATTATTTTATATAATAAACAGAACAATACATGGATGCATGGAAATATGAAATTTATTTCTCGTGTTGAACAGGATATGTCAATCGTTCGCTTCGCTCACTCGTGAGATATCCTGGTCAACACTCAAATAAATTTCATATTTCCGCACATCCATGTATTATTCTCTCTCTATATATATAACAATATAAATGTAATTAAAAGATCACAAGAAGGCCAAGAGTAATTGAATACGGGAGCCCAAGGGTCGCAAGGACGAGAGGGCTAATTTCCCGGGGGCACTTACTTTCAAAATGGCGCCGGGATCACAGGCCGACATTTCGCGAGGACGCTTACATCAAAGGTGCCGACGCTGAGTCGGACTTCTGGTTGATCCTTATTCTGTGACTCGGCGGAAGTATGTGTTCCAGAGGTTGCTATGACATGCACAAAGGTTCGTCAACTCGTCGGTTGGTTTTCGGATTTCGGAAACGGTCTGCGGTTTCAAATGTCAACAAAACGAATTCTCGCGGATATTTATAGTCATACTACAAATTGTCATGATCGTGATGTGAAAAACGCGGACGAGTACACGAAAATGACGTATGCAATTAACTGTCACCACAACCTATGGAACACATCGCAAACTTTCAACATATTTAATCGATCGAGAAAATAACTGTCGTAAGCAAAAATTTTACAACTTTTAACTTAATGATATGAAATAGCAGTCCTTGGTGGAGCTTTTAATACTAGTAATTTCTAAAAGTTTTATTTATATATTCTGGAATAGTGCTTTAGAAGATAACTATACTCAGTGTTTCATCCCTTTCTTTTTTCTTCTCTTCCCCCCAGCTTTCGCTTGCGCCCGCACTCCCTGCTGGGCATTCGACACGGAATCGAGGAGTACTTCGTGTAAATTCAAGTAAAAGTCGTGCATACTGTTCGGGTGGGCTCCCTGTGCTAAATATCGATAATTTCGGCTATAAACAGAAGTCTATAACAATAAATTAAAGTAGAGTTATTCGCCAAAATGTCTTATTGACCCATTTGTTACATAAATATCAAATTACAAAAGGTTTAATCGTCTAGACAGGCCTGTACACTCATACTCACAAAAATTGCCTAAAATTGCATAAATTTCGGTTATTATTTCTGAATCCACAGTCACATTTAATAATAACAGCGGTTAAGACCCTGGCAACCTAGCAACAGCTCCATAAGAAATGGCGGACAAGATCACAAGAACCCGAAATTATCGTTGAATGCATTGCTTCTTCACGCCGAGTTCAGTATTTATCTCGGCGCTTGATGGATTAAATTACACCGACTCGGCTGCAATAAATCGTACATTTTAAGGTGTTTGGGAACCTATTAAACAACGAAAAAGTGGAACGAACAACTCCGCAAAACAAAGTAACGTTCATCCCGAGCAAATTCAGACGTTCGCATCGTGGACAAACAACACAGAAGCAGCCAAAATTGGAGCTCCAAAATAAGTGCTATAGCAGATTAATAGACTTTAAACAGCGAATAAGAGGTATGCTTACGAGGTGCTCGGGAACCTATTTAGGACGCTCCAAACTTAATAGAAATTGTAGGGCTCAACGATTGTTTAATTTGGTGAAGTTTTGGACGTTCGCATGTCGGAATTTACAATAGTAAATAACCGAAAGTGATTGTTCTTTATATTTCCTTAAGAAATCTATAGAAGGACGCCATATTGAATTAATTAATAAGGGATTCAGTGCGCATGCTTTGCCGCCATGTTGTCCTCGATTTCTGGCCATGATTAGGTTAAAGAGCTTATTGTATCCTTCTATTAGGGAATTTACACTATGTTTTATCATTTCATTTCTTATCTTATCCATGTAATATGCGGATTTCTTGTTTTTGAGTTTTCTTGCCGCTCTGAAAATATCATCATTGCTACTTGGTTCATCCAAATAATTATGTTGATCTTTCTTAGGTTCAGTATTTCTCAGGGTGTTAAGTACATCTTGTTGCTCAGATCCAGTATTAAGTTTTGAATGAAGAGACTGAAAATGAGAATACCAGCATTGGCTAGATACTGTGTGTGGTGTCGTGTGGTGAGGTGTGATGGTGAAATGTGTCGTGAAGTGAGGCGAAGTGGAGTGAAGTGAAGTGAAGTAAAATGAAGTGAAGTGAAGTGAAGTGAAAAGAAGTGAAGTGAATTTAAAACAATTTCTTATTCCTAGCCTGATGGATTTAAGATGACACCCAAAGATCCTCGTTGGATTGGCAATTGGTGGATTGGAATTCTCAGTTCTGCAGCTATTTGCTGAACATCAGTTCCATATTCCTTCTTGGATTCCCGAGCAAAATCAAAAATAATAGCACTCAAGAAAGACATAACTTAGAGAAAGATATTGTCCTGCCAAATTTAGCGGTTAAAGAAAAGCTTAAAAAGTTACCCTCAATTTTAAAAGAACTGTTGACAAACTGGATGTTTTTGTTTAACTCCTTGGCGATGAACACTTCTTTGTTGTACAGTGGAGGCTTGGCTCCATTTTTTGCCAAAATTCTAATCCTTCGATATGGAGTGGAACCAGAAAAATTTGGACAAGCAATTAATCATATCTACAATACCACCATTGCTTAGTATGTATTATGATGTTTATGCCTCGGTTGGTTGGTTGGTTGGTTGGATGGATGGTTGGATGGTTGGGTGGGTGGGTGGTTGGTTGGGTGGGTGGTTGGTTGGTTGGGTGGGTGGGTGGGTGGTTGGTTGGTTGGTTGGTTGGTTGGGTGGGTGGTTGGTTGGGTGGGTGGGTGGGTGGTTGGGTGGTTGGTTGGTTGGGTGAGTGGGTGGGTGGGTGGTTGGTTGGTTGGTTGGTTGGGTGGTTGGTTGGTTGGTTGGTTGGTTGGGTGGGTGTTTGGTTGGTTGGTTGGTTGGGTGGGTGGGTGGGTGTTTGGTCGGTCGGTCGGTCGGTTGGTCGGGTGGTTGGTTGGGTGGTTGGATGGTTGGTTGGTTGGTTGGTTGGTTGGCTGGCTGTCTGCTTTGGTTGTCACTTGGTCTAATACTTGCCTGAGATTTTCCAAAATAAATAAATAATGATGTAAGGCTCCCTATTACTTAGTATTAATTTCTATTTTATTCTATTTTCTTTAGTTGGTCTATTGGTTGGATCCTTGCTGCCACGAGTGTTCAAGTTAGAAGAATCATGCAGAAAATCTGCCTTCTTTTGCTTTCTATTTCAGATTATCACCATCATAAGTACTGTAGGACCCTTCGCATTTCTCATCCCAGGCTGTGAGGAGGTGAAGTTGGCTGGCAGGCAAGTTCCTTATGGAGTGAGGTTAGTACATTCTGTCTTAGAAAAGACTGTCTGTCTGTCTGTCTGTCTGTCTGTCTGTCTGTCTGTCTGTCTGACTGTCTGACTGACTGACTGACTGACTGACTGACTGACTGACTGACTGACTGACTGATTGATTGATTGATTGAATTAAGGATTGATTAATTAATGATTGATTGATGCCCACAAGCAGGCAGACAGACAGACAGACAGACAGACAGACAGACAGACAGACAGACAGACAGACAGACACACACACACCAGGGGCGGCGCGCTAAGGTATTAAAGGTATTAGTCTAATACCTTTTTTTCTCCAGATTGAAATGAATTGTAAAATAATATAATTATTCCAAGAACAGAGACGGATGAAAGAAAACAACATCTTTGTTTTTGATTGTTTGATTTCAATTCCGCAGTACTGTACCGTCCTCGCTGATGCGCGCAACAACCTTAGCGACTTTAGCGACACGTTTTTGAAAGGCTTAGACCTCAAGGTATTAGAATCTCAAAACTAATACCTTGGCTTGACAAGAAACGCGGATTTTTGGTGTTAAATTTCACCACAGGTGGTACAATATTTATATTTTAAAGTCAGACGCTTTACTATTTCGATTTAAAACTGCTTTTATTTCGCAGCGAGAACTCTGCAATTCTTTTCACTTCATTACATTAACAATATATAACATCTCAATATATAAATCATCCATGTAGTATCGGCTGTATCGCCTATTTCACAAGGAAAATCTCCCAACACTGGAGTTCAACACTTCGATAATATGGAAACAAAGAGCAATTATTTATAACAATTTTGAAGCTTTGATATGGTGACTAGAACTTATCTGACGAAAGGAAAATCTTCTTGAATCCATATTTAACAAAAAAAAGGCATAAGTCCTCCAAAGGTAAGAACGATGCGAATATTTGTATATCTAACAACGTAATCCTACAAGGTATTAGTTTTGCGATTCTAATACCTTGGCCGCCTGCGTTCGCAAAACGTTGCGCTGATCATATGTATTGTCGGCGCATCACGCAAGCTATTGTATTCACACGTGCAGCGCATCAGTACCGCTACATCAGTCACATCACAGTCTCAGACAGATATAATTCCATGGATGTTTCCGTTAATTTGGTCGTGAAGTCATCGAACCGCGTAAAATGCTTAGCATTTAGATCTTCATCTCGCTTGATTTTTTCAAAAAATATCTTCTGTAGAATGCTGGAAATTGCATTTCAGAGCCTCTAGATTTCAAAATTTTCTGGGGGTGGATATCCACCCCCAGACCCCCCTACCTTATATACCACAACTAATACCAAAAAATTTACGCTCCGCGCCCCCCCTGACACACACACACACACACACACACACAAAAAGTATAAGCATTCAGATTTTTAGACTACAGTATATGCAATTCTTTCCCAAACTCAAGCAAGTCTGTTGTTCTTGAAGTGAGTTTAAAATTCTTCATGAACAATTCCTGTGAAGTTATATTTTGAATGTTTTTGAAATGTGAGTTTTTGTCAACATATCTTTTAGGTCAAGCTTTTCTGCCTAATAAACATTTCCTTGTATGTTATTAGTGTTTTCAGCTTGAAGTTGTCGTAAGTTAAACTCAGAGAAAAACTCAGCTCCAGGCAGGACTCGAACCCACAACCTTCCGAATGCCAGCCGGACGCTCTCACCATTGAGCCACTGGAACTCAGATGGTAGACCGAGGTTGTTTTCGATATTTATACCCCTGGGAACTAGTCAAACCGTACGTGTGTCACAAGTACTTGTTGGGCTACAAGTCGCATTGTGTCAGTTTATTTTCAGTAAATGTTTTTTTTGTATGTTATTAATGTTTTCAGCTTGAGTAATTGAGATTGACGAACGTCCGACAAACGCCTGTTACTTTGCACCAAGCTCGCAAACGTACCACATGCACTACATGTATGCGTACAACTTATCATGTCACTTTAACAACAACATCTCGTATGCAAACGCAGCTACCACTTAGGAGCACATATGACTATGAATTTGCAACATTAGCTCTCCATCTGAGCCTCAATGTTTAGAGGGTCTAACCGGTCATTACAAGGTTGCAGGTTCGAACCCTGTCTGTTGTCTCAGAAATCTTTTCTGAATAATTGAGCTTGACGAACTTCCACCGAACGTCTGTTGATAAAGTGTTTTCGTACGTTTTTGCTGGAAGGTTGTGGGTTCGAGTCCCGTCTGGAACTCAGAGTTTTTCTCTGAGTTTAACTTACGACAGATTGTACAGCTAAAGCGCACGAAAAAACTTTACCTTGTTATATTGCAGGACGAGTACAGGAGATAGCTACCAATTTACAGAATATCCCACCATTCCAGGAGTTGAACTGGGATCAACATGTAATCAAAATTGTGGTTGCCATCTTGGTATAGCTTTACCAGTCTGTGGTGCAGATAATGTTTCATACTTAAGCCCTTGTTATGCTGGTTGCACTGGTTCCCTCTCTATGACCGTAAGTCGTTTGTTTGTTTGTTTGTTTGTTTGTTTGTTTGTTTGTTTGTTTGTTTGTTTGTTTGTTTGTTTGTTTGTTTGTTCGTTCATTTAGTCATTTATTCATTCTTTATTCCTTTATTTCTTTGGTTGTTCACTAGTTTGTTTGATTGTATATTCGTTTGTTTGTTTGTTTGTTTGTTTGTTTGTTTGTTTGTTTGTTTGTTTGTTTGTTCGTTCATTTAGTCATTCGTGTGTTTGTTAGCTCGTTTTTTTGTTTTGTTTTGTTTTGTTTTGTTTTGTTTTGTTTTGTTTTGTTTTGTTTTGCTTTGCTTTGCTTTGTTTTGTTTTGTTTTGTTTTGTTTTGTTTAAGTATGTTAATTTTAATTAAATTTCTCGTTGTGTATTTTTTCCAGACATTTGGCAACTGTTCCTGCATTGCGTCAAACGATGGTTTTGGTGGCGCAGCAAGAATTGGTTCCTGTGATCAAAATTGCAAAAACTGGATCTTATTTCTCGTGTTAATGAGCGTAGTCTCTTTGGCAATCTTCCTACAACTAACGCCAAGTAAAGTTGTTTTAATGAGGTGGGCGTAAGAACACAAGTAATATTTACAACCAAGTGTTACGATATATTATTATATGGCAGGGATTACTTCCGGTAAAGTCACCCGCTGTGATTGGTTGCTGACGTGGCGAGATTTCTCCATAATGTCCGCGGGCATTATGAAAATTCTTAATGCTCTACGATTGGAAACAAACAAAAAATCCTAATAAGAAACTTTTATTGCCGAAAAACGACGAAAATAAATGAAATAAATGACGATGAACATTATAAAAGTAAATTCTAGTATCCAGACGAGAAAGAAACAATAGAAAATAACGCTAGTTCGGCGTTTTGACGTTAAGTTAAAGGAAGCGAAGACCAAGAAATACAAGATTGATTTTGAAATAAAAAGTGCCATATAATAAACTACTTAATTAATAACCTCGACCGTTCGGTCTTTACGGTAAAATATTAAACCTCGGTCGTGAACGTCTTAACCACGCCATCGCTCGGTCAATATAGCAAGCAGTGGTGGATCAAGGGGGGGGGGGGGGGGGGCAGTATGGGCAGGTGCCAGGGGCCCCGCGGTTTTAGGGGCCCCGCGCTTCGCAAAGCCAATTTTTTTAGTTCTAAGCAGAGATTTGATAGAGTCATAGAGACTAGAGTATTGCACGTGATAATATACACCTACCTTTAAGATATAAAAACTAATTACGGTCCTACCAATACTCTAGTACATGTATGATGTAGCTGAAACGCCATATGGAGCTCTCTAACTCCGAATAATATTTGTATTTAATTCATCCCGCTTTCATAAACTTTGGGAAAGATAATCTCGATATTATTCAGGCTCTTCGCTCCAATCATATTGATAGTTTCGTGTCACAAACGTCACTGTTGTTCTAATCAAGATGTTTACGACTTTTCAACTTACACTTGTCTGGCTTCCTAGAGGTCGTTTGCGAGAAATGTCCGCAAAACGTGTCGGCGCGTTCAATATGTTATATGTAATCCAAGCTGCTGGACGCGTGCCTTGCACCATAGCGACAAGCGAGTAGGAGCACCGAAAGCAGTTCTCCCCCGAGGCCGAACTGATATGTTTCGCCTCGGGTTGTAGCACAAATACAACTCCGGTTGTATTTGTCAATCGCCATTCGCCATGAGTGGTCGCAAAAGAGACAGTGGCCGCACTGACTATTTGTCTGGCCACCAAGAACGCAAGAAGAAACAACAGCGAGAAGAACAAGAGAAGAAGGAGCAAGCGCAAATGCGCCGTCTTGATCAATTTTACTTGACAAGATCTAATCCAGGTAGTGGCGATGCCTTCTCTCCTTCCACTTCCAGAACCAATGCCATAAATGAAGATCATTCGGACTCGGTCAGTGAAAGCTCCATGGCCGTTGAGGGCATTGTTATGGCTGCTGATGAAGATGTTAGTGAAACCGGAGCCGAATGCATTCGGGATGAGGCCAAGGATAACAAAGAGTCGAAAGAACAGTCTGAACAAGCTCCGTTAGCATCTGACTGCCACTGGCACAATTTCCCAAACGATCTTGGTGCTTGGCCCGATATATTACCTGATGATATGCGTAAGTTCTGGATTGCACGTGGAAGTGATGACTGTCGACATATTGACAATATTGGTAAATTTCGCGAGTCAGCCAAAATGTGTGGAAGCGAAAAGATTGATCGCTACTGTCAGCTTTCATATTTCACAAAAATTCCACGCACAGGTGAGAAAATTGATCGCAAATGGTTGTGCTACTCGAAGATAACCGGACGGATATACTGTTTTGCATGCAAAGTAATGTCTACGAAATTCAGTTCCCAGTTTGTCGTCGGATACAACGACTGGAAACATGCGGGTGAACAGATCTCCAGTCATGAAAACAGCGCAGGCCATCGCGAAGCTATGATTGCCCTGCGCACACGGAAGTTGAGAGGGGGCACCGTTGATACAGCATTGGTTAAGCAATACGAGGATGAAGTGTCTTATGGTCGAGAGCTGCTGAAGCGACTGGTTAGCGTTATTAAGTTTTTGTGCGAACGTGGTCTAGCCTTTCGCGGTAAAGATGAGCTTGTTGGCTCGGTACACAACGGCAATTACTTGGGGATTGTTGAGCTTTTGGCTGAATATGACCCCTTTCTGGCCCAGCACATCCAAATGCATGGCAACCAAGGCAAACGACATGCTTCCTATTTGTCTTCGTCGATTTGCGAAGAAGTTATAGAACTCATGGGCAAAAAAGTTCTTTCCACCATTGTAGAAGAGGTCAAATCGTTGATCCACTATTTTATATCTGTTGATTCCACCCTGGATGTAACACACGTTGACCAACTAACAGTAACAATCCGATATGTTAAATCTACTGGTCCTGTCGAGCGATTCCTTACATTTCTACCCATGTATGGTCACACTGGAGCCCAAATTGCCGATCACTTGCTGAAGTTTCTGGCTGAGCAAGGCATTCCTATTGAACTGTGTCGTGGACAGTCGTACGACAACGCGTCGAACATGAGCGGAAAGTACAATGGAGTGCAAGCTGTCGTTCGAAAAAGTTCACCATATGCCGAATATGTTCCTTGTTCTGCCCATTCGCTCAATTTCGTTGGAAAACACGCTGCAGAAGCTCGTTCAGAGGGCAGTGAAATGTTTAACCTGATTCAGAGTCTCTACAATTTCTTTTCCGGATCCACTCATCGCTGGGCAATTCTAAAGAAGCATCTCGAGGGACTGCCTGTCGACAAATCTCCGACCGGAGACACGCTGGTCAGCACGAGGTGATGCGGTGAAAGCAGTGAGCAATGGCTACGAGCAAAACAAGAATGCCTTGGAAGAAATTGGAGCTGACTTGGAACAATCTGCAGAAACAAGAAACGAAGTGTCCGGGCTTCTCAAACGTCTTGAAAAGCTTGAAACTGCAATTTTACTTGAATTGTGGAATGACATACTGCAACAGTTCCAGAAAACAAGTTGTTCGCTTCAGAAAGCCGGTTTACCCTTGAATTGTGCTGTAAATTTGCTGGATTCGCTTTTGATATTTGTGGAGCAACTCCGGGAGAAATTCAACGATTATGAGAAGAAAGGTGTAGAAAGGTGCGGCCATAGTGAGTACGCAGATGCTTCAAGGCGTACCCGCAAACGAAATCGACGAATCTTCCAGGGCGACGAAGGTGCAGCGGAGGATACAGTTTTGCAGGGCGGCGTCAAATTTCGTGTGGAGGTGTTTTTCGCAATTATCGACCACGTCTGTGCTGCTTTGAAACAAAGAATCGCTGGCTACAAGACCGTTTCCGAGAGATTTGGCTTCCTTTCGCAGCTTAGCAGTATGTGCGACGAGGATGTGAAGGTTGGTGCCCGAAAGCTTGTTGAAGCCTATCCAGACGATTTAGAAGAAACCTTCCCTAACGAACTCGTCCAGTTTGTTTATTACTTCTTTGAGCCGTTGCAACTGGAGCAAAAGTTCGGAAGATGAGAGTTCCACAAGAGGAGGACAAGAAGAGGTCCATTGAATTATTGATGTTCCTCAATCTCAAACAGAATGAGCTAAGCGAAACCTTCACAAATGTGGAAATTGCTTTGCGTATTTATCTCACCATGATGGTCAGCAATTGCACGGGGGAGCGCTCATTCTCGAAACTGAAACGTGTAAAGAGTGTTTCGCGTAGCACGATGGGACAGACACGCTTAAGTGCTCTATCACTGATGAGTATGGAATCAGACATTTTACGTTCGCTTGACTTCTCAAAGCTGGCAAATGATTTTGCTTCTGCAAAGGCCGGAAAAGTTCCTTTTTTGTAAAACATTTTGCAGAAACATTGTTTGTAAATAGTACTATTTTGGTTATAAAATTTCTCTGATATCTTCCTGTGCATAGTCTTTTTTTTTGGGGGGGGGCATTAATCGGCCAAGTAATGTTTGTGCCAGGGGCCCCGCGCAAGCTTGATCCGCCACTGATAGCAAGACCTCGGTTTGATATTTTTAGAAATTAAAGTTTAATCAGTGTCTTTATATGTGATAAAGATACCTCCTGATTTACATAAACTTTGATTTTCTCGGCTTAGACAAGGCTATTTTTCAAACTTACTACGCCAATGAACTTACCAAGTGGTTCGTTTTTGAAGCCGTTCAATAAACTCGCAGTTCGTGTTTTATCAGATATAAAAACACTCGGCTTCGCCTCGTGTCTTTATATCTGATAAAAACACTCCTGCTCGTTTATTAAACAGTACGTAAAGACCTCATGTAAGTGTATAATTACCATAGCAGGTTGTGCAAACGTCTTTCCGGTTTCGTAAGTTTCCTATATGCAGTTCCCCTTCCATTATCTATGATTACATACAGACACTTTTCATAACTCCTTGTGAATGTGGCTTGGTATACACGGGGAAACGGGAAGGAATCACTCAACTCGCCTGAAGGAGCACAAGACATGTTGCATAAAAGCCCAACATGATAAATCTGCATGCTGTTGCCAAACACGCTTGGAAGTATGACCATCGTGTTAAGTGAGAAGAGTCGTCACTCTTAGCCAGCAACAAGCAATACTTCACGCGAAGAACAAGGGAATCTATTGAGATTGCAAAATATCACACTATCTCTCAAGAGAGGGACAGCCATTAAACAGCATGTGGTGTGCCCTATTCGGAGAACATTCTTGATTTTATTTTTTAATTGGTAAAATTAACGTGATTCGCCATTGTATTCTTACATGATTCAATTTATCAGTTGCTTAGTTTATAAATGACGTGAGCGAACAGCTTGTTGTTATTGCACTGATCTATGCTCTGGCGAAGGCCTGAGTCAACAGAAAGCTTATCTATAATACTTTTTAACTCATTCCTGTTCGACGGCTTCCGCAGAGATGAACAAAATTGTTTGTCGTTAGCCACAATAACTTTTAAAATGATAAAGTAACTTCTTTGGAAGATTTTCCCTTTTTTGCTTTGTTTTTGCGATATTTCATTTTGTTTGATATGCAAATGTCCGGAATTTACGTCACATACATGTATGCATAATGACCTATCAGAGAATGTTATGTATCTTTGCGTTCATCAAGTAAAAACACTAAAGTATGAATAACATGTGTGCGTGTTTCTCCCACAACACCAAACTTCTCGATTTTAAAGGATTTCGTTCGAGGACGAAAGAGATACACAAATTTCTTCGAAAAGTCATTAGACATGTGTGACGTAAATTCCGGACATTTGCCTATCAAACAAAATGAAATATCGCAAAAACAAAGCGAAAATCTTCCAAAGAAGTTACTTTATCATTTTAAAAGTTCTTCCAAGTAAGAAAATAAAAACTATCGAGGTTAGGGGCACTTTAATAACCTAGACTAAACTCTGGTTGAACAATTAACAGTTGAACTACAATATTTTGGGGATTATTTCATGTGTCTATGCCCAGAAGGCCTTTCATTTGCTTTTGGTTTACAGTATTTTTCGTCAAAAGTGCTTACTCGTATTCCTGGTCCAGTACTGTTTGGTCATGTTGTGGATTTAAATTGCGTTATTTGGCAAAAAGTTTGTGATAAGATTGGTTATTGTTTGGTTTACGATATGGATGAACAAATGAAAATGATTTCAACAATTACTGGCATACTGACAGGTACGTGAAATTTAGAGACTTTCGCTTCGAGTTTGTGTTTGAGTCCGTATTCAAATTTGTGTGTTCGTGTTCAATATCGTGTGTTCGTGTTAAAGTTCGTGTTGTTCGTATTCGAGATCATGTTCGGGTTCAAATTCAAGTTCGAGTTTGTGTTCAAGTTCGAGTTCGTGTTCAAGTTGAAGTTCGTGTTCAAGTTCAAGTTCAAGTTCGTGTTCAAGTTCGTGTTCAAGTTCGACTTCGTGTTCAAGTTGAAGTTCGTGTTCAAGTTCAAGTTTGTGTTCAAGTTCGTGTTCGTGTTTGAGTTCGTGTTCAAGTTCGTGTTCGAGATCGTGTTCATGTTTGAGTTCGTGTTTGAGTTCGTGTTCAAGTTCGTGTTCGTGTTCGTGTTTGTGTTCGTGTTGAAGTTCGTGTTTGAGTTTGTGTTAGAGTAGTAATAGCTTGTTTTTTTTATTTTTATTATTTTTTCTGTAGGACTTGGAACATTGTTCTACATGTTGTCATGGCTTCTTTACAAAGAAGCAAAGCAAGCCATCACAAAAGATAAGAATAAAACACCTCTGCTTGAAAGTGTTGTTGCAGATTAAAACATGAAGGAAACGAAATTATGAATTAATGTTGATAAGTGTACTCGTTGTGTGAGTGTATGAATAAAAATGCACTATCTAGCCTTAATTAAAAATGCATTGTTGCTTTATTATATGGAACGGATTAACCCTTTGAAGCCTGAAGACGAGCATTTAGTATTTTATATTGGCTAACGCCAGATCATTTTATTCAGCACAGGGAGAGCTCCAGGCCTCAAAGTGTTAAAACCTATCTCTTTAGCACTTTGAAGCCTGAAGACGAGTCTTTAGTTTTTTATTCTAGCTAACGCGAGAGTATTTTATTCTGGCTAACGCCAGACGATATTTTATTCAGCACAGGGAGAGGTCCAGGCCTCAAAGTGTTAAGGTCCTCATTAAGGTTTGCAAGGTCATTTCGGTAAAGCACTCTCAATTCCTCAATTTATGCCACAAAAATAAAATAGATATCATTAAAAAACTATTAATTTGTAGAATACAATGTTGTATTTGATTTTGCGATAAACACAAACCAATAATAGTTGTGAATTTTTCAATTATTAAAACCAGAGGGCTTCACTCGGGGCGACTTAAGAACAAAGCGTTTCATTTTGTTCAAAACATTTTTTCGCAGTTCGATTCCGAGATAAATTTCCAGCCGAAAACGGTGTGAAGGTTTTTTTTATTCATTCCTTGGTTTCGATTTTGACTTATTTTGTCTGAATGTTGGTTGAAAAACAGCATTTTTAACTTTGGTCGTCAATAAAATCAGCATATCAGAAAACGCAGCTGACATGTTGCTGGAAATTTAATTCGGAATTAAACTGCGGAGAAAGATTTCGAACAATATAAAACGTTTTTTCATTGAGTCGCCCCGAGTGAAACCCTGTCTTTAATTTAAATACAACTATTATTGGTTTGTGTTTATCGCAAAATCAAAGACAACATTGTATTCTACAAGTTAATAGCCTCTGCGATATCTGTTTTATTTTTGGGGCATAAATTCTGACGAATTGAGAGCGTTTTACCGAAATGACGTTGCAAACCTTAAGGAAGACCTTAACTGATTCCTGTCCGAGGGCTTCCCCAGAGGTGAATAAAATCGTCTGGCGTTAGCCAGAATAAAATACCAAAGACCGATTCGGACAGGAAAGAGTTATAACCCCAAATAAATTTTTTATCATCTAAATACGTTGTACCTTTGGCAAATAGTTGAACAACGAAATATTTTTTTAGATTAGAGCAACCTTTATTGCTTTAATAGAGATTTTTGTTTTCAAAATGGTAATGAGATGACGCCAAAGTATAGTCATCGTTATCTACACAATATTTATTTGCAGGAGTGATATGACCCCATTCTTCCATTAATGGTGTGTTTGAACAACATGCTCATATTGTATGAGTTTTTCCACAAACATTCTCAGGTAGTTTATCTTGCCAAAAACAGAAAGAGAGCCAGATGCCTACATAGACGTCGTCTCATTACCATACTAGAAATGCGAATCGCCAAAAAAAACATTGAAGAATAGCTCCAATCAAAAAAATATATTTCACTGAACAACTGTTTGCTCTATGTAGAACGTATTCAGAAGATATATGCACTTAATGCACTTTAAAGGGGCGATTACATGGCAAGCGGGCTGGCCCGGTTAACCGGCATGAAAATGTCCATGTAATCGTTTTCATCTCGGCAAATCAGGCTGAAAAACTGTTGAACTCGCTTCGATACGCGTTCGTTTGCTTGACTGTGTGAATAAATAGTGCTGAAAGGAACTGAAATAGAACATCAAAACGTTGTTCGTGTGTTTCGTGATCATAGCGAGATTTAATAAATTAGTCTTCGTGAAGACGCTTTCGTGGGTTAGCTAATCTTTTTATTAACGATGGGCTTACAAAAGATTGCATCGATATTCTTTATTCTGTGCTAATTGCGTAATTTATCAGTTCTGGTAAGATACGAAGTCTCATTGTTTTAAATATGAACAAGCGCAACTTGTGAATTGTTAATACGTCGAAAAAAGCTGATAAAAACAAATTTTGTCGAGTGTACGAAGCTTTTAGTGGCAGCCCGAGTAGGCGAGCTAGCCCGGTCAATCGTGTTTACATGGGGAAAAACAGCCCGGGTAAGCGAGATCTCGGCGGGCTGCCTCAGCTCTCAGATAAACACAAGACGAAAATTAACAAGAAATAATAGCACAAGCACGATCTCGGCAAAGCGGGCTAGCCCGCGGGTACACGCGTAAAAACGCACAAACAATGTGCTGCACCCCGTAAACAAGTTGTTCACTTATAGTTCGAACAACTTGTTCACGGATAAATCAACAGTCATGAACAAGTTGTTCTAACAGCACATTTTTCTAGCCAACAACGTTGTTCGCACATGATACAACATGTTGTAACAGCATGATGAAGTAACAAGGCTGAACAACAATGTTACAATAATTGTGAACATGACTGGTGTATCAACACGTCCTTCAGTTGTTTCAACATGCGTGGACAACTGCTGTTGTTTCATGAAGCTGTAACATGATGAAACAATGATGAACAATACTGTTAATTCATCAAGGTTGTTCACACATGATAACAACGTTGTTACAGCATTGTTCAGGCAATAATGCTGTAACAACTTGTGAGATTCTTACGCATGTACCCGGCCTGGCTCGCCTCCATATAAACACCCGCTAAGACAATAACAATCTTCAATTCTTTGTTTTGACGATGTGCTTACAAAGATTGCATCGATATTCTTTATTTATTCGTCTGAATGATAATGAGTAACGTGCTGGATTTATTGTCTATGAAAAAGCTCGTTGTTTGAAATACTGCAGTATAATTGTCCCCAAGGTAAATCAATACAGTTATTTCCCAGGTTTACAAGATGGCGCAGCCCCAGCAACACTGCTGGGGGTAATCTGGAGCAAAGACCTTTCTGGGGCTACCGCCGTAAACCCAAAATCGATATTTATCTTGCTTCCAGCCATAAGAAACTTCAGCCACGGCACAGCTCGTAGAATTTGACGCTTAGGAAAGAAATGATTTGTAAATTAGACAAGGGATTTCTGGTTGGTTGGTTGGTTGGTTGGTGAATCGTGGCTTGAATCGTAGTCGCATGAATCATGAATCGTAGCTTGATTGTTAACCGCTTTGAAGTTTTCCGGGTTTGGTTAGTTGGTTGGTTGGTTGGTTGGATGGTTGGATGGATGGTTGGATGGTTGGTTGGTTGGTTGGATGGTTGGATGCCGTTGGTTGGTTGGTTGGTTGGTTGGTTGGTTGGTTGGTTGGTTGGATGGCTGGATGGTTGGTTGATTGGTTGGTTGGATGGTTGGTTGGTTGGATGGTTGGATGGTTGGATGGTTGGATGGTTGGATGGTTGGATGGTTGGATGGTTGGATGGTTGGTTGATTGATCGGTCAGTCCGTCGGTTGGTCGGTCAGTCGTTCCTTGGATGGTTGGTTGGTTGGATTGTTGTTTGGATTATTGGTTGGTTGGTTGGTTGGATAGATGGTTTGTTGGTGAGTGGGTTGGTCAGTTGCTTGGTTTGTCAGTTGGTTGGTTGGTGAGTGAGTTGGTCAATTGCTTGGTTGGTTAGTTGGTTGATTTGTTGGATGTAGTTACTTGGTTGGTTGGCACGGGCGTACGGGAAGGGGGGTCCGGGGGGTCCACACCCACTCGGTGCATTTTTGGTCAGTTCAGTCGGGTCATTTTGGGAAGAAGAATGAGAAAAAGAAAGAAGAATAAAAAACAACGAAAAAAAGTTAATATGTTTACTCGGTTATTTCGTCAAATAGTGTATACGTTTGAAAACGTCTTGTTATTTACAAACGCGCACGCAATCACACATTTTCATTCGCGCCGCGCGGATCGGAAGTTCGTTGCCAAGTATCAAATGATGTTCCTAAATTCGATAATCCGATTTGAAGTTTACATTAACGGAAAACCTTCGGTCGATCGGACTTTCTTTTGGTGCAATTATGCCAATTATACAAATTAATGTCTTTCATTCGACTGTATTTACGTGGAATTATGCGACAGAGTTTGTCGCACAATTTCGACTGCGTGACTGCGTCGAATTAAATTCGACACATCACACATCACATAAAATCAGTTCAGACTTCAGACGTCGCATTTCCGTCGAATAAAATTGGTCGCATTAAATGCGACGGATTAAATTCGACGGAACTTCGAGGTATGAAACAGACCTCAGGCGGCATGCCTTCAGAGACAAAAAGTGACAAAATACGCAACGCAACGGCAGCCGGTGTCGGAAATAACGGGGATATTTAATAATAGTTGATTAGTTTAATACTTGTAATGACAGAGTGTGAACATCATAACATGCATCACATATAGTATAATAGTATTGTTCAATTGTTGATTAAGGGATTATAGCCATTAGCCAATTAAATGTTAGTAAATGGGACTGTTCACTGTTGGGTAGATAATCAGTTGTGAATGTGTCCTTTGTGTATTGATTGTGAATGTGATTCGGGAGAGAAGAAGGTGGTCAAATAAAGTAAAGCGAAAAGGGTCGACTGTTGTCTGAACGGAAGATTTTGGCAAGTTTGATAGAACAGGGCGAGAGCAAGTTTCAGCAACGACGCACTCTCTTCAACACCAAACCTACTTCATTGGCTCCACGAAGATGGCATAATGAAAATCCTCCCGTGTTTTTCTGACCTGGCCAACACTTTTGGTGCAATTCCTGCCACGTCTTGCAGTGCTGAGCGATCTTTTCCGCCCTTCGAAGAATCAAGTCGTACCTCCAGGCTTCAACGGCATTGAGCGAAATTACAAATGTAATTATGAAAAATAACATAACTAATATTATAATTAATGACTTTGCTAACCATTCTCATAACCGCGCTCGTTTCCTTCTTGTTTGAACTATAAATCTAAGTACAACAAGACGCCTGGTCAGGCGTTCACTCGGGCTACTGCAAACTCGCAGCTGCAATTACATCGCATGCAGTGCTAAAATCTATAAAAGTCTAAACATCATTGGTCACAGAAAATAGCCAAAACACAATCTAATTCTCCGATATAAAACACAATTCGCAATACACAAAACACGATTGCTTGTATTTAACGTATTTCCACACAGCGTTCATAAGTCGAATCCCTTCGGGTGTTAAATATTAACACAGCACGATCCTGTTTAATCAGCGATTGTAAGCGTATATAAGATCAAGATACCTGCCAGCGAAATTAGTGAACAATAACTATGTCTGTGAACACACTGAACACGTCCAAGAAAGAACACTTGACTTCAAACAACTTGATCAGGATTCAGGAAAGCGAAGAAAGAAAGCATGAAGATTAGCATCAGCCGCGCAAGGCCTGATGGGATGACGTAATGATTGCCATTTCGAAACATAGACAAAAAAATAAAAATAACGGAGCCGAAACCTAGACTCGTCTACCACAGGTAGCCCGAGTAATAATGTGGTCTGCCATGTCCATATGAATAATAATATTGTATTCGTACTCCTTGTGGCTTGTTCTAGTTGTGTCAAAATATTAAATGTATAAATACAGTATACCTTAAGAAAGTTGAAGAATCCATCAAAAAACTTGAATACCACTCTTAGCTAGCTTGATTTTTTAGAGGATTTTGGGTGAAGGAAAATTCGAGTGTAGAATATATACATTTTAAGACCAAACCGGGACCAGTTGCGAAAAATTCAACTACACAGGCCTTCCGGCAGAAATTGAACCCACGACCTTGCGATTCTAGTGCAATGCTCTGACCACTGAGCCACGGAGGGCGTTGCCGAGAGCTTGATCGGGAGTTCTGTATATATAATAAGGTGGTAATGGCAGGAGAGAATTGGGTATATTATAAGTGATATTGGGCATTTCACTCGATTACATAGCATGTTCTAAGGATTTTGGGTGAAGGAAAATTCGAGTGTAGAATATATACATTTTAAGACCAAACCGGGACCAGTTGCGAAAAATGCAACTACATTGACACAGGCCTTCCGGCAGAGTTTGGCGGCGGGCGCGGGCGACGAGTTTACGTTGTCTGGGGCCTGGGGACGACTCGGTCAAAATATGGTGGACCCAACACCGCTGCCAAACGTTTTGCGCATGTACGACGCAGTGTTTCCACTTTCCAGGAAATTTCCTGTTTCAAGGAAATTTGACTGTAAAAAAGAATTTTTTAGGATGAAGGAAAATTCAAGGAAATCTAAGAAAATTCAGGAAATCTAAGGAAATTTTGCTAAAAGTAAAACAATATTTTCAAATGTCAAACTTTTGTATGTTTTTAGTAGTTTGTTCGAGTCGCAACTTGAAAATATTATATTATTCTTATATGAAGTACCCCCAACTGGCACATCACATGACGTGTAAACTGTAAAGCAGTTTTTTTCTTAAGTTGTTGGAAAAGATTTAAGATCTTTCAACATTTAGACGTAGTTTACTTTACACTTCTTGCCAAGTATGCTTACTTGCTTAGTATGAATGTATGACTATGATATGCAGTTATGGTGACATGGTGTACTAACTGTACTGTTAGTCACACTGTCACAGGTAGTGTACTAGTGTACAGTGTACTGTAACTACTGTTTAAGATTCATTTTAAGATTTATGAATGTTTAACACTTTAACTTGCACTTTACTGTTTTTGAATTGGTTAAAATAAACAAGACGCCTGGTGAGGCGTTCACTCGGGCTACTGCAAAATCACAGTGCTATATATAGTAGGTGAAGGTGTTTTACAATCATATACATGCGCAGGTTGTCACATGCAGTGCTAAGATCTAAAGTCCATTAAACAAATTGGTCACAGACAAAAGTCAAAACACAATCCAATTCTCCGATAGAAAACACAAAGTGTCACCTGCAAGTTCACTTAATGAACGGCGTGTGCGATTGTAAGCGTATATAATAATATCAAGATACTTGCCAGCGACATTACTGCCCAATAACTATGTCTGTGAACATAATAAAAGACTAATAACGCGTCGCAAAAAAATAATAATAAAAATAAAAATAATCGCGAAACCTAGACTCGTCTACCTGCGGTAGCCCGAGTAATAAATAAAAGAAAAGTGCTCAGGTAGGAAAAATTAAAAATCAGAAAGTTTGAAGAAATGTTATGGCGTTACGCGATCCCGGGGCCTGAGCCTAGTAGCCAATCTAACACCTTCCCAGAATGCATTGCTAGCTGTGTTTAATAACTTTAAGCCTTTAAGCTTGCGATTGTTACATCTGATGTAAAATCTGATGGAGTTTTGAGACTTGGCAGACTAAAACACAACAATACTATAAAAAATTACCTTCTGTTAATCAAGGAATTTGAAGGAAATTTCAAGGAAATTACATTCTCATTTCAAGGAAATTAAAGGAATTTTTAAGACCGGAAAAGGAAATTTCGACATTTCATTGTGGAAACACTGGATTGGCTAGCGAGCGGTCCATATCCTACGATACGGACCCCGATACGGACCGCTGTGGATTTAAAAACAAAAACAAAAAAGTTTCGCTTGCCACAGAACAAATATATCTAGCAGAGAGCTACGGGGATGCAAATGAGTTTTATTATCCAAATGGGTTTTGACAACTGCATGTGAAAATAGCGAATTTTAAAAGAAAAGCTGGGAAAACTATGACAAAGCAAAATTTACGAGCGACATTTATAAAGTTTTAAAGTATTATTGCTCAACGACGTATGAAAACAATTTAAAACGGTCGGCAAAACATACCGACATTGACAAACTTGTGAACACAGTATTTTAAATCACTAAATGAAACTATACAGAAGTAAGCTTATATATAGAAAAACACACCACGAGAAGACAGAAAATCTGAAACCTTTTGACACTAAACTGTCTTTCTTCTGTTGTCCAACTATACTAAAAAAACCAGCTACAAGTCGTTATACCCTTTAGTCAAATATTTTCCACATGCCAACCTCATCCAGGGCCGTGCCGAGTGGGGGGGGGGGTGTGGGGGGTGTGGGGGGGGGGGGGGGTGTAACACCCCCCCAATGAAATTATGAAGGGGCCCTATTTCAGTGATCAAAGTTCCCTATATCAGTAACGAAGGGCGGAGGGCCCTTTATTTTAGTGACAAAGTCCCCATATCAGTTATGAAGGGCCCTTATTATTTCAGCGATCAAAGTTCCCTATATCAGTTATGAAGGGGCCCTATTTCAGTGATCAAAGTTCCTTTTTTCAGTTATGAAGGGCCCCTATTTCAGTGAATCGTTGATCAAAATCCCTTATATCAGTAATGAACGGCCCCTCAGAATCATCAATTCTAATGAAGAGGCAGACATGCAGAGAAACTAGAACAAAAGCATCTGGTCTTTTATCTCGGATGCTCAGATTTGACTTTATTGCGTCACTGATGTTCGCCAAAAACGTATTCATCAAAACCAAAATGATGACAACAATTCTAGAGAAGGAAACTCTTGACGTTACTGGGGCCATAGCAGCATTGCAGATGACAGAGCAAAGCATCAGGAAAATCAGAGAATCTGAGGACCAGATAAACGACCTTGTAGATGCATCTGTGTCATTTGCTGAGAAAATGGGAGTAAATGCAGCTGATGAGTACCAAAAATTTCACCGCACACGGAGAATACCTAGACGTCTGGATGAAGCCCAAAATACCACTGCCCAAATAACAATGCATTCGTTCTACAGGAAAGAATTTACAGCTAGCGCTGTCTTAGATGCTCTTCTAGTCGAGATTAACGAGAAAGCGGAAAACATTAAATCGGCATTCAAGGTCTGAGCCCAACCCAAATGCCCACGTACACGCAAGTTGAAAGGCTTTGCCAGAAGTACCCTAATGAACTTCCACAGCCGTCTTTGCTACATGCTGAAATGGAAATGTTCATACCCCATCTCCGAAAACATGCTAAAGAAGATGACGTACCAGAACATGACATCAGTTACAGATATGCTGCCGATCTCGCACTTCGTCAAAGTCGGCTTGGCTTATTCCCGACAGTAACCAAAGCTTACAGACTTTTGCTTACAGCGGCTCCAACCGTGTGCAAAGATGAGAGAAGTTTCAGTAAGCTGAAATTTGTCAAGTCATATTGTAGGAATTACATGGGTAACAAATGACTCGATGGTCTCATGTTACTAGTCTGTGAAAAGGACGTAGCTGACAAAATTGATCTGACAGATCTTGTCAAAGTGTGGTCTACAATTAAACATAGGCGGATTCAATTATGTTAAGCTCTGTACAAGAATATAATTTGTGACGTTATTTCATAATTTGCTACAATTTGCTACATAAGAGTTTACTATATTAAAAGTATGAAATTTGAATTTAAAAATTGCAAGGAGTACTATTAGTAGATTATAGGAGGCCACCGCCCACCTGGCTAGTCCACATACATTTAATTTAGCTTTTGAAGAAACGCATTTTGGTGGAGTCATAAAGGCCCAAGGCCCACGAAGGGGGCCCAAGGCCCACAAAGGGGGCCCCAGACCCACACAGGGGCCCAAAACCTTCATACACCCCCCCAATGATCAGCCTTTCGGAACGGCCCTGACCTCATCGTGTCATGTCTTTGAAAAAAGTTACAAATGGCTTTAATAATACTACAAGAATTTTCGTCTTCAAACTCGAACAACACACTTTCAACATTGCAGTCAGCCAGTATTTCAAAGCGACTTTCGATTCCAAGCGAACAGCCAAAAACGAGCAAGCGACGAAGAACCGACGAAGAATCTTTATGAACTAAACTTTAGAAACACTCGGACTGCATTCTGACTTCAATTCGACTTCCTTTCACTGGCTGTCAGACTGCATGTCGGTTTACTGTCTGTCGAACGATAAACTTTGGAGTTTTTAATATCACGTGAGTCGTGAACGTCATCACGATTACGCAAATTAATTTAATTATGCTAATTTACCTAATTATGTAAATTATAAATTGTACGATTAACAAAAAAATAAATATGTTATTTAACGCTTTCTCGGTCCGTACAGAAAAATATTTGCCTTCGGTCTTAAAAATCTCCTTCGGCCTGCGGCCCTTTTTTAAGACCTCGGGCAAATATTTTTCTATACGGACCTCCAAGCCGATAAATAGCATATATCTCTTTAACCCTTTGAAGCCTGACGACGAGTCTTTAGTATTTTATTCTGGCTAATGCCAGAGTATTTTATTCTGGCTAACACCAGACGATTTTATTCAGCGCAGGGAGAGGTCCAGGTCTCAAAATGTTAAAACCTATCTCTTTAGCATTTTGAAGCATGAAGACGAGTCTTTAGTTTTTTATTCTGGCTAACGCGAGAGTATTTTATTCTGGCTAAGGCCAGACGACATTTTAATGAGCACAGGGAGAGGTCCAGACCTCAAAGTGTTAAGGTCCTCATTAAGGTTTGCAAGGTCATTTCGGTAAAGCACTCTCAATTCCTCAATTTATGCCACAAAAATAAAATAGATATCATTAAAAAACTATTAATTTGTAGAATACAATGTTGTATTTGATTTTGCGATAAACACAAACCAATAATAGTTGTGAATTTTTCAATTATTAAAACCAGAGGGCTTCACTCGGGGCGACTTAAGAACAAAGCGTTTCATTTTGTTCAAAACATTTTTTTCGCAGTTCGATTCCGAGATAAATTTCCAGCCGAAAACGGTGTGAAGGTTTTTTTTATTCATTCCTTGGTTTCGATTTTATGACTTATTTTGTCTGAATGTTGGTTGAAAAACAGCATTTTTAACTTTCGTCGTCAATAAAATCAGCATATCAGAAAACGCAGCTGACATGTTGCTGGAAATTTATCTCGGAATTTATAAACTGCGGAGAAAGATTTTGAACAATATAAAACGCTTTTTCATTGAGTCGCCCCGAGTGAAACCCTCTGGCTTTAATTTAAATACAACTATTATATTGGTTTGTGTTTATCGCAAAATCAAAGACACCATTGTATTCTACAAGTTAATATATAGCCTCTACGATATTATAGATGCAACTTCTCTGATCAACCGTGTAAATTTCCTGTCGGTAAGATTCCCAAAGTATTCCTCGGCGATCATATAATATTACAAACTAATAACATGACTTTTCGGGAAATTAGCGATTAAATTTCCCCTTTGCCTCGGGAAGATTTGTAAAAGTCCTCAGGCCTGCGGCCCTCGGACTTTCACAAACCTTCCCTCGGCGACGGGGAAATGTAATCGCTAATTTTCCTCAAGTCATGTTATTACTTATAAATATTGTATAGATAATGTGACTACTTTGACGTCATCTCATTACCATTTTGAAAACAAAAATCTCTATTAAAGCAATAAAGGTTGCTCTAATCTAAAAAAATATTTCGTTGTTCAACTATTTGCCAAAGGTACAACGTATATTTAGACGAGAAAAAATTTGGGGTTATATGCACTATAAGTCTTTCCTGTCCGAATCGGTCTTTTATTCTGGTTAACGCCAGACGATTTTAGGGGCCGTCGACAATTAGTTGCATCTAATTTTCCCGTGCATGTTGATGAGGGAAAATATTTGCAAGCGGCAAATTTAAAGAAAACAAAAGATTTCTTTATCTTCTAATTTACCCTCATCAACATGCACGGGAAAATTAGAAGACAAAGGATAAATTTCCCTCTTGCATGAGCGATGAGGGAAATACGAGGTTTACATTCCCTCGGAGAACAAAAGAATCCGAGGCGATCATGGTATTATTATTTGAACAACATGTTCCATATTGTATGAGTTTTTCCACAAAACTTCTCAGGTAGTTTATCTTGCCAAAAAGAGAAAGAAAGCCAGATGCCTACATAGACGTCACCTCATTACCAATCATACTAGAAATGCGAATCGCCAAAAAAAACATTGAAGAATAGCTCCAATCAAAAAAATATATTTCACTGAACAACTGTTTGCTCTATGTATAACGTATTCAGATGATTTATGCACTTATATGCACTTTAAGGTGGCGATTACATTGTAAGCTGGCTGGCCCGGTTAAGCGGGATGAAAATGTCCATGTAATCGTTTTCATCTCGGCAAACTGGGCTGAAAAACTGTTGAACTCGCTTCGATACGCGTTCGTTTGCTTGACTGTGTGAATAAATAGTGCTGAAAGGAACTGAAATAGAACATCAAAACGTTGTTCGTGTGTTTTGTGATCATAGCGAAGACTTAATAAATTAAAGACGTGAAGATGCTTTCGTGGGTTAGCTAATCTTTTTATTAACGATGGGCTTACAAAAGATTGCATCGATATTCTTTATTCTGTGCTAATTGCGTAATTTATCAGTTCTGGTAAGACACGAAGTCTCATTGTTTTAAATATGAACAAGCGCAACTTGTGAATTGTTAATACGTCGAAAAAAGCTGATAAAAACAAATTTTGTCGAGTGTACGAAGCTTTTTCCCACTAAAAGTAGGCGAGTAGGCGAGCTAGCCCGGTCAATCGTGTTTACATGGGAAGGAAAACAGCCCGGAAAACCGAGATCTTGGTCTCACAAAGCGAGATATCGGCTAGGCGGGCAAGCTCGGCTCTCATATAAACACAAGATGAAAATTAACAAGAAATAATAGCACAAGCACGATCTCGGCAAAGCGGGCTAGCCTGGGTACACGCGTAAAAACGCACACACAATGTTGTGCTGCACCCCGTAAACAAGTAGTTCACTTATAGTTCGAACAACTTGTTCACGGATAAATCAACAGTCATGAACAAGTTGTTCTAACAGCACATTTTTCTAGCCAACAACGTTGTTCGCACATGATACAACATGTTGTAACAGCATGATGAAGTAATGTTACAACAATGTTACAACAATTGAGAACATGACTGGTGTATCAACACGTCCTTCAGTTGTTTCAACATGCGTGGACAACTGCTGTTGTTTCATGAAGCTGGAACAACATGATGAAACAATGATGAACAATTTTATTAATTCATCAAGGTTGTTCACACATGATAACAACGTTGTTACAGCATTGTTCAGGCAACAATGCTGTAACAACTTGTGAGATTCTTACGCGTGTACCCGGCCGGGCTCGCCTCCATATGAACACCCGCTAAGACAATAACAATCTTTTTATTAACGATGGGCTTACAAAAGATTGCATCGATATTCTTTATTTATTCGTCTGAATGATAATGAATAACGTGCTGGATTTATTGTCTATGAAAAATCTCGTTGTTTGAAATACTGCATTATAATTGTCCCCAAGGTAAATCAATACAGTTATTTCCCAGGTTTACAAGATGGCGCAGCCCCAGCAACACTGCTGGGGGTTATCTGGAGCAAAAACCTTTCTGGGGCTACCGCCGTAAACCCAAAATCGATATTCATCTTGCTTCCAGCCATAAGAAACTTCAGCCACCGGCACAGCTCGTAGAATTTGACGCTTAAGAAAGAAATGATTTGTAAATTAGACAAGGGATTTCTGGTTGGTTGGTTGGTGAATCGTGGCTTGAATCGTAGTCGCATGAATCGTAGCTTGATTGTTAACCGCTTTGAAGTTTGCCGGGTTTGGTTGGTTGGTTGGTTGGTTGGATGGTTGGTTGGTTGGTTGGTTGGATGGATGGATGGTTGGTTGGTTGGATGGTTGGTTGGATGGTTGGATGGTTGGTTGGATGGTTGGTTGGATGGTTGGTTGGATGGTTGGTTGGTTGGCTGGATGGCTGGTTGGTTCGTTGGATGGATGGCTGAATGGTTGGTTGGTTGGATGGTTGGTTGGTTGGTTGATTGATTGATTGATTGATTGGTTGGTTGATTGGTTGGTTGATTGGTTGGTTGGTTGGTTGGTCGCTCGGTCGCTCGTTCGTTCCTTGGATGGTTGGATTGTTGTTTGGATTATTGGTTGGTTGGTTAGTGAGTGGGTTGGTCAGTTGCTTGGTTGGTTTGTGAATGAGTTGGTCAGTTGCTTGGTTGGTGTGTTGGTCAGTTAGTTGATTGGTTGGATGTCGTTGGTTGGTTGGTTGGATGGTTGGATGGCATGGGCGTACGCGAAGGGGGGTCCGGGGGGTCCACGGACCCTCCAGTCGACGTTCCTGCCACACCCACTCGGTGAACTTTTGGTCAATTCAGTCGGGTCATTTTGGGAAGAAGAATGAGTAAAAGAAAGAATAAAAAAACAACGAAAAAAAAGTTAATATGTTTACTCGGTTATTTCGTCAAATAGTGTATACGTTTGAAAACGTCTTGTTATTTAATTTACAAACGCGCACGCAATCACACATTCTCATTCGTGCCGCGCGTATCGGAAGTTCGTTGCCAAGTATCAAATTATGTTCCTAAATTCGATAATCCGATTTGAAGTTTACATTAACGGAAAACCTTCGGTCGACCAGACTTTCTTTTGGTTGTTGAATAAAAAGAGCAATTACTACGGTTCCGGTTTGAGCGTGGACACGCGTAATTTGACGACACACGTTTCACACGGGAAACTAACAAGGCCAAACGGTATTGTTTCAATACGAACGCCAAATTTTCAAAGCAATGCTTATAACTCATCTTTATATACAACTAAATCTTCGTCAAGTGAAGCTAAGAACTCCACAGTTCTTTTCCGATCGGCCCTTTCGCTGACAAACCCCACAACGCGATGTTTTCGCGAAGAAGCAATGCCGTTTGGCCTTAGTAACTTCGCAGTTTCCGCTTAGCAACACGTTAGTTTCCCGCGTGTTGTCAAACTTAGCGTGTCCACGCTCAAACCGGAACCGTAGTATGCGAATTATACAAATTAATGTCTTTCATTCGACTGTATTTCCGTCGAATTATGCGACAGAGTTTGAGCACAATTTCGACTGCGTGACTGCGTCGAATTAAATTCGACACATCACACATCAAATAAAATCAGTTCAGACTTCAGACGTCGCATTTCCGTCGAATAAAATTGGTCGCATTAAATGCGACGGATTAAATTCGACGGAACGTCGAGGTATGAAACAGACCTCAGGCGGCATGCCTTCAGAGACAAAAGGTGACAAAACACGCAACGCAAGGGCAGCCGGTGTCGGAAATAACGGGGATATTTAATAATAGTTGATTAGTTTAATGCTTGTAATGACAGAGTGTGAACATCATAACATGCATCACATATAGTATAATAGTATTGTTCAATTGTTGATTAAGGGATTATAGCCATTAGCCAATTAAATGTTAGTAAATGGGACTGTTCACTGTTGGGTAGATAATCAGTTGTGAATGTGTCCTTTGTGTATTGATTGTGAATGTGATTCGGGAGAGAAGAAGGTGGTTAAATAAAGTAAAGCGAAAAGGGTCGACTGTTGTCTGAACGGAAGATTTTGGCAAGTTTGATAGAACAGGGCGAGAGCAAGTTCAGCAACGACGCACGCTCTTCAACACCAAACCTACTTCATTGGCTTCACGAAGATGGCATAATGAAAATCCTCCCGTGTTTTTCTCACCTGGCCAACACTTTTGTTGCAATTCCTGCCACGTCTTGCAGTGCTGAGCGATCTTTTTCCGCCCTTCGAAGAATCAAGTCGTACTTCCGGGCTTCAATGGGACAGCACAGGCTTCTTGATATTGCCATTTTGAACATTGAGCGTGAAATTACAAATGTAATAATATACATGAAAAAATATCTCGACTGTGATTGGCTGATTCCAGTGCAGTTAATCCCAAACAACAGTGCAGAATTGTGTTATCACAGTGCAAAAATCTGTTATCACAGTGCAAAAATCTGTAATCATAGTGCAAAAATCTGTTATCACTAAGAACCAATCAAATTGATTGTACAGCGGATTTTTCCCGACACAAAACAAACAAAGATGGCGGCCAAGATTCGGCGGTTTTGGGGATAATTTGTTCAAATTTGAAACTAGTTATGCTTTAATATTGCCAAGTGAAGTACCTACAAGAAGACCAGAAGCTTCTTTATGCCTCGAGTAAACTTTTTCAAGTAATAAAGGAAGCGAAGCGTTTTTTAACAAATAAATATGCGAGGAGTGGACGGCTAAACACGTGCGTTAAAATATTAGTACAGTTGTTTTGAACATTTTTTCATGTATATTATTAATAAGTAATAGCATGGTTTCTCGTGCAATTTGGAAAAACATGCACTCGTGAGTTTTTCAAATACTTCAAATAGCACTCGTCCTTCGGACTCGTGCTATTTTGACAGTATTTGAAAAACTCCCTCGTGCATGTTTTTATCCAAATTGCACTCGAAACCATGCTATTACCTATACTAATTATGAAAAATAACATAACTAATATAATTAATGCCTTTGCTAACCATTCTCATAACCGCGCTCGTTTCCTTCTTGTTTGAACTATAAATCAATAAAGCACAATAATGTGGTCTGCCATGTCCATATGAATAATAATATTGTATTCGTACTCCTTGTGGCTTGTTCTACAATCTCATGCAAAATAAAATGTGCCACCTTGATTTTCAAAGGCTTGTCCCCCTTCCCCCCTTCAATGTTGCTATTTGAGCTCGAAATTCAAAGGAAAGCCTCCAACAGTGCAAACCATCACTAACCAACATTGGAGAGGGTTCGGGAGCATGGAGTGTCTCGTTTATTTTGCATGTGATTGTAGTTGTGTCAAAATATTAAATGTATAAATACAGTATACCTTAAGAAAGTTGAAGAATCCATCAAAAAACTTGAATACTACTCTTAGCTAGCTTGATTTTTTACAGTTATGAGTTTGGCGGCGGGCGCCGGGCGGGCGGGCGCGGGCAGAAGAGTTTTCGTGGTCTGGGGCCTGGGGACGACTCGGTCAAAATATGGTGGACCCCCCCAGGTCTTCTGAAATCAATATGCTCGTGTTGGTTGGTTAGTTGGTTGGTTGGTCAGTTGTTTGGTTGGTCGGTCAGTTGGTTGGTCAGTTAGTTTATTGATTGGTTGGTTGGTCAGTTAGTTTATTGATTGGTTGGTTGGTCAGTTAGTTGGTTGGTTGGTTGGTTGGTCAGTTAGTAGTTGGTTAGTTGGTTGGTTGGTCAGTTGGTAGGTTGGATGGTTGGTCAGTTGGTCAGTTGGTTGGTTGGTCAGTTAGTTGGTTGGTTCGCTCAGTACCTGCATCAAAATTCCTTCCTTTGGCCAAGCATTGCCATGTTCAGTTACAATGGCCTGGGAGGCCATGCTGATGTCTTTGTCAAAGAAAGTTGTTATGGGCCAGACCTTAAAGAAAATTAGTGCAGATTAGACTACGACAATATTACATAATCCTTTGTGACATCATCACATGACATCATCATCATGACATCACCATCATGACATAATGGTGAGACCATTGTGATATTATCATGACATCATCATCATGATATCATCGTGACATCATCGTTGTGACATCATCCTTGTGACATCATCGTGACATGACATCATTGTGACATCATCCTTGTGACATCATCGTGACATCATCCTTGTGACATCATTGTGACATCATCCTCGTGACATCATCCTTGTGACATCATCATCGTGACATCCTGGTGACATCATCATCGTGATATTCTTGTGACATCATCATCCTCGTGATATCATCTGGGACATCATCCTCGTGACATCATCCTTGTGACATCATCCTCGTGACATCATCATCGTGACATCATCATCATGACATCATCCTTGTGACATCATCATTGTGACATCATCATCGCATCATTGTGACATCATCACCATGCCGTGATCATTGTGACAATATGACATCCTGACATCGTTGACTTGTTACTGTGATCATTATTGTCATCCTCAATATATATGAAGTTGCCGTGGGTACCTTTAGCGATAATGCAACGCTCACTACCCTTGTGGAAGTTTGAGCGGTCTGGGCCCATGCGCACTTCACGCTATCTGAATGTACTTCACCGATGCTGTCCCACATGCGGTTGTCACCGACGATCGCATGTGTATAAGTAATTGATGAAATTCATTCAGATTGTTACAAGCTACTACAGCGAAAACACGTGTCTGTAGATAAATATATATATTATTGTTCCAAGCTACACTGATGAGCTGTTGTACAGCGAAACACCGTGTCTGTAGCTTCTGGTCTAACCAAGGTTTGATATGATACTCCACTAAGAAAATGAACTTACTCGAGGTAATTCTTGTTTAAAAATATCAATGCCTGATGCGCCAGCAACCTTGTCTTTTGGACCACCCTGAGAGCTTTCAACAACATGGTCTTTCACATGATTCTTCCTAAAAAAATACCAAAAATCCATATTGTGATGATGATCACGACAGTTGCAATGGTGATAATAATGATAATTAATGGTGAGGGTGGTGGTGGTGATGGTGGTGGTGGTGGTGGTGGTGGTGATGATGATGGTGATGATG
Source organism: Paragorgia papillata (assembly GCA_035771165.1). Classification (NCBI taxonomy): domain Eukaryota; kingdom Metazoa; phylum Cnidaria; class Anthozoa; order Scleralcyonacea; family Coralliidae; genus Paragorgia; species Paragorgia papillata. The sequence continues at coordinate 1,084,440 of JAWNZC010000353.1, forward strand.
ATGGTGATGATGGTGGCGATAATGATGATGATGGTGGCGATGATGATGGTGATGATGGTGGTGATGATCATGGTGATGTCATGGTGATGATGTCATCATGATGATGGTGATGGCGATGTCACGACAATGATGGTGATATTGTGTTGTTGTTGATGATGATGACGATGCCATGTCTCAGTGCTTACCATGTAACAGTCAGTTGTGTAAAGGTCTTCAGTTTGGTATGACTTTGTCATGTAGTGCACTTGAATCTGCCTTGCATGGCAGACATCTGATTAAAACAAGAAAAATAATTGGCAAACACAAAGCAAGTGAAGAGCGCAAACCATGTGACATAGCACCCCACTCTATTTGAGCATGCAATAGAACTATACCGCTGGCCAGCAGTATTCTCCCTATTAACTTTGATTAATTATAATCACATAATAAAATAAATACATGCAGTTTCAATTTAAAAATTGCAACATTAAAAACAACCATCATCATTATCACCACCGTTACCACCACCACCATCATCACCACCATTACCACCACCACCACCATCATCATCACCATTACCACCACCACCATCATCACCACCATTACCACCACCACCATCATTATCACCACCATCATGACCACCATCATCATCATCAACACTACCACCATTATCACCACTACTACCATCATCAACATCACCTCCATCATCACCATTACCACCAACATCACCACCACCATCATCACCACCACCATTGTCACCATCATCACCACAATTATCATCACCACCACCATTATCACTACCACCATCACCACTACCATCATCACCACTACCACCATCACCACTACTACCATCATCACCACCACCACCACTGCTACCATCACCACCACCATTACTACCATCACCACTAATGTAAAACTGTCACAATTTTCCCCCACAGCTCTGACCTTCCTTCACCAGCACCATGACAAGATTCACATTGGTTGTCTTCATTAAACTAATTTTTATTATAGCCACAACCTTGGCATGGAGTATATTTGGACGGAAAAAAACACAAATGATATGAGTTGTTACGTATACATGTACTGTATACATTTGGTATGTTTGCTAGTCTCACTAGTCTCATTAGCTGATTAGGTCATCAGAAGGTTACATGTTGTACACATATGTAACCTTCACTCACCATCTGAGTTCTTGTAGCTCAATGGTTAGAGTGTTTCACTGGTCATCAGAACGTTACAGGTTGTACACATATGTAACCTTCACTCACCATCTGAGTTCTTGTAGCTCAAATTGGTTGGAGTGTTTAACTGGTCATTTGAAGGTTACATGTTGTACACATATGTAACCTTCTCTCACCATCTGAGTTCTTGTTAGCTCAATAGTTAGAGTGTCTCACTGGTCATTAGAAGGTTACAGGTTGTACACATAATTATGTAACCTTCTCTCACCATCTGAGTTCTTGTTAGCTCAATAGTTACAGTGTCTCATTGGTCATTAGAAGGTTACATGTTGTACACATATGTAACCTTCACTCACCATCTGAGTTCTTGTAGCTCAATAGTTAGAGTGTCTCACTGGACATTAGAAGGTTACAGGTTGTACACATATGTAACCTTCTCTCACCATCTGAGTTCTTGTTAGCTCAATAGTTAGAGTGTCTCACTGGTCATTAGAAGGTTACAGGTTGTACACATATGTAACCTTCACTCACCATCTGAGTTCTTGTTAGCTCAAAAGTTAGAGTGTCTCACTGGTCATTAGAAGGTTACAGGTTGTACACATATGTAACCTTCACTCACCATCTGAGTTCTCGTAGCTCAAATTGGTTGGAGTGTTTAACTGGTCATTTGAAGGTTACATGTTGTACACATACAGTATGTAACCTTCTCTCACCATCTGAGTTCTTGCTAGCTCAATAGTTAGAGTGTCTCACTGGTCATTAGAAGGTTACAGGTTGTACACATATGTAACCTTCACTCACCATCTGAGTTCTTGTAGCTCAATAGTTACAGTGTCTCACTGGTCATTAGAAGGTTACAGGTTGTACACATATGTAACCTTCACTCACCATCTGAGTTCTTGCTAGCTCAATAGTTAGAGTGTCTCACTGGTCATTAGAAGGTTACAGGTTGTACACATATGTAACCTTCACTCACCATCTGAGTTCTTGTTAGCTCAATGGATAGAGTGTCTCACTGGTCATCAGAATGTTGCAGGTTGAATCCCTGTCTCAGGACTTAGAAACATTTTCTCTGTACATGTACTGTATTTGAGGTTGACGAATGTCTACCAAAGTTGTCACTTACCCATCCTCTGCCCAAACATGTTTTACACTGATGGAACCCTCCTCCATAACATGTACTGTATGGCACTGCTTGAGAACGAAAAATAGGTTAGTTGCATTCAGAAAGAGGGAAAGTGGGAGGGAGGGAGCAAGGGAAGGAGGGAGGGAGGGAGGAAGGAAGGAGGGAGGGAGGGAAGGAAGAAAGGAGGGAAGGCGGGGGAGGGAGGAAGGCAGGCAGGCAGGCAGGCAGGCAAACAAGCTAAGCTAGCTAGTGGGTTAGATAATAAAAGCAGTAAACAGGCTATATACCTTGACAGATGCTGTATGTGGCACTTCAACTCGAGTATCGCCCTCAGAAAATGTTTTTGATGGTTTTCGAACCATGACATTCCATGGGCCAGGAGCAGGGCCATTGTGCGGTCCCATCAACAATTTCGCCTAAATAAAAAAAAAACAAAATCTCAAAATAGGATCTTCTAGATATGTTTACTGGATATCAAAAAAATAACTGAAATTTTTTGCTCTATTAAAGTTGTGTTGTTTTGGGTTTCAGGTTAACAGCACAGGCAAACAATGTGTGAAATATACTCCGTTTTAAAAGCAAAGAAACTGGGGGTGGGGTGTAATTCTTGGTCAAATGATGAGGCACAATACTGACCTGTGTATGGCTCAACTTGCTAGGACGTTGATCGAGATTCAGTGAAGGTGATAACTTGTACTGTTTAATATAATGATATTTATTAGTAAGGATAGCCAAATCATCATAACCATCATCATCACCACAACTACCATCACCACCATCCTTATCACCATTACAACTACCAACACTACCACAATCATCTACCATCAACATTTCTTCACTACTATCATCACCATCACAACTACCATCATCACCACCATCATCATCACTATCACCACCACCATCATCATCACCACTACCACCACCACAATTACTATCACAACTATCACCACCACCATCATCACCACCATCACCACCACTACCACCACAATTACTATCACAAATATCACCACCACCATCATCACCACTACTACCATCACCACCACCATCATCACCACCTACACAATTACCATCACAAGTATCATCACCACCATCATCACCACCATCATTATCACCACCACAATTACCATCACAACTACCACCACCATTACCACCACCACCATCACCACCACAACTACCACAACTCCACCACCACCATCACCACTATAACTACCATCACGACTATCACCACCATCACAACCACCACAACTCCACCCTACCACAACTACCATCACAACTATCACCACCATCACAACCACCACAACTACCATCACAACCATCACAATTCCACCCCCACCATCACAACTATCACCACCATCACAACCACCATAACTCCACCACAACTATCACCATCACCACCACAACTACCATCACAACTCCACCACCACCATCACAACTATCACAACCATCACAACTCCACCACAACTATCACCACCACAACTACCATCACAACTCCACCATCACCATCATAACTACCATCACAACTATCACCACCATCACCACCACCACCACAACTACCATCACCACCACAACTACCATCACAACTATCACCACCATCACAAATACCATCACAACCACTACAACCCCACCACCACCATCACCACCACAACTACCATCACAACTATCACCACCATCACATAACTATCATCATCACCACCACCACCACCATGACTTATCACCACCATCATTATCATCATCATCACCACCACCATCACCACTATGAAAATTCAATTCACCACCATCCTTGTCACCATCACTACAACCACCACCACTATCACCATCACCATCACCACCACCACCATAAACATCACTATCACCATGGCCATTACCTTTATCATTACAGTCACTATCATCATCATCACTACCATCATTACCACCATCACCACCACTACAAGCACTACCATTACCACCCCTATCACTAAAATCACCATCATCAACTAACAGTTGGTAATCTGGAATAAAATCCTTTATCATCCATTGTTACTCACATGATAAGCACTCGAAGGCTTTATATCATGTAGCTTCGCATGTAGCAACAATTTGCTGCAACAAAGTCTTGCAAAGAGTCCTTCGCTTCCTCTGCAGTGATAGAAGCAGCCCTGAAATATTGCAATTATTAATTCTTTGAAAGTTTTCATGGTGATAAAGTAATATAGATAAGTTTTGTGGGAAACACCACAGATAGCCCGATTAATAAATATTTTACGTGGTAGGCTGAGTTTAGGTTTTATATCGTTTTTTTTGTTTTTTTACCTTTTACCTTTACGTGTCACACTCTTAGCCTACTCAGCAGACATCTCAAATCAGAAAGCGCAGGCTCAAGTCAGTGCACATTTAACCGTCTTGATCAAGACGAACTGATTATAAACGATTTATATGATAAATTTATTGAATTTTAATACTGAAAAGTACTAGAAATACATATATATGTATGTATATTAATGTTAATATTAGAGATTATGCAAGTACAGTATCTCATGACTTGTTCATCTTGCTGTAAGTTACCAAAACAGTTGCCCTGCTGTTTCTTTACAATGACACAGAGCTTCTAAATAAGTTTACTAATAATGAGATAAAATCAAAATGCTGTTCTTGTTTATTCAAATCAGTCACCTACCAGGTCACTGCTTGGAAAACTGATCGAAAGCTATCCTTATCTATTTTTATTACCCTTGCCAGGTAGACATTACAACTACCAAATAGACATAATTACATACTGCAGGCCCAACACACTTAAGACAAAAAAATAGAAGAGCAAAAAATAATTATGTCATTCTCATGGCAGCAGAAGGATGCTGTTGTTGATGGCCATCCTCTAGGTTGAACCTTCTTGAGAAGACCCAAGTAAATACACAATTACCAGACATTCAGAGCACCTGGTACAGCACTGAGTCATCCTGTACATACAGTGCTATTAAAATGTTACTAATTCGTATCCAGTGATTAAAAAACAAGAGAGTGGTATGACAAGGAGGTGATTGTAATCCAAAGCCAAATGAAAGATTTGAGCAAATTACAAGCTACCAAGAACGAGCATAGTTTTAACCACAAAAGCACAAGAAACAGCTAGCTGCAAAGGAGAGAAGCTTTGTCCACCATATGTATTGATTTATAGAAAGTAAACAAAGATATTTATAACTCATTCACTCCGTTTTATCAACTAAAATGATTTCTCTAAACCTACCTTGTTTGTAAACTGCTTGCTTGAATCTTTTTCTTTTTCCCGTCTGTTTCATCACTTCGATCGCGATTCATTTCATAATTTATATTCAAGTGGTGTCTGAAGCAGCATGTCATCATCATCATGGCGGCATTATCATGACCATTTTCCAGCCAAAATTTAATATCTAACTGTTCCAGTGCACACAATCATACATCAAAAGAATCACTGCATATTTCAAAAATAATATCTCCTTTTACCATGTCATCCGAACTATTTTCCATCCTTAAATCTCAAGATAACGCCAGTCGCAAGGTTCCAAAACAAGGCCACGGTGTTCCAAAAACATCACATGACACCCCCGTTAATTTATGTTAATTATGTTAATCACATTTTAATCACTCGTGGGGAGTTAAAAAGTGGTTAGTTAATCACCCGACTAATCACCCTTTATACAACGCAATTTTGCCGGATGATTAACTGATCATGATTAAGAAGTTAATCACTGGTTAACTCTTAATTATGATTAAAGTTAATTACTTTTTTATACAACCGGTCCCATATTGTTGTGATATACGAAACTTCGATCAGGGGCCGGTTGTATAAAAAAGTGATTAACTTTAATCATAATTAAGAGTTAACCAGTGATTAACTTCTTAATCATGATCAGTTAATCACCCGGCAAAATTGCGTTGTATAAAGGGTGATTAGTCGGGTGATTAACTAACCACTTTTTAACTCCCCCACGAGTGATTAAAATGTGATTAACATAATTAACATAAATTAACGGGGGTGTCATGTGATGTTTTTGGAACACCGTGGCCTTGTTTTGGAACCTTGCGACTGGCGTTATCTTGAGATTTAAGGATGGAAAATAGTTCGGATAACATGGTAAAAGGAGATATTATTTTTGAAATATGCAGTGATTCTTTTGATGTATGATTGTGTGCACTGGAACAGTTAGATATTAAATTTTGGCTGGAAAATGGTCATGATAATGCCGCCATGATTATGATGACATGCTGCTTCAGACACCACTATGAATATAAATTATGAAATGAATCGCGATCGAAGTGATGAAACAGACGGGAAAAAGAAAAAGATTCAAGCAAGCAGTTTACAAACAAGGTAGGTTTAGAGAAATCATTTTAATTCAAACAATTTTAACAATATAAAACGGAGTGAATGAGTTATAAATATCTTTGTTTACTTTCTAATCAATACATAAATTATGGTGGACAAAGCTCTCTCCTTTGCAGCTGGTTCTTGTGCTTTTGTGGTTAAAACTATGCTCGTTCTTAGTAAGCATTTATCATAGCTTGTAATTTGCTCAACCATGATCCCCCAAGGAGAAAGTCTCGCAGACCCTGAGACTGTTTTTTTTTTGTTATATGCTTTTTAGTTTAACATCCCGCATGTGGGACAGAGAAGTCCCCTAGGCTTCAGGATAATCCTGAATTCTAGACACTTTAAATTGACAATTCAGGATAGTCCTGCACCATGCACATTCAGCCTCCAATCTGATCTTCCTCAGCCCACTCTCCCCTCTTTGCTCATGCATTATAGAGACCTCTGCACTTTCCAGTAGCCTGAGTGAACACCTGACCCAGGTGCCTTGTTTTATATACTGTAGTAAACTGGGTTTTTTGGGGTTTTTTTTTATAGAGTCCACATTAAAAAAAAAGAGAAGATTGTCCAGTTAATGTTACAGGTTAGTTAGAAATTTGTATTACTGCTGTAATAGTTAATCTGAAAATGTTAAGAACCAGGCCTGCAATTTAATTTAAAAAGCACTGTGTCACCAATGCATGTTGCAATTTACAGTACAGGCCTTGCCCAGAGACATGCTTGATTGAGCGCGCGTAATGTATGGTGTGCCTTAAATTGATCATGCATGTGCATTTAATAAATACTGCATTCTAATTTGGTATTTCTTCAAATATTGAGTTCTTAAAATGTATTCCTCAACTTTAATACTTGTCTTCTATTTTTTATTTAAAACTTAAACAACATAAACATCCTCTTGTTACGTCTTTGCTTGGTTACGTGTTTGTGAGTTGACTTTGACTGGTTTGTTTACCTTTTAAATTGCCCTTGTGTTGATACTCAAGTGTAATCTCTCATTACATAAAGCCACTAACTGCTGTAAATATAACTATAACTAAATTGGGGAAAGTCACTTTTCAAACCTAAACAAACTTACAAAAGAGTTTGCACTTTAAGCGTAGTTGACGTACAGCTGGTATTAAATAAACAATCAAAGATAAAAGTACGTACCTGTACTCCTGTAGACTGCAAAGCAATTGAGAGTTTAATCTTCATGTTCTTCATACACTGAAGGACAAACGGCAAGAAAAGGTAAAGTTCTTATTAAAACAATCACTCACAGAAAAATACTTCTCAGTCATTAAACTATAATGTAAAATCACCATAATAATTATGAAGAAATGCAAAATGTAAAGTGGTGAGGGCAGTATAGAGACTATACTAACAAAATCAATTCCACCATTTGCCAGAGCTGTCAAATGCGAAGCATAAAGTTAACTCTCTAATAAAATGGCACGTGGCCATTGCAGCGGCACCATAGTTATATATATAATGACACCTGTCTGGCTCAGATTTAGTACACACACGAAATCGAGTGCCTTGAGTCTCCTTGAGTGCTTTTTATAGAGTGAGTATGTTTTACTCTGGGCAAGGCCTGACACTTTTACTGCTATGGTGGCCTTTAGTATTTTACTACCACTGGCTAACACCAGATGATTTTACTCTGGCTAACACCAGATGAAAAAGTCTACTAGTAGGGAAAGGGTTAAAGTCATACTTTTTTTATCTGGTACTTGTGTTATCAAGTCAACCTAACTTTGTTCTGGAGAATTGGTTTTTAGCTCCTTTAAATTTACCAATACAGCAGACAAATTGACAAGTCAGAGTAAAAGGACCAGTCAAGTCCAACTGGTTACCCTTGGAAATGTCCCCTATGGCATGTGTACTGTAGATGTAAACTACAGTACTACTAAATGTAATGAAACCAGTTTCAAAACGATTAAGGGAACTTTTTAAAGGTTAAATTTATTAAAAAATAATGTCTTTAACGGTTTATCTTTAATTTGTAGACCTCCTCTGTTTACGTTCTGTAATGACATATCCAGTGGATCAGTGCAATCCAAAAAAACATTCAGTTCCTGACATTTGCAAAAATCTCAATATATACTGTAGTTGTTCTCACACCCTGAAAATAATAAAGCTCAGTCTACAGTATCTTTCAATGATGCTTTGGCTGACTCAATAATGCTATTCAAATGTTTTTGAATTAGAGTTTTTAATATATGGATTTCAAAACAACAGTTCTTTTTAAAAAGTATTTGTTTTGAAGCTGGTTTTACATGTACTACATTCAGAATTTGCTGTATTCTGTTTTGGTCTTGACAGGGGGTCCTAAGACAGGGCACCTTGTCCTGAAGGTGGCGGAGTGAGGTTCGATCATCCTGAAAGGGGGCATGTGGTTCTGAAAGGGGGCATCTGATCCCATTTCTGACAAACACGATTACGTACATTTCATTCTAAGGCAATTGCATGATACTTTCCAACTCTAACCACAATTTTAAGTGACTTACAGTACACATGACCGTATTTTATGTACTGTATAGTGAGTAGTGTGCTCCTACAGTATAAACTGAATTAATGGTTATTCCAAGACATGGGTTGTAAGGATGCATGCTATAATGAGGCTATACACTGTAACATTGTTTGTTTTGAATTATCACATGTAGGATTTAATCGAGGTGTGTGATAAATCGCACTTCTTGAGGAACCAAGATGTGCACCAAAGCGTGCGATTGCACGCCATTCTTGGGATGGCCTTATTTATTTGACCGTAATAGACTTTACGTCTAGAATATTAATAAATTAATATATCTGTTGATTTGTGAAAATGATTCAGTCAGAACAATATTCAAAACTGTATTGCCTTTTAATAATTGAGTTTTTTAATGAAAAATATCATGAATCTGCTCATGAATGCATGATGCAATTTTTCACTGGAACAAAGATGTTCTGTCATGATAATTTAATTCAATTAGTCATACAACCAGTATCTGGTTGGCTGTTTCAGTTTGGCAGTGCTAATGCATTCGTTGATCATTATTGATCATGACATTTTTTACAATGCTCTGGTACACACATACTGTAGTTGCTACAGTACTTGCATTGTAAGATTACCAAAGTCTTAAGCCCATTTATGCTTTGAGAGACAAGTGTCATGTGAAGCGTACCACGACCAATATGATGTGAATTTGTGCGTAAAGACATGTACCTCTTGCATGCTTACTGTATGTGCACGACCCGTGTCTTTCAAAGCATTAATTGGGCTTTATTCCACATGCAGCTCTGTTTATTGCAAGTAATGTTTTTCATGCATCATGTTCTGGATGGAGCCACACAATATTCAAATTTTCAATACCAACTTCATTTATTATATCTTTATTGTCATTTTGCTAAACCATTTTAATAACTGCTCTGCAATTTAAATTTACTTTTTCTCTTTCACCGTCTTCTTAAATTTAGAATTTTATTATCTTTAATATAATCCAAATCAAAGAAAATGAAAAAGGTGTCAGTTGGTGCTTCAGGTTAGTTAGAACGAGAAACTCATGCATTTATTTAATAAAAATCCTAAAATTTGTGAGAAAAATCTCCAGGCCTGTGAGTTCTTGGAAATCAACAGCTCCTAGAAAGTTCGGATTTTCTTCTAGTTATTCTACCGATCAATTAACCATGCTAAAGTAATTGATTTCAAACAAATTCTGTTTATTGACTATTGACGATGTTGCATAGAACATGCCATACATGTATTTGTGCACATATTGGGACTTGAATTTACCTGAAAATTTCTTGGAAGGTTTGAAACGGTTTGGAGGGATTGGAACTGGTGATTTCCTAGCTGAAATTTTGATACTAATAAGTTGATTTTTATAACTGACAACAGTTTATTAAAATGCTGCCTATGCAGTACTTCTGATAGCATGAGAATATATTATTCATTATTGTGATACATCTAACTGTAAATTATTGGAAAGTCCAAAGAGAAAGTATGTGTCTTTTATATATGAACATTAATGCAATTACGTACCGCCATTTGCACAGGGAGCCCATCTTGGCAGCGCGTGGGCACCCTGTGGCGGACTCGAAAGACGCGCGGGGGACTGGTTTTTCGTTTTTTTTAAATCCCCTGCCACAGTCCCCCGCGCGTCTTTCGAGTCCGCCACTGTGCCATTTGCAGTTGAGCTTGCAGATTGCGTTAATAAAGACGGTGTTTCATTGTTTGAAACTCTACGTTCATTGGACAGCAACGTATTGTTGGCAAGGGCACAACGTGACGTTGCTATGGAGCTTTGACACGGTTCAATTAGTGATTAATTTGTTATTCAATTCATGGCGAGTATGGATATTATAAAAAAAAAACCGTCTGGTAAACGATTTAGGCGGACATATAATGTTGGGAAAGCTCTATCAGATGACTTAAGCAGAAGCATTATTGATAAGATATTGGAAAACGGTGGAGAAAGAGCAACTTCGCCACGAATAACAAATTAATCACTAATTGAAACCCTATCAAAGCTCCATAGCAACGTCACGTTGTGCCCTTGGAAACAATACGTTTGAGGTCCAATGAACGCAGAGTTTTCAAACGATGAAACAACGTCTTAATTTAGCAAGCTGCAAGCTCAACTGCAAATGACGGTATAGTTTCCCCATTTCGTAATGAAACGAAGTTGAATTTTTGTAAATATCCTTCGGATAACCCTCTGATTAGAAAAACACCTTCGCGCTCTTTTTTTATTGGCAGCCTTGTAATAGCCGTTGCAGTGGGGGCGCGGAGCGTAAATTTTTTGGTATTAGTTGTAGTATACAGAGTAGGGGGTCTGGGGTATCCACCCCCAGAACATTTTGAAATCGTAAGGCTCTGAAATGCAATTTCCAGCATTATACACAAGATATTCTTTGAAAAAATCAAGCGAGATGAAGATCTAAATGCTAAGTATTTTACGCATGAGTTCGATGACTTCACGACCAAATTAACGGAAACATCCATTGAATTATATCTGTCTGAGACTGATGTGATTTATAATATTGTGGCGCTACATTCCTTATATTCAAACGGTAAGTCTACTTTAAAGATATTTCGTTTTTAAAATTGTTGGAATTGGGGCAAAATCGGAAATCAGGATTGAATGTCAGTATGCGACATGGAGAAACCCGTTGGATTGTTGGAAATGCAAACCAGGGACAACTCAGTTAGAAACATAATGGCAATGCATAACAAACTTGTTCACTGTTCTCTTTCTTAATTTTTAAGTTTACACTTTACAGTTGTGACTCGATAGTAAAGAAAAAAGTTTTGAAACATAACAGCGATGGCCACACGCCTCGCCACCGCAAGCCATCTTGGCGATACTGACACGCTTGGAAATTAATCTCGCAAATTGGACCAAGGAAATGTCCTATAGTTCCCAGTCCACTTTTCGCCCAGATTTGCTCGGTCATTGATTCTTCTTGACATAGCAAATGTTTACAATGTTTTGGCGGTTCGTTTCGGAAGACTGGGTCAAAGACTTCTTCTGTCTTGATCATGTCCAAAATCTCCTAACTCTCAGTTTTCGTTTTAGTATATTGGGCGTGCTGACTCGTACTATAATTTATGCGTTGTCGATACATTTCCATGCCTATATTTGACAACACAGACAACTGCGAGGCAGTTATAAGTTGGTGTAAAGAAGAGGTATATATATTTTATTTACTTGATTTACTGAAAAAAGTGAAACCATAGAAACATAGAAGATGTGTTCTTCTTTCGTTTAAGTGCTCGCGAAGAACGTTTGGTAAATAATACATGTATAGGTGAAAATTTCTAACAAAAATTTGTGAAATTTGCGACGCGGGTGAAACGTGATGCTTCTTTAACCAAGACCAAGAAGAAACGGGCTATACTAAAAGAACGTCGACCACTATACTTATTTTTTCAAGATCCATGTAAACATTCGCCGAACAAATTGCGAGTCTAATTTCAAGATCGCATTGGCGGTTAATAAATCAGCGAAACACGGATCTACTTGTTTAGTACTGCCTTCTAAACCCTTTAAAGTCGACCTAACAATCTATGTTGATATTTCACCTAACCCTGGACCTGAAACTGCCGAAAGAAACACTTTTGGAAGCGACAATTCATGTTCTTCTCGATTGCCCACGCGTTTGGCTGTGAATGTCAACTCAAACTTTGCATACAAGCCGTCATATCTTCGTGGTCTTAGATCTTCTCCGCTCACCAAATACATTGATCCTAAAACACATTATTGTCTCCGTATATTCGGAATTCTAAAACCTTTCCGACGATGCAGAAGCGGGAAAAAAGTCAAACATCGTGAACTTGCAAATAGCGCATCATATATTCATGCCCTTCAAGGATGCAGAATTAGCATACCGAACAACGTGGGAGTCTCACCGCATAACCCATCGAACTGTGTTCAGATACCTACCACTAATTCAACCAACAAGTCAACTGGTAAGAAAGAGTTTGTTCCCAGTCTAATACTGACCAACACTATGTCGCTTGCCCCGAAGATTGACGAAGTCAGCCACTTTGTTGTGAGCAAGAAACCCGATCTAGCGTTCATCACAGAAACATGGCTTACAGATTCAATTGATACTTGCAATCTCGCAATACCCGAATACAACATCGTTTGCAAAAACCGATCTACTGGAGCACATGGTGGCGTCTGCCTATATATCAAAAATTCTATTCAGTTCACTATTCTAGACCAACTACATTCCCCTGAGTTTGAAGTTCTTTGGGTTAAAATTAGGCCGACTAGACTCCCTCGCGGGTTTCCCTGTATAATTACTGGCACACTATATCATCCCCCAAACTCAGATGATAAATTAATGCTGGACTTTTTAGTTAAGTCTCTCACAGCAATCGAAAGCCTTTATCCTGAGTGTGGAATCCTTCTAGCTGGTGATTTTAACCGACTTAATATTCGTCGTCTCTCAAATCAATTTAGAATGAAGCAGCTTGTTAATCTACCTACAAGAGCCGATCAAACACTGGACTTAATCTTGACAAACCTTCATCAGTTCTACGGAAAGAATTCCCTGTCAGTTTTCCCTCCCTTTGGATTATCAGATCACAACGTTGTGGCCCTAAGTCCAAGCGAAAAGCCTGTGTTTTCCAATGGTAAGAAAATCGTAACCCGAAGAGATACAAGACCTAGTCGCAGACAAGAACTTGGAAGATATTTGAGCGCGTTTGATTGGGACATTATAAAACACGAAAATAACTGCGAAGGAAAAGACAAGCTGTTTCAAACCATCATCAAAACCGGCATGGATTTAATAATGCCTCTCAATGAGCATAAACTTCATTGTAACAACCCCCCATGGCTAACAGTAGAATTTAAAAACCTGATTAAACGTCGCCAACGAGCTTTCGCTAATAATGACACTACCCTCTACCGATATTACCGCAACCAAGTCAACCGCGAAAGAAAAAGTTTGAGAAGCAAGTATTTTTCACTAAAAGTAAACCACCTCAAACACACCAAACCATCTGCCTGGTGGAATGAAGTGAAGCGAATATCCGGCATGCAGCCTACTTCCAATTCAGAAAACCTCCTCTCTCAAATACACACTGACCATGTTGATACAAGAAACCCCTTGTCTGTCGCTAACAAGATAAACGCAGCATTCCTAGAACCCATGCAGGAATACCAGCCACTCACCAATAACCCAGCTTCTGCTGAGTACAACCATCCCGATAATGAAGTTTTCGAACTTACTGAACATATAACTTGCAAAGTTCTCCAAAAACTGAATCCCCGCAAAGCATGCGGCCCGGACGAAATCCCAAACTGGGTACTAAAGCAATACGCTGAAATCCTATCTGAACCAATTTGTTCTATCCTCAATAGTTCATACAAAGAGCAGAAATTACCACCTGCTTGGAAATTTGCAAACGTTATCCCCATTCCTAAGACGAAACCTGTTACGGACATAAACAAAAATCTTCGACCAATTTCCTTGACACCTACCATCTCAAAAGTTGCTGAAGAATTCATTGTTAAGACGTACATCGCACCAGCTGTCCTTAAAGTGATTGACCCCAACCAATACGGTGCCATACCTAAATCCTCCACAATTCAAGCACTAATTTCCATGATTCACCAATGGTCACAAGCTACTGATAGCACCGGTGCAGCAGTAAGGATTACCCTGTTTGACTATAGAAAAGCCTTTGATCTCATAGACCATCATATCCTAGTTAAGAAAATCCAAAGTCTACCGATACCACACAACATCTGTTGTTGGGTTATCGATTTCCTGAAAAACAGATATCAAAGAGTAAAACTCTCCAACTCTTACTCACAGTGGGAACATGTCCGGTCAGGCGTGCCTCAAGGGACGAAGCTAGGGCCCTGGTTATTTTTACTAATGATCAACGACCTACGCGTTGATGACATTCATGGTAACTGGAAATACGTTGATGACACCACAATATCGGAAGTCGTTCCCAAAGGCTCTCACAGTCGTACCCAACAAGCAGCATCCTCTGTTGATAACTGGTCACTGCTTAATAAACTGCAGCTAAATCCGGATAAATGTAAAGAACTCCGGATTGATTTTAAGCAGCAAAAGGATCAGTTTGACCCAATATCAATCAACAACCATCAACTGCAAGTTGTTGACCATGCAAAGATATTAGGGTTAACAATCTCGGAGACCCTACAGTGGACCCACCATATCAGCGAGACTGTTAAAAAAGCCAACAAACGGTTGTACTGCCTCACCCAACTAAAACGAGCTGGTGTCCCCATATCCGATATTGTCAACTTTTATTCCACCTGCATAAGACCAACACTCGAGTACGGAGCCGAAGTCTTCCACCATTCACTACCAAAATATTTAGAGAACGATCTAGAACAAGTCCAGAAACGATCATTGGCAATCATATTTCCAGGAGAAGAATATAACCAAAGATTGAAACTATCAGGCCTGACCTCCTTATACGACCGACGACAAGAACTGTGTAAAAGACTATTTAAATTGGTTACATTAGATAATACTCATAAACTACATAATCTATTACCTCCTAAGAACGAACCAAAGTACAATTTAAGACACAAGCGTAGTTATACTCTCCCAATAATTCATACCAAACGTTTTCAAAACACTTTCATCCCATCGATGTCGAACTGTTAAGTTGTACCTGGTTAGCATGTTAATCTTTGTATATACATATTGTAAATAGTAGTGCATGTTTTTCTCCTATTACCATAGCTTTTGTGATTGTAAAATCTACGCAATTCAGCCTTTTAGGCTGCCATGTAGTTTTATTAAATATCTATCTATCTATGAGTGTTCAGGATTGATTGAAGAAATAAAGGGCAATGCCATGTAGAAACTCGCGCAAGCACACAGCTAGAAGGACACAGACTTGCCGACGAAGCAGGCTACTAGCAAACGTACTTCTGGTAGCGGCTCTCTTCTTAGAGCCCAAACAGAGGCATCACCTTTCACCCGCGCCGCAAATTTTGGCAAATTTCGAAACAAATTTTCTCCAAGTGATACATTAATAAACATTCTTCGCGGGCGCTCAAACGAAAGAAGAACACATCTTCTGTGTTTCTATCGTTTCGCTTTCTTCAATAAATCAAGTAAAGACTACAAATTTAACTCTGCTTTTGACCAACATAATTAATCACGTCGCTGTTGTCGCATTACTCTTAACCCAACGTAGAAAATCTGACATATTTAATTACAAATTTTCACCTATTGATGTATTACCAAACGTTCTTCGCGAGCGCTCAAACGAAAGAACGGCACATCTTCTGTGTTTCTATCGTTTCGCTTTCTTCAATAAATCAAGTAATGGCATGATAATTTACTCTGCTTTTGACCTACATTAACCGCTTCGCTGCTATCTGTCTCGTCATATGCGGCAGGCATCACGTTTCATCCGAGTCGCAAAGTTGACAAATTTTGTTACAAATTTTCACCAACTGATACATTACCGAAGTTCTTCGCAAGCGCTTAAATGAAAGAACAATCCATCTAATGTGTTTCTGTCATTTCGCTTTCTTCAGTAAATCAATTAAAGACTATATATTTAACTCTGCTTTTGACAAACATTAATCGCTTCACTGATGTCTGTATTGACGATCATCATATATGCGGCTTGGAAATGCGAGAATAACGGATAAATTAAAGCATAAAACAACGTGAACAATATACGAAACGAAAGCCAAGACATTGCAGATTTTGAATATGAACGGCAAGAAGCAAGATTTTGATTCAATCTTCCGAAATGATAGCCAAAACGTTGTAATCAGGTATTAATATGCATGACGGAGCAATTCCAGACAAAAATGGAACTGGGCGCTAGCAACTATGGGGCGCCGATGCGGACAAAACTGCTCTTTTCGCAAATATTCGTTCTAAGTTAATATACGCGTTCTAAATAAATATTAAACAGTGCCATATTCGAAAAAAATGCATTTCGACTCATATAAATACGTTCTAAGTAATTTTAAAATCATTCGAATGGGTTTAAAAAAAAAAGTATTCCCATTGCCCAAAAATACGTTCTAATTATGATCCTTTGCGGCCAAAAACAAATATGAAAAACAAAAAAAACAAATATGGCGTCGTCCAATTCACGAAGCGCGTTTTCGAACTTCTTAAACATTTCGAAGACAATTATTATTCAAATTCAAAATCTTTTTGACGAAGGATCCTTGTCGGATAACGCTGAAGCTTCTTTAGATGCCTTAGAAAACCTGGTATCCGGATGGACGAAGTTTGTGCAACATTTCTCGTAATCCTTAATAGAGTGGATCCTGGCGATGATCACATGTGGCAGAATGTTTCTGGACTTTTAACAGTTTTAACTCGCATTAAAGAGGACATAAACAACGAAGCAGAGAAGCTAACAGTTGTGGAAACTGTTAATATTTATTAAAAATGGCGTTGTAGACGATCGAGAAACAGAAATGATGGCCGTACGCTGGAACGTTGTGTATTTTAACTACCAAATTCCGCAAGATCAACAACGGAATATTTCAACCTGTCCTCGCTGCTTTACACCGCTATTATCAGAGAACACACAAGTGTAGATTGAGATCATATTTCATCCTCTGTATGTTGTCGCTTCGCACGGTCTACAGTCCAATTTGAGTGCTCTTTTCGTGTTTTTAACACTCACGAAATGCATAAAAGATACTTATTTGTATATCAGTGTGTTAATGTTATAAAATTCTAATAGTTAAGGCCAAAATCGGCCCAAATAAAGGCGTGTATTTTATTTCCCCACCGTCTACACAGAAAATGCGTTTTTATTGAATACTAATGAGATCTTATATGTAGCCAACGCTATTTTTTATGTAGACCGTGGGAAAATGTTTAGTTTTTGGTCTTTCGCTTAGTAATGGCTTTAAGACATGGGTTTGAATGTTACCTACACTACAGATTGAAAATATTTTATCTATGTTATTGTCCTGTATCATTTTTCCGGCCAAACATTTCTGTAGACCGTCGCACGCCACACGAAAATTGTCGCACCGGACTATACTATAGCGAAATGATTGATTTATGCGTTTTAGACAATATGACTTTAGCTATAGACGTTCAAATTTTTCTAACGATATATTATTACCTTATATTCATGGATAACAATGAAGAGTTACTATAAACTTTATTATTGAAAAAAAATACAGTTGGATTATATTAAGACTTGATCACATTGCATGTAAAATTATACGTTTTATACTTTTATATATGCGCAATGCAAGTCCAATTTAAATATTTACAATTATTACTTATAGATAGTTGCTGTTGGATATACGTTAGTATGAATAAAAAGATCATTAAGGGTGATACATATCTCAGGAATCTTAGAGAACTATTCATATTGTTTAATACTTGATTCGCCTACCCTTTGAGGATAATATTGCGTCAACGCGTTTAGGCATGCTCTCAATAGTACGATCAAGAATGCTTACATCTAAATTGTCAAAACAACGCAAAACTCTATTCTTAAACTCTTCAAAACTTTCTTTCCTTATTTGTTTATCAATTGCTTCGTTTTCTAGACTCCTTTTAATAACATGAAATGCGTTCTCGATAGGGTTAAGATCGGGTGAGCGTGCTGGGATTTTATGAAATTGGCATTCAATTTCATTTAGGGCAGACATTGCCTTTTTACTGGTCTGAGATGGATCATTGTCCATTACAAAAATGCGCTTTCTATAAGCTTTACGACCGGCCTTCGCGAAGCATAAATTAAAATGGCTCTTAATAAAGTTATAGAAGAAATGTCCGTCCATTTTTTCATATTGTTCTTTAAGTATGACACCTTTCCCATGTGCTATTGCAATCACCAAATGAAGACGTCTCCCACCAGGTAAACTTTTGCTTCCCTTGGCTGTTAATGTTAGTCCTTCGCCTCTTGTTCTCCAAACTCTTGATTTCGGTTGAATGGCTGCCTTCAAGGGATCACACTTGTGAATGAAAGACACCCCGTCAAGGTAAAACGCAACATGATTGGTAAAGAAATCTGGATTATCGCGTAAAATCGTTTTCATTTTTCGCGCGTACCCTTTTCGTGTTTTCAAATCCTTTTCATTCAGTAGACCTTTTTTTCTTGCCTGGCGCAATTTATATCCATTCTTGTTTAAAAATCTTAATACAGTCCTTCTGCAATACTTGGTGGTGTCAAGTCCACTTTCCGCTATCAAATCCTTTACAGAAAAGCTCGGCGATTTACGTCTTAGTTTATAAAATGTACGGAACAGAATCCGCTCTGTCCTTTCAGTTAAAACCTTTGGGCGTCCTGCTTTTACTTTAACATATCCTGTATTCATTTTCCGATTGCAAACGTTGTAAGCCGTAGACTTTGAAACACCGTACTTTTTAGCAAGATCTCTGTAACTTAAACTAACCAATTCTCTGGTTAACATAAGTAATGCGCGCTTTTCGGCTGATATTTCTCGCACCATTTCCGCGTGCGTGTCTATTCTGATTGTTACGATAAGTAATCAATTCATTATTATAAAAGACGTCATAGTTTTATGTAATTGCACATCAACAATTCTAAATAGCATGTTATTAATTAAAATTAATCTTCTCCTGTACCAATATGTACATAACACCGTGAAAAACGAGTTAAATTTTTTTCACTCATTTTCAGACAATCAAGGCCAAAATCATGTGGACAATACACCTGATATGCACTCATAATGTATTTACAACTATAAATCATACCCCCACTCCCCCAAATCAATGTTGATATCGTTTTCATAACTCAGGGTTTCAATCCAATGTACAGGAATGCAACATTGAGAAAGGGGGAGTGGGGGAAACAAAAATTAATATAAAATTCCCCTCAATATTACCTAAACTGATAAATTTGTGCACTGTCCAAATGGTTTTTGGCCTGGATTGTAGCATAGGTGCGCATGTATGTGCTATAGGCCTACGAGCAAACCCATCTAAATTTGTAAATGTTACTTCTATATGTTCACATGTTATACAATTGCTCCCGGTTGTAAATTGCAGAAATGCTGAAAGGCCATCTTTTAAATTTTTTATGAATCTTTTCAAATGTTCCAAACTTTCTCTTTCTGCGTCGGTGACAGGACTGGCAGACAACAGTTTTACTAACTTCTTATTGGTGACCTTCTTTTCATTAAAAAAATTTTCTAAATTGTCGATGGATTGGAATGGCTCAAATACTTGTAACTGCTTAACAATTGGCACCCAACAATTTGCAATGTACCTTGGTTTTTGGATTATTTCTTGGTGTGCAAGCGCGAAAATAATTGCATTGATGTTCTCTGTGGTTGGGGTTCTGAAACATTTGTAGGAGCTTAGGAATTCAAGGATATCTTCATTACTACTATCAAATTCTGGTCCCCCATTTAAACAAATATCTATGGCTTGTTTTTCATCTTCAGAGACAAATAACTTAAAAGACTTCACCAAAAAATCATTGCTCACTTGTTCTTCCCCCAAAATACATGATGCAATAAATTCCACTGAAAGGGAAGGAGGTAAATATGTTGTGCTTGTGTAACCATATACTAAAATTCTAGCTACTGCCTCCCAACCCTTCTTCTGGAAGTCATGCCTTATACATGGTACTTTCTCGCTAGCACCAAGTGCCAGGGAAGTGAAAAAATTTTGCCAAAAAATTGACAGTACCTCCCTCAAAACACCATTGCCTTCCTTCCTCTTTCTCTAATTCCCCATTATTACGAATAACACTGAGATTTAAGAGCATCTTGTTCATCAAAGTCTCTGATGAGATCTCTTAATATGGTTGATCTGTGGACAACAATGTCTTTCACTGTTTTCTGTATTGGGTCAGCCATGTCAAGTTGGATAACTATAATAAAATAAGATAATATAAATCTCTGTTTTGTTCTAATTTAAGTAATAGCAGTATCATGAAATTATAACAATATTTTTTTTTACAATAGCAAGCTGCATGGTAAAGATATGTATCCAAATTGGTACACAATCAGAACATATTGACCCATTGCAGTTTAAAACACCGTTCACGTGATGTCGCCAGACCTTGGGAAGTGGGGGGGACAAAACAATGATGTAATCACTACAATGACATCATTACAATGATGTCATCACCATAATGATGTCATCACCACAATGACATCACTATTTACACATAATGTACTGACATAATATATGCAAACTGGGCTTAAAGGTTCGACTTCCAGCGTGAACATACGAGCCCGCGTAGCAATCAGACAATCAGCGATTTTAAGCAGATGAAGTGTAGGTACTTCATGTTATAATGTTATTGTTAAGCCCCAAAAACAATGTCAATTCGAAAGTTTGTTTCTCAAATTAATTGTCTGCCAATTCTGCCATTACCAAAACATTTTTTCTATAAATCATACAATCAGCATTTACCCCACACCCAAAAACATTTCTCATTAGATTTGGGAAAATCTGAAAATTGGTTTTTAAAACAACTGGGGGCTAGTGGGGAGGGACTAGCCCCAGTCCCCTCCCTGGCGACGCCACCAGGAGGGTCATCACATACCTATATATTATGAACAAGTTTTATGATTGGTTATAACAATAAAACAATAGAATCAATTTCTAAAGAATGAGTCACAAACACTGATCACTTTCTTTCAAGTAACCAATCACAAAACCTGTTCATTTTAGGTAGGTAAGTATTTTGTTAGGTATTCTATGGTGCTGGCCCGACCATCACCATGATCGGGTTACAGAGAATTAAGAATGTATTCCAGGCTTGGACTGGGGCCCATTTGGGGGCATTATAATTTCCTGCAGGAAAGAGCCAATGATCCCTCGTGAAAGTGATGCATTTGTAGGGGTCCAGGAGCATGCACGCCCTGGAACAGTGATTAAGTGTGATTGGCAAGGAGACCTACAGACAATTCTCGATCTCTTGCAGCCTACAAAAGTGTCTGTAGGTGACGTGATTGCTAATTATTCTTGTGTTATGAAGCTTTGGTTTGTGTTATCCACCTTAGCCTTCGAATTTGGCAGATAACACAAGATATCATGGTCAACCTCGTCCACAGGAAACCGTGAATAAACAATAAAACTGAATTCTACCTTCAACATTAGAGCTATTGTCAGCATGAAGCACTTGTTCAGTGACAACAGAATTCTCTGAGCCACAAGCAGTTGTGCTGTTTCCAGTCAAACAAGACAGGTGACAGGACCTTGCAGTAGATTGGACTTGTTCAGTGACAACAGGATTTACTGTGCCACAACCAACTGTGCTGTTGCCAATCAAAGAAGGGACACAACGGGATCTAACAACAGATGTGGTGCTGGCGTCATCCTCTAACACGATTAGAGATGTTTCTTCATTCCTGAACAGAAAAAGTGCATAATTACATGTTTGAGTCAGTTTTGTCAGACAATACAAAATAAGACAGAAACCGAAGAAAAACATCTTCAGAATCAAAAGACAAATGTAAATGGTAATATTTCGACTATATTTCAAAGTCATCGTCAGACCAGTGACAAGACTCAAAATGTAAACGATCTTAAATAAAAAGTGGAAAATGACATCATCAAAGAGAAATAGACCTATTTACATAATAAAGTTAGAGAGATGACATGTCAGAAACCCAGGTGGGAGAAATGACATGTCATAAACTGTACATTTGCATGTCATTTCCCGCTTATATTTAAGATTGTTTATATTTTGAGTCTTGTCACTTGGTCTGATGATGAATCTGAAATAAAGTCAAAGTATCACCATTTACAATTGTCTTGTTTTTGAACCCTATTTTGATTCTCAACATGTTTTTTTCTTCGGTTCATGTTGATTTTGTATTTCTCCAAACTGCCAGCTGGTTATGGTTCATTGGTATAATTATACAAGTTGATCTGAACTAGACCAAACTGAACTGGTTAACTATTTATTTATGGTTATATATTAATTATTAACTTTATCTAAACCAGGATTGCCTAATATTTTCAAATAAACATACCTTTCTTCATGCTCAAACACAGACTGTAACAGAGAATCATCTTCACTGGAGGCGTCTTTATTGCCTCCAAAACATCTTACATACATAGCACCCTGGCCAGCCACTTTCACCACAATCTCAGCATTAGGCTCAACACCTGTGGCTAATTTTAGTGGAACCAATCTCCCATAACATGCCTAGTTGAATACAATAGAATAGCATTGGACGATTGAAACAAACATACAGTACCACATTGATAACAACAGCAAATTACAAAACATAAAATATATATATTAAAAATGTATAGGAAAGCGAAAACGCTTACTTTTGCGTATTCAAATGGGCAGGCTATTAACCTCGGGAACTGGTCAACGATTTTCTGTCGCGGGAAGCCATGCACAACCTTGCCTTCCGTTTCAAGTACTACACGAGCGGCATGCGTCGGCACTTGTTCCTCGTTTGGATCAGGAACTAATATTAGGTCTTTGTAAACGGTTTTTCCTGCTTTTTCTGCTTTGCGTTTTCTCTTCCTTCCACCAAGCGTCGAAGCTGATCTCGCAGCAGTCGAACTACTCAGGCATAACTGTCTTGCGGAAGAATTAGAACTAGAACCACGTGTAGTTGAAGTGGTTGAACTTGGTCTTGGATCATTTGGCCGTAACGTAGGGAATCGTCTTGCCAGCTCATCACTCAAAGAGGTTGTGCGATTCTCTTCTGGTCTTGTCCTATTACCTTCGTTTAGGCTGACACCACTTGATTCTGAGATGCGTTCTAGGGCTTCTTGAATCATTTATCGGCGAGATCGCCGAGAAACGTCGTCCGCCATGTTGAAAGATTATTTACCATAATTTACGCTGCGAGGGACTTTCAACACGTTTCCCGCGGGAAACACGTAATCCGTCAGGCCGCAAAGGATCATAATTAGAACGTATTTTTGGGCAATGGGAATACTTTTTTTTTTTAAACCCATTCGAATGATTTTAAAATTACTTAGAACGTATTTATATGAGTCAAAATGCATTTTTTCGAATATGGCACTGTTTAATATTTATTTAGAACGCGTATATTAAGTTTTAGAACGAACCTGGCCCAATTTTTGACCTTAATTTCCAAGCGTGTGATGCGCTGCACGTGTGAATAGCTTGCGTGATGCGCCGACAATACAAATGATCAGCGCAACGTCTGCCTGCTTTTGCGAACGCCAGACGGCCAAGGAGGTATTAGAATCGCAAAACTAATACCGTGTAGGATTGCGTTGTTAGATCATACAAATATTCGCATCGTTCTTACCTTTGAAGGAGGACTTCTGCCTTTATTTTGTTAAATATAGATTCAAGAAGATTTTCCTTTCGTCAGATAAGTTCTAGGCACCATATCAAAGCTTCAAAATTGTTATAAATAATTGCTCTTTCTTTCCATATTATTAAAGTATTGAACTCCAGTGTTGGGAGCGTTTCCTTGTGAAATAGGCGACACAGCGGATACTACATGGATGATTTATATATTGAGATATTATATATTGTTAATGTAATGAAGTGAAAAGAATTCCATACTTCTGGCTGCGAAATAAAAGCAGTTTTAAATCGAAATCGTACAGCGTCTGACTTTAAAATATAAATATTGTACCACCTGTGGTGAAATTTAACACCGAAAATCCGCGTTTCTTGTCAAGTCAAGGTATTAGTTTGGAGATTCTAATACCTTGAGGTCTAAGCCTTTCAAACACTCGTCGCTAAAGATGTTGCGCGCGTCAGCGAGGACGATACGGTACTGCGGAATACTAAACTCTTTAGTGGTTAGCTACCAGATAGTTTAAATCAAACAATCAATAACAAAGATGTTGTTTTCTTCCATTCCGTCTCTGTTATATAAGAATAAGTACTTTGTGATGGAATAATTATATTATTTTACAATTCATTTCAATCTGGAGAAAAAAAGGTATTAGACTAATTAATACCTTTAATACCTTAGCGCGCCGCCCCTGAGCCGTTGGAACAATTCAAAATCACGCCGGGCTAGTAGACCTCCAAAAACCATCATTTCAGCTATATCAAAAAAATATTTTTTAAATATTTATCGGATTGGACTAAAACTTGGCAAGGTAATGGGGTGTTGGCTTCTGCTGGTTTCTCCCGTTTTCGTTTTTTCAAATTAACGGTTTTTTGGCGGGAAAATTATGTCACAAAGAAATCAGTTGAAATTTGTTTTAAACTTTTGACAATTTTCTTCACTAATTTAAACATAACTGGTATTGAAAGTCAAAAACTGAAATAATAAATCAAATACCTGCAGCCGTTATGTGCAATATCTTTTGATCGGATTACATTTTTATTTCAATTTTAAACTTTCTATACCAGTTATGTTTACAACACTTGTAGTCATACAATAAACTACTTATTGACCTCGCTTGTTCGGTCTGAACTAGTGAAATATCGGACGTTCCTGCACGGATCTCGCTTCGCTGCGCCAAGGCTCAGTCCGTACTAAAAACGTCGGTCGGATATTTCACTAGTACAGACTTCGCGCTCGGTCAATAAGTAGTAAATATATAATATATAATACAGAAGTTACTCTGACAGAAAGTTTTAGAAACTTTCAGACAGAATAACGTCTCGGTTTTTGAGCGTACGTTATAAAAGTAAAGCGTGTTCTTGAGGGAATGAGGGGGACAAATTTCCGAAGAGTGGGACATTTCCTAGGAAATTTCGCCCCGGGGACAAATTCTGGGGGGAACAAATTTCCTGTGACACCGGCACAATTTCTGTGTCAGAGCACCGCTGCGCCGCTCCGATCTTGGAGGAGGTACATAATGTATCGGATAGCTATTTGTGCTGTTCCCGCTCCAGTGTGAATGGAGTTCAAAATCGTTTTCGGACCTAAACTAATATAATAAAGCAACGCACAGCATTATTTTTCACCGGTGTCACAGGAAATTTGTCGCCCCAAAAATTTGTTCCCCCAAAAAAATTGTTCCCCCCTCCCAGGGTGGGCAAATTTCTTCGGAAATGTGTCCCCCTTCAATAACTCGCTTTACTTTATCTTAAAACGTACGCCGTAAGCTCAGAAACCGAGAAGGTACTTCTGAAAGCAAGTTTCTAAAACTTTCTGTCAGTATTTGCCGTCGATTCCATCAAAGGATTTACACCGTTGGCAAAAAACATTAGGGACTTTAAGATTCAGACAACGCAGTACAGCTACGCTAGAAAGTTTAACAGTGATATTAAATGGTGGTGTATTTATACATTCAAATTTCAAGATACATTATCGCACGGACTCGCCTGTTCTTAAATTCTTGAAGAGATACACTTGTTCAATTTATGTTAGTCGCGAGAGTAAGGTTAAGCTTTCCCAAGGCTTATGTAGTGATTCAGGTTCCGCGTTTTCTTTACAACGTAAAAATGCTTTTTCTATGTTGTCAACAGAGTCACGGCGGCATGAAAATTACTCTTGGGACCGTCATAAGTCTTTAATATATATTTAGTACATAATGCATTATTAAAGACATACCAAAGTCAAGTGTCGACAAAGCGAAATCGTACTTCTTTATCATGCTTTCCTCCCGAAGATAATCTGAATTTTTTATTCAATTTTGAGTCCTAAATACTGATAGAAAGTTGTAGAATCTTGGTTTCTGAGGTACTTCTCGGTTTCTAAGCGTACGACGTGCGTTATAGGATAAAATCGTGTTTTTGTCTTTTTGAGGGGGGGGGGGGGGGGGGGATTTCCGAATGGGGGGACAAAATTCCTAGAGAATATGTCCGGGGGCAACCGGCGGGGCAAATTTTTGTGCGGGACAAATTACCTGTGACACTGGAACTGAAAGAACAATTCGTGCCGAGTCTATTCACACTATACCGAATAGATTTTCGTTGCGGCACGAAAACCTATCCGGTATAGTGTGGATGTCTGCGTGCAGTCCCAGACTTCCAATTCCAGATTAATTATTTGCAAGTCGCAGCATTTTTTTTTTGCTAAGAAAAGTTGAGTGAAAAAGAAGATGTGTGACAAAACGTTCAAGGCAGACGAAGGGCTTTAATCGAAACGCCAGTATTTCTTTGTTGACAGTTTACCGTCTTTTTGCTTTGCGGTATAGTGTATCTGGTGTTAATTTCTGTTAATTATTTGTGGTACAGGTATTAAAAAGAAGAGATCCAATTCAGTCAGAGTTAAATGGACCGATCCTGAGCTGAAAGCCGTTCGCGTTTTTTTTTGCAGTTAATTTAATGGAGAAGGAAGTACCAGGCAAAGGTGAATGTGAACGATTTTTAGCCGAAAATCAACAACTGGTTGGCCACAGAACATGGTCAACTGTCAAGGATTGCGTAAGAAACCTTATTCTCAGATTAAACAGAGAAGCAACAGCCAAAGTTAACCGTAAGTGAGTGAGCTCATTTATGAGGATAATCATAAAGAGGAAGATTAACTAAACCGAAATACGCGACGAAGTTTCTTTGACAAGTTCCTTGTTTCGTATATATTTTCGAATACCTGTTTTCCCAGACAATTTTCTTTAAAGCCGTGTTTACACTGCAAGCCTTGGCCTGGCCTTGACCTAACTTTGGCATACTTTTGGCAGTGTAAACACGTCCTGGGCTGCTGGCCAAAATATCTGGACCTGCTTCTTTTGTTGGCCTATGCTTTGGCCTTGGCCAGGCTTGTGCCAGTGTAAACACGACACATTTACCCAGGCCAGGCCATGGCTTGCAGTGTAAACACGGCTTAAGATGTTTTATTTTCTGGTGTGTATGGCTGGAAATGTTTTTGGTGGGGAAAATACCCAGTTGTTATTGATAGATGCATTTCATAATAAACGAAATCAAATGACGGTGGACGTTCGTGACGTACTGCTTAATTTTTTTAATTTTCCTTGATGGCTTTGAAAAGGTTGTCAAAGAAAATCTTATCAGCTAATTTGTGCAGACACACGAACAAATAAAGCTTGTCAAGAAAAATTTAGTCGTGTATTCGAATTTTTATATCTTTTGCAAACTTGTTCAAAACTAAAATAGTTTCATCCACTACTGTTTAATTTTTCTGCAATTTACCACCTCCAGAGTAATATTTGAATACTTGAAAATAGTATTCTATTTCACAACACTCTCAACTCAACTCACACTCATTGATGTAAGTTATTGGGAGCTTATTCTTCGCGCTACCCACGTTCGCAGTTCTACACCACCACCCCCTACTCATGATTTCTAACCCTCCAATCCTTACTACCCCCAACCCTTAACACACCCAATCATTTAATACACACAATCCTTAATCCGCTCAACTCTCACTACCCAATCCTAAACGAAAATAATTGGAGACCATGAGGCCTGTAGAATGATATACGTAGGGCGAAATCTTCCATCCAAAGGGTAGCGTGTTGTAGACAAAGTACCATCCCCCCCATTGTATACCAAAAAATGTCCTGCTCACTTGACCATAGCCCGACTTGTTTTCATGGATTGTCTGATAAGTGTCACGAGCAACATACCGGGGAAGGTCGGCCAAAGTATCGAGTTTGAATGGCATATCCCGCATCCAAAGATTGAGGAAGCGCGCATCGTGACAAAGGCGCAGCTGTGTGGGTCCCACAGTGAGTGGTAAAACCAAATGAGGCGGTTCGGTCTCCCCTATCTTACCCTTAAGGGAAATGGCACCCGTCCGTAGGCGAGCAAGTAATGTTTCCCGAATAAAAGCCAACCTCGGCTTGCATGACTGATTATTCGGGAATCGCGCGGGAGGAGGGCGGTCGGAGTCATACCCTTTGTTGTTAAAGGATCCCCGAAAATGCTGGAAAAACTCGAAAATGGAAACCCGATCCTGAATCCGGGCCAAAACGTGTAGTTGCTGGGGGTTTGGTTGGTCACCCGCAATGTGTCGCCACCATTCGTAATGGTTATGTAGTTCTCCCGCGCAGAAATGGTCCGGATCCCTAAACCAAAGCTCTGAAGGGTCAGCCAATTGTTCTCCACGGGTAATACGGTCAATATCGCTTTTGGAGAATGTTGGAACTGTCGTGCTGGTGCTGACGTCAACTGCATGGGCTCCCCTTGTAGTCCACCCACGGTGTAGGTTGAGCCTGGCCGCAAGAAAAAATTTCCCAACTGTTTATCAAATGCTGGGTCACATTCCCACCTCCAGAAAAGACCCTGATCCTAATGGAAATCAAATAAGGTGGGAAAGCCTCATGGGTAGACTGAACCGAGGAGAGACTAAAGGAGAGAGAACAAAGGAGAGAGCGACAGTCATGACTCAGCCTAAACCGAGGGAGGTGATTGAGATGCTCTTTTTCACAACTGCCACGCCCTACCCCCCTCGGGTTTGGGTTGGTCTCCATCCGGGCGTAGAGCGTTACCTACCGAAATTAAGCAGGCAGAAAATACTCTATGACAATGTTCCAATTTATTTTAATTATGTAATCAGTAAATAATCAGTCACACACAAGTTATCTCCTCATATGATAACAATCATGGAAGGATCTAATATCATCCGAAGACCCTCGCTCAAAACCGCGTTGTCCCCAGGCCTTCACGGGAAGACCGGGATGCTACACCCTCCTCCCTTTTCCGTTGAGCACAGTTGACCGCATATGACCCCAGCGATCACAATAGAAGCAGCGAAGATTGACATAAGGGGCCTGTCCTCGGGTACCCACAGCTCGTCCTGCTTGGCGGCGCTGGTTGTTCTTTTCCACCTTGGCGATGAGGTCCAAAACTTTCTCGTGATCTTTGCCACCGAGGAGTGGGAGTAGATAGTTACGAAACATTTCATCTGACTGATCCATTTTCCCCCGAAGAGTCTCGAAGGTTCAATTGAAAATAACCTGCTTTCTCGTGCTTGGCATCTTGCGCCGCATTCTTTAAGGCCTCAACAAGTCGCAGAGCGTCGTATCTACTAAACTCTGGTAATGGGCAGGCCGCCAAGCTGTGAATCTTTCCCAAGATATTATCGACAGATGACGTAGTGAGACCTTCCACTACCGTCAGCATGGCATCATACTCGCGTTGCAAGGCCTACAAACGCATAACAAAAATGTGAGGCCTGAAACCCAACATATAACACTGATCGACAGGTGTATCCCGCTGGAATCAACAACCGGTGGGTGAAACGCTACCGTACGCGGCGTATGTCCATACCCATGCACAGCCGGCACTTATATAAACATGTTAATACCGAAATTAAATAGTTTATTCAATTAAGTAAAATAGGCCAACGGCCACTCGTGATGTATATAAGCTCCGTAGTTATTGTCGTCATTTATAAGATAACTGAGGCAAACCGTGGCATATGTCGCGATGGCCACAAGAGGTAGCCGTAATTATTGTCCCCAACCGAACATGTGGTCGAAAGAGTCCTCCCAGAAACAAAATAAGCCGTTAAATCGTGCCTCCGACAAACATGTTGCAGCATATATGGTCGTCAATCGAACATTGGGCTGAGAATCAGGGGCGGATCTAGGATTTTTGTCACCTTAGTCCAAACTATTTGAGGAAAATTTGCATTTTCTAAGTACCATCATGTCCAAAAATTATTTTGTCCAAATGGAAATTGTTTCATTTTTATATTTCATTTGAGAAACAATTTTACGTTATGTTACAATATGTTACAGTAACTGAAATAGCAGATTTAATTATTTTAACCAAGAAATAAACAACAGATACAATACATCTACTTCAAATATTTAATAAGTCTGATTCATGGCTTCAAATATTTTATATGTAACTAATAACCATACTGCAGGTTGGACCATTTCACTCTATGCAGGAGCTTAAAACAGAGCTGTATAGGCAATTCCCAGATGCCTCAGACCTAAAACATTTAAATACTATGTCAAATTAAAAAATGTTGTAGGCCTGACTCAGTCTCTATACTAAGGGCTTGTTTCCAAGGAGGTAGGGTTGCCCTAGCCACCACTGGGTTACTCTAGCACGCTGGTTACCCTACATGTAGCTCTCATACATTTCCTATTTTTTTTGTTTGTTGTATTTACAAGGACACTAGGGTAACCCGGGTGCTAGGATAGCCCTATCACCACACTAGGGTTACCCTAGTAGCTGGTAGGGTTATTAAACTCGCCTACCCAGGACAACCTTTTACTTGTATCAGGCTTCTTGTCTTAGTGCTTGGTAACCACATCTAATGCAGTTGACCCAGGGGTAACCCTACCTTGAAAACCAAACAGGCCCTATAGGCCATAGCCTCTCACATAAAATAACATGATTATGATTGCCAGACCTCACTATCTATTTTATGAATTTATGAAGTAGTCTACATTATCCAATCTTGACAAAATCCTTTAGCTTGTATTTCAATTCTTTGCTACTCTTTGCTACAATGCTAGTCTCAAAAGCACATTAATATAAATAAGGTGATGACATGTTTCAATTAAGTTTTCAAACCATTAACAAAGTGTAAAGAATTAGAAGGGAAAACCCTGAATGAATTTGAGCTACTTGCGCTACAAACACGTAGATATTAAGACTAGGAAAGAAAGGACAGCTAGAAATATATTAATAAATAAGATTCTAACAATAATAAAGGTCAGTCACCTTTCATGTGAAGACATGCCAGTCGTGGCGAAGGTTGTTATTGTCGTATTTAATATTTATAAATAACTAGAAAATAATTAAGCGAGAAAAATCTGCTTACTTGAGAGCAGCACGAGGTTTCTTCTTGTCATTGTTGGCGTATATTACCACGTATATCTCAGTGCCAAAATTCCTTTGAAGCGTCTTGCCAATCTTGGTAAAATGCTCGGCTTTGCGCAAAGTATCCTTCGCTTGTTGACCCTCGAGTCGACGGTATTAAACTTCCCGTTTTATAAATCTCTCGCAACACAATCTCGTCGTTGTCCTTCAAAGCGAATACATCAAGATCTATTACGTTTGTATTAGGCAAAGCCATGTTCGAAACGAAAGAATCCGCTTGTCCCTTGTAGTAAATATACGACCAGACTAGCGCAAGTTAGTCAGAATCGCCACTGATCAGTCCACAAATCAGTCGAGAACTACAAAGTTAAACGCCGCTAAACCAATCCGTGCTCTTCATAAAGAGCTATTGAAAAATTAAGCCAATCAGAAAGGGTGATACAAGGGGTCTAAATCCGTCGAGAAAGACAAAGAAATCCGGCGAACACCCAGCAAACCAATCACAGATCGCTATAAAGGCTAATTTATAAATTCAACCAATCACAGCGGCTGATACAATAGCCTCAAATCCGTCGAGAAAGAACAAAGTAAACCGCGCGACGCGGGTTAACATGCCGGTCGGCAGTCTCACCTAATCGATTATCTCGGCGATCTCGAGACTGAGGGAAGAACGATACGATAATTATTTTTTCTTGCGGATTTTTTTATACCTTAGTCGTATGACTTATTTGACTAACGCTAAATCCGCCCCTGAGAATCATTTCATAAATCAATAAAGAGACCATTAAACCGTGCCTCAGTGATCATCACATTTCCGTATCTATGGTCCTCAATCGAACATCTCGCCGAGAGAGTCATTCCATAAATAATAGGCAATCAAACCGTGCTTCTGTGGCCATCACATTTCCGTATTTATGGTCTTCAATCGAACATCCCGCCGAGAGAGTCATTCCATAAATAAATAGGCAATTAACCGTGCCCCCATATCAGACCTCCGTATTTATGCAATCGCCAACCTCTCGCAGGAAATTGATTTTATAAGTATAAATATAGCGAAAGAAGCCCTGCCTCAGACCCTATCATGATTTCTGTATTTATGGTCTGCCATCAAACATCTCGCCGAATGATATTTCTGCATCTATGGTCCATAAACGGACATCGTGTTGAAATAGGCCACTTCATAAACACTTAGGGAACCTGTTGTAAGGTATAACACCTTGTATAGTATTGCAGTAACCACCCAACAAAAGGAGTTCGTGCACTCCTTTGTAAATACCAGACGTTATGCTTCGTTAAGGTACGTGCGTGCATACGTTTAAGATTGAACTTCTCCCCCGGAGAATGAGCCCCCAAGGAGAACACCTAAACCTACATTTTCCTGCGTTAACCATTTGAATGTCCGCCATCGAAGGAGATGAGACGATATTCGTTAGCTCGACGCGTTCGCTCCCTCGTCTTTCAACTAACTAACTTCTCCCCCGGCGAAACGATCCCTCCTATTAATAGAGGAACGAACGCTAGATTGGGATATAGAAGAATCTAAATTTAAGACTAAGTCGAATTGTTTCTTATGCGTGTACCTCAAGCCTACACATATTAAATAAACGTTTATTAAACCTCCCATTTCAACGAGCATAAAGCTCCGTAACCGTAGATGGAGTATATAAACTAAGGAGATAATGTAACGTACACAAGTAAACGATTATTAAAACTCACGGACTACACAATCAAGCAAATGCATAGAAATATAACCATAGACTTCAAGCTTCTCTTCCATAATTTGTTCGATTTCTTGACCTTCCGCGGTAGTGCTAGGTCCTGAGCCGGGCCGTTTTCAGGTTTTGCTGGTGCTTGGTGGTGTGGCCCTTATTGTGGTGGCTGTGGCATTTGAACATGACGTTGAGCCATAATAGAATAACTGGAAATTAGCTGGAAATTTGTGTGACTGCCGATTTCGTTCCACCTTCTTCCTTGGCGCTGATACAAGACTGCGTGGAGTGAGAGTGCCGGCCCACTGCTTATTACCACTCCAGGTATCAGGGTACACGTGACCAGGCATTTCCTATCCATATAAGGCGTTATTCTATCATTTCTGGCTTCGTGTTTCATTTTCGAGTATTGTGAATAGTATTTAACTGCTTGCCAGTTCGTTCGTTCGTTCGTTCGTTCGTTCGTTCGTTCGTTCGTTCGTTCGTTCGTTCGTTCGTTCGTTAGGAATCAATAGCAAGCGACATTTTTGACGGGGAAATTTTTAACGCGATGTTTTGAACGCCACAGGGCACCGCTTTTTTAGCACTGTGTCTGGTTTTTGTCAAGTAGGGTCAAAAAGTGTAAGTAACAATCAAAGTGGTAACAAAAGAAGAGTCGGAACCAATCAAACAGTATCGTTCGTAACCAATCAAATAACGAATACGAAGATATAGGCGGACCGAGGTTTTCCGATCTCAACATCACGTTGACTTATGGTTTTGCGAAATTATTGCGATAAAACTGTGTGTTTTGACTTTGTTCAGTTGTGCTCTAGCGTTGTTGGTGCTCACTTCAGTTTATTAATTGCTAAGTACTTTGATGATTAATTACCACAAATTTGTTGTAAGTATGATTTACCACAGTTTTCAAAAGCTAATGGTATTAAATAGTATGCCGCTTCGGGGGGAAATTGAGCCTCTTCGGAGGAGAACAAATTGTATGAAGTCTCGTTGTAAGCCTCTTCGGAGGAGGACAAATGGGCCTCTTCGGAGGAGAACACTAGAACTTCTTCGGAGAAAAACAATTTGTAAGCGTTGTATAAAGCTTCTTCGTAAACCTTGTTTGTTTATCGGTTGCCGGTTTATTTGTCTGTCTTTCGCCAGGATATCTCAAAAAGTATTACACCGATTTTCATGAAAGTTCGCAGAAGGATTGGCCGCAGACCGACGACCAACATGTTAAACTATGGTTGAATTTAGTCAAAATTTGAAAGAGAAATTAATAAAAATCTGACGGCAAGAATCTCCGTGTAGAAGAAATGCTTGATTGCGCTCATTATCCTTATTATATGCAAAAATTTTGCATAATTTTGGTACGAATGCAATCAAGTATTTTATTCATACATGCATGTGTTGGTCTCGTGAGCTAGCCTGGTTAGCGGGACGGCTCGTTTTCTTTTTAAACCTCTCTAATAACCCTCTAGTTACAAATGTTACATAAAGAGCAAGCTATATAGCGTATAGCTGCGCCTATTAGTAACTTGGCCGGAATGTTGTTTAATCCTGTAGTTTTGTCTAGTTTCAAATAATTTAATAAATTGAAAATTTCCTCTATAGTAGCTTTCGCAATAGAAAAGGTAGAGCCGACTGAAGGAATATAGTCTTCAAAGAAAATCTTCAAAAAAAAGTCTTCATTCGAAGGTATCAGTTGACTTGCTAAATTAGACCTAACGCCTTTAGTATGTTTATTTAAGAACTCCGGAATTTAATCGGGTTTAGACAACAATGTATTGCCAGATGTTGGTCTAATACTTAATTTGGAGCGAATAATTTTTGTCTTGTCATGACATTGTTTATTGCTTTCCATATTAGCTTACTATTGCCTAGATTACGTTCAATTTGTTTCAGTATCTACTGCGCATGCGAGTAGACACTACGTCGGCATGCAAGGTTTTCCGATGTTAGATAAGTAACAAAAGAATATTCTTCGGGACCAACCAAATTTCAGAAGGTTTTTCCAATCACATCCCGAGTTAGTCTGAGCAGTCTGACGCAACGCAGTAGATACATGTACGTGTAAACGTACCTATTTTTTATAATGTCCTGCGAAAACGGCTGTAACATTGTTCGTAATGATATAACATTTACTTCTCACAATGTGAATAGAATTTCAGATGTTTCCCTCTATTTAACTTCTTAACACGCAACCTTGAGTACTATGTCAACAAAAGTAATTGAAAAATGCTGTTTAAGATAGAAATTTTAGGATTCTAGCTAAACGGAAAGTACTTTGAAAATTAAAAATGGGAAAAAATCGGCCATTTTGGTTTATTTCGCAAGTATTGAAAGATGGAGGCGACTACGAACCTAACACTTTATCGAGTTTTTACAGAACGTTTGCAACATTTGTAGTAATATAATAAACTACTTATATTGACCTTGTTGTTTGCATGTCTACTAGTGATATATCGGACCTCCATCTTCCGTACTAAAAACGTCAGTCTGATATTTCATTATAGTACACAATGATTTTCAAAAGTGTTGCGACACTCACAAGGTTTATGAGTCATTTTCTCTTTTTGTGAATCCCCCAGCCGCCTCTTCAATGTTGTATGCCATGTCTACGGTTAATTTCGTAGAAATCATAACTTGTTTCGCTAGACAACATTGTAAAGGGAGGGGGAGGGAGGGAAAGTGGTCACATTGCCAAATAGACGATATATGTGAACTATATGTTAGAAAATCTCCGGTGTCCCAAAGGCTTTTGAAATTGATTGTCCGAATTCCAAAGTTCCAGGCACTAACATAAAAAAATTATAAAAAACGTCACATTCACCATTATTGTGTGAAGTTACGTTCAGAGAGCAGAACAATTACCTGCAAGATAGTATCATTTCACAAATTCAAAAATACTTTAAACAAGGGGTATATGTCATAATATCATACATTAATTTCCTGAGCAATATGGGCGTTTCAAGCTGACGTATATAAGACTAAATGCGTAAAAATCGGGAATATCATTGAAAATCACGAAGGTACATGTATATCTCATTAGGTCAAGAGATACATTCTCTTTCAAGCGTATGCAATAATCTTATTGTCATGATGACGTAAAGGGCGTGCGTTTTGAACGTAACAGTAAACTTCGCATGCGTCTGATTTGTAATGCAAGACGACGACAAAGTAATATAAAATTACCCAAGCACACTATAGAGCCTTCTAAATTCTTACAATGGTTTTCCACGGAAAGATATCGAGCCCAACGCGCTCATTAGTTATGCTCCTTGGTATGAATAATAAATTTTCATGTCGTGAAATTGCTGCCAAAACTTGTATTTCAAAGTCCACAGTAGCGCGGTTATTGAAAGACCCTAATCGCAGAGAGGAAAGGCAAGAAAGAAAAGGCGCAACGACTGGACGACCAAAAAGTTGTCAGAGCGTGATCGCAGATATTTGGTTCGCGATCTACTTCGACTGCGTAAGGGGAATGCAAATTTTGCATTGAAAGGATTGCTAATCTATAGCGGACTTCAGTCAACCGGTGTGTCCTATGGAACATTCTACAGGGAAATTAGGTATCTGTAATTCAATTTTTTGAAGCGCGAAAAAAGGGGTACTCACCTCCCGTGACTGCACGAAGCGGAAACAATTTGCCGGTAAATGTAGAAAAATATTGAAGAGCAAGCCAAATTTTTTTCTTAAACATATCGCGTTCTCTTTCGATGGAGTGCCATTTGTGTACAAGAGCAGACCTATGCAGGATGCTGTTGCCCCGAAAGGAAAAATATGGAGAAAAAGAAGTGAAGGGCTCCAACTAACAAGTAAGGGATCAAAATAATTGCCTGGTGGAAAGCGGTTATACCTCCTTTGTTGCTATTGCATTCGGTAAAAGCGCGTTCTCCAGATCTAAACCCAATCGAGAACTTGTTTCACAACGCGTTTTGGCATACTTAATAAGAGATTGTCAATAAAATGTACTGACGTTTGCATTACAGCTTTGCGTACTCTTGTCTTGAATTGACACCAAGTTTCGTTTATAATTTCTTCGGGGATAACCTGGTTCGCAACTTCTTTTTTAACTAAGAGGATTTTCACGTCTTCAGGACAACGACAACGGCCAAATCCGCACTAATCCATTTTTCAAACGAAAACGGTGACTTTTTAATACGGTTAGGCCTTTCGGCCACACTAATCCGGCGTCTTCGGTGACCGAAAATGGAGCGTTTCGAAAACGCCCTCCAGAGTGGAGACATTCGAAGACGCCGTTTTTCTGCATCAGTGTGGACGGCAAAAACGAAGCTTTTGGAAAACGATGATGTCGCCATTATATTATCTTGGTTTCAGTCACCTAGAACTATTCATTCATACCCTTGTAGATCTTCCTAGCGTTTTACTAAACGGCGAAAACAATTCGAAAACGATAGCAGTGTGGACGGGAAACTTTTGATACGTTTTCGAAACGAAGTCTCCGTTTGAAAACGGATTAGTGTGGACGCGGCACCGGGCTCGGGTACCCGGGATGGATCGCCTCCATATAAACACCCCCTGACATAACAGACAATAAAATACGTACCGATCATGCGTGGAACAGTGCACAAGGTCAAAGCGATGCCAAGTTCATGCATGCGTAAAAACGCACAAATTGTTCACGGTTGTTAACAGGCGAGAACAATGTTTTGTTGCACGACGTGAACAAGTTGTCAAGAAGTTGTTCACTTATAGTTCGAAAAAGTTGTTCACGGATAAATCAACAGTCATGACCAAGTTGTTCTAACAGTACATTTTTATACATCCTCGTACCCAGGCTTTTCGTTCCCGCCCTCGCGTACTCGTCACGTGCCTCCCACAATCTGGGAGGTTTTAAAATACCGTTATTAGGAAGGGGATGGTAAGTACGTATTGTCTTGTGATATTGTTTCGGCGCCGCACGAGATTACATATCATTTCGTATCATTTAATCTGGCTTGATGTCGAAACAGTTTATTAATATAGCGAAAAAGTTCTACCGTGAGGGAATTCCATGTTCGTGCTGCCGCTTGTGTCTCAAGATTTGCGATGTATTAACTCACTGCAAATATATGGCTTAGGTCGCCAGTTACTGACTCTTCTCGATTAATAACCTTAAGAACGGCAGCTGTTACTTCATTACACTCATTTATTTTCCGGAGCTGATCATCAATGAGCGAGTTCAGCGGCGAAACGACGAGCTCAACAGCAGGAGAAATGATTGACGAGCTTCGACATGGTTGCCTCTGCAGGTATAAATATCTCTCAGTGAGCAGGGAAGGAAGCAGTTGGTAAATCAGCGATTTCCCATATCCTGTAGGCAATACATAAGCAGGTGACTTGGTTTGGCTTTAAATTAACATTTGTATAAATACTCCTTTTGATAGCGGAATCCAGACATGATAAAAACAAAACACGAACGTGTAATCGCCCCCCCTAGTATATCCAGATTCTGGGAGGCACATGACCAGCCCATGCCAGAGTTTTCGCTCGACGAGTTCGCGAGGGCGGGAGCGAAAAGCCTGGGTACGAGGTTGATTTTTATAGCCAACAACGTTGTTCGCACATGATGTACCATGTTGTAACAGCATGATGAAGTAACAAGGCTGAACAACAATGTTACAACAATTGTGAATATGACTGGTGTATCAACACGTCCTTCTTTGGTTGTTTCAACATGCGTGGACAACTGCTGTTGTTTCATGAAGCTGTAACACCATGATGAAACAATGATGAACTGATATTGTTAAAAATGCGTACCGATCATGGGCGGAACGGTGCACAAGGTCAAAGCGATGCCAACTTTCTCCGGTGCAACCCCATATCTGAGAGTAAGTACTTAACCAAAAAACGGAGCTATTCCGTCGTTGTACAACAATGTACAATTCACTGCCAAGGAGTTAAACACAAGTTAAACACAAGTTAAACACACGTCCATTTACATATGAAAATGAAGCGAGAAACTCTTTGATAAGTGTTGAAATTTAAAGTTTAATGATGAAATCTTACCCTAATCCAAAAACAATTATATTCTTGATTTATTTAAAGTGAATTTGACATAATTGATCCTGATTTATATACAGTAGTCATAAAAGTGGCGGGCGAGTGCATGTGCATCGCGATTGAAACTATTTAGCTAACTTAACTTAACTTTTCAGACAACCACGAGAATTATTATAGCGCGTATTCATATGCAGTGAAGGAAGACCCGGACTTGGTGCGATCACCCAACCATCCAGACCTGTCCAATGCCAGCCCTCCCAAGACCACCAACGCCACGCGCAAAAGAAAGACGGTTGGAAAACAAACGAGAACAAAAAGACGAAAACGACTGACAGCTTTTGATGTAGTTGGCATCATCCAAACCAAAAAAATTAAGAGGCACTTGCAGCTAAATCCCAAGAGGAGGGGAAAACAGATTTAGCGGAGTTCATGGCGAATCGGGGTCCCAAGGTCGTAAACGAGGCTTTAGAAACGGCGAAGGGTTTGAGTGAACTCATGGAAAGAGAGAAAAATTCTCGAATAGATTTATTGGAGGAACATGTAGACAAGCCACGTGCTGACGGTTGCCAAGGGGCGTGGTTATGTGCTGCAAAAGAAATTTTGCAGTTGAATGGTATCGGTGCAGAGTCATTTTCTCCCGCGGTATATGAAGCGTTAAAACGAGGAAGAGGAAAATACCGAAAAAATTTTATATATAGTCCGGCTAATTGTGGCAAAACCTTCCTTCTTTCCCCACTAAAAACCATCTTCGAATGTTTTCTCAACCCTGCTTCCGGTACTTTTGCCTGGCTTGGCATAGGGGCGGCAGAAGTGGTCTTACTAAATGATTTTCGCTGGAAACCGTCACTGATACCGTGGTGTGAGCTGTTGCAAGTTCTTGAAGGAGATATCGTTCATTTTCCTGCTCCGAAAAATGTAATGAATAGAGACATTGTTCTGGAGAAAGATACCCCTTTCTTTGCAACAAGTGATGCACCTCTTGTCCTTATCAAGGGCGGGTGTATTGACAGAGTTGACACCGAAATGATGCAAGTGAGATGGCGCGTGCTCAAGTTGCACCGACAGATATCACAAGACGAACAGAAAGAGTTAAAACCATGTAATTCTTGTTTTTCAAAGCTCATTTGAACTAACTGTCAGCAGTAATAACGAAGAGAACAACACTACATGCAGTAACCTTTTCCGGGTATGACGTAATCCCTCAAGCGTTGTCTCGATAATACTCGCACGATGCTCACCACAGTGCTCACGTCACAAAATCGAAATATACCCCAAGAGAGCAGTTGATTTCCCGTTTTCTCATCTTTGATAACTTACTTAATACGTTTACAAATGTAACGAATATTATTAAACGACTTATGCGCTTGGAAAATGAGTTTGTCAACGATGCTCGCTTTTATGGCCTCAATAAACCGGATCTAATCTGGTTATTTATAGTTTGGGTGAGCACCGTGAGACAATCATATCTTCTCTCGGTTCATTTCAAATAAAAGTTACGTAGAAAATAGCAAAGTTCCCTCCCCTTAATATAATTAATAACACTGTTAACTTTTAGTGACGAATTTCTTGGTAATATTACTGTAATTTGGGCATATTGCGATAAACGTGTGGGTGAGCATCGTCGTGAGCATCGTTGTATTAACTGCGCGGAATGTTGTTAGCATTAATATTTCGTTCTAAATCCTTTACAATGTATGACAGTGTTAACGCGTTGTAAAAAGAACGAGTACGGTGTTGAGGTTACTCTAAAAATTATTCATTCTCTTTGTTTTGCAAAAATAATTATTTTGTTTAGAGGACGTCGTCGTTGAGGTTGAAGTCGTAGATCTTAAAGGAGATTGGCAATAAAAATTAAGTTTGTCTAATTTGAAAGAACTCGTAAAATTATAATAGAAGATCTTTTGCAACTTTTTCGTATCTTTCTTCGTTTTCAAGATATTTCAATTTGTTTAATATGTAAGTGAGATGGTCTTGACGTCAGGAGCAGGTACAGTATTTTCACACCTAGCAAAATCAGTTATATTTCCAAGTTTGTTTAACGATATAACTTGAAACTTTGCACATAAAAACGCCTTGTGACACTAAACATTTTGTGTTGAGCAATCATAGAGGTGTAGGTGATTTATGAAAATACTGTACCCTGCTCCTGACGTCAGAGATAATCTAATTTACATATCAAACAAACTGAAATATTTTAAAAACGAAGAAAGATACAAAAAAGTTGCAAAAGTTCTTCTATTACAATTTTACGAGTTCTTTCAAATTTGACAAACTTCAGCTCGTTAAAGTCCCTAATATCATTTATTATTCTCTACCACATGAGTCCGCTGTCGTACAATAATTATTCCAACAGTATTCCGTATCTTATTTTTAAGTATTTTCGTATGTTTTTGCTGTACAAGCTGTCGTGAGTTAAACCATGGATAGTAAAAAGACTGGATAGGAAACTTGATGGCGTGAGCATAACAACCTGGTTGAAATTAACAAACTTAAATAACCTTGTATATTCAAAGTTTAGGATTAATACAACTTAAAATGAAAATCGAACTGCCTGTAAATACGATAAAGCCACAATACGATAAAAGTCGCATCTATTCTGACTTATTTTAAAAGCAAATATAAAAGTTTACTAGTTAAAATATGCATCCCGAATTCCAAGCAAAACAAAGTACTATTTTGGGACTCCAGTTTCTTTGAAACAACACAGAAAACATCAAAACAAAGATCAACAACGTTTACTTCGAGCACTCGATTGTGACTTAGGCAGGTTTCTAAGGGATAAAATCATTTGAAACGTCAACGTAGTCATCTGAATGTGAGAACATGAATTTGAAGAAAAGTTCACTTAAAAACCTCAGTAAAACAAGCATTCTCACCCCATTCGTGACATCACAATTTGCCACTAGGTTTCAACCATTTTGCAAACTCAGTGAATGAGATTCAACCAATCAAAAGGCTCAAAACACCCCACGTGACTATTAGTTTCCTATCCAGTCCTTTTACAATCCATGGTTGAACTTAGAGAAAAACTCTGAGCTCCATACGGAACTCGAACCCACAACATTCCAGCCGGACAAAATGCCAGCCGGGCGCTCTCATCATTGAGCCACTGGAACTCAGATGGTAGACATACCGTGGTTCTTCTCGATATTTATACGCCTGGGGCTAGTCAATCCGTACGTGTGTCACAAGTACTTGTTGGGCTACAAGTCGCATTGTATCAGTTTATTTTCAGTAAATGTTTTTTGGATATGTTTTTCGGTCTAGCATCTGAGGGCCAGTGGCTCAATTGTGAGAGTTTCCGGCTGGCATTCGGAAGGAAGGATTGAAGGAAGGTAGGAAGGAAGAAAGAAAGATAGCAAGGTAGGAAGGAAGGAAGGGAGGAAGGAAGGAAGGAAGGAATGAAGGAAGGAAGGAAGGAAGGAAGGAAGGAAGGAAGGAAGGAAGGAATGAAGGAAGGAAGGAAGGAAGGAAGGAAGGAAGGAAGGAGGAAGGTAGGTAGGTAGGTAGGTAGGTAGGTGTTGCACGTGCGCGCGTGCGTGCGTTGGTTGGATGGATGGATGGATGGATGGATAGATGGATGGTTGGTTGGTTGGTTGGTTGAATGCTTGGATGGTTGGTTGGATGGTTGGATGGTTGGATGGTTGGATGGTTGGATGGTTGGATGGTTGGATGGTTGGATGGTTGGATGGTTGGATGGTTGGATGGTTGGATGGTTGGATGGTTGGATGGTTGGATGGTTGGATGGTTGGATGGTTGGATGGTTGGATGGTTGGATGGTTGGATGGTTGGATGGTTGGATGGTTGGATGGTTGGATGGTTGGATGGTTGGATGGTTGGATGGTTGGATGTTTGGATGGTTGGATGGATGGATGGCTGGATGGATGGATGGTTGGATGGTTGGATGGTTGGATGGATGGATGGATGGATGGTTGGATGGATGGTTGGATGGATGCATGCATGCATGCATGCATGCATGGATGGTTGGTTGGTTGGTTGGTTGGTTGGTTGGTTGGTTGGTTGGTTGGTTTGTCGGACGATTGGTTGGTAGGTTGGTTGGTTGGTTATTATTTACTT
Source organism: Paragorgia papillata (assembly GCA_035771165.1). Classification (NCBI taxonomy): domain Eukaryota; kingdom Metazoa; phylum Cnidaria; class Anthozoa; order Scleralcyonacea; family Coralliidae; genus Paragorgia; species Paragorgia papillata. Next base: position 1,127,866 of record JAWNZC010000353.1, read on the forward strand.
ATTTATTTATTTATTTATTTATTTATTTTTTTATTTATTTACTTATTTACTTATTTACTTATTTATTTATTTATTTATTTATTTATTTATTTATTTATATATTTATTTATGTATTTATTTATTTATTTATTTACATATTTATTTTTTTAATTATTTATTTCTTTATTTATTTATTGGTCCAATATTATTTGGTCATGTTGTGGATTTACATTTACATTGTTAAAAGTCGGCAAAATCCTATTAAGATATCACGCAAACTACTATAATAAAAATATACTAATGGAGGTTAAAACCTAAAAAGTATTAAAAAAAAGTAGGAGAAATAAAAATAAAAATAAAAATAAAGATTAAAACAGGCTATTTTTAAAAGAGTCAATAGATTTGGCATTAACAGTTTCTGCTGGAGGTTGGTTCCATTCACTAATTGTCCTTGGGAAAAAATGAGTACTTAATGTCTTTGGTTGCACTAGGAATTCGAAATTTAAACTGGTGACTACCCCGGGTTCTCCATTCATTGTTTGGAATTAGATATTCTTCCCAATGTCCTTCCAAGTAACCATGGCACATTTTATACATGGTCGTGAGCCTTGCTCGTTTTCGCATTTTTTCAAGAGTGTCCCATTTAAAACTTTGAAGCATACTTGTCACGCTTGCTGTTCGAACGTATTGACCAGTGCAGAATCGAGCTGCATTTCTTTGTACTCTTTAGAGATAATATGGATCCCATGTGGTACAGGCATATAGATGTTTTGGCCTCACAAGAGTCGTGTAGGCTATTTCCTTTACGTTTTGAGGACAGTTCCAGAGGTTACGTTTAATAAGTCCTAATACTCTATTTGCCTTTGATGTAATGTTGGTAATGTGTGGTGCATGGCCTTCTCATTTTCTGATCAAGCACAATTCCAAGGTAAAGATGGGATTTAACTTCTTCAATTATTTCACCGCAGAATACATATTCTCGTTTAGGTGGTGGATTTCTCTTGGTCGTAATACACATAGTCTTACATTTCGACGGGTTGAACTCCACTTGCCACTTTTGTTGGAGATCATTAGGATTTAAATTGCGTTATTTGGCAAAACGTTTGTGATAAGACTGGTTATAACTGGATTTACGACATGGATGAACAAATTAAAATGATTACAATAATCTCGGGCATATTGGCAGGTACGTGACTATACTAACCTAGATGATCAACTTCAATGAACATCTACTGATACTCCAAGGTTCACACCATTTACTTTATAACGTCAGTCACTACCACCAACAGTCTTTCTCAAGACTACACTAATCTAGATGATCAACTTCAATAAACATCTACTAATACCAAACCATTTACTTTATAACGTCAGTCACTACCACCAACAGTCTTTCTCAAGACTACACTAATCTAGATGATCAACTTCAATAAACATCTACTAATACCAAACCATTTACTTTATAACGTCAGTCACTAACACCAACAGTCTTTCTCAAGACTACACTAATCTAGATGATCAACTTCAATAAACATCTACTAATACCAAACCATTTACTTTATAACGTCAGTCACTAACACCAACAGTCTTTCTCAAGACTACACTAATCTAGATGATCAACTTCAATAAACATCTACTAATACCAAACCATTTACTTTATAACGTCAGTCACTAACACCAGCAGTGTATCTCAGGACCACACCAACCTAGATGATCAACTCCAATAAACATCGACTAATACCAAACCACTTACTTTATAACGTCACTCACTACCACCAACAATCTTTCTCAAGACTACACTAACCAGTTTTCCGTTTCCTTGCTTTGTTGTTGAGAGTTACAGAGTTGGAGAGTTGGAAAGTTGGAGAGTTAGAAAGTTGGAGAGTTGGAGAGTTACAGAGTTAGAGAGTGGGAGAATTGGAGGGTCAGTGAGTTAGAGTCAGAGAGTTGTAGTTAGAGAGTTAGAGAGTTGCAGAGTTTGTGAGTTAGAGTCAGAAAGTTGTAGTTAGAGTTGGAGAGTTAGAGAGTTGTAGAGTTAGAGAGTTGCGGTGTTAGAGAGTTAGAGTCAGAGAGTTGTAGTTAGAGTTGGATAGTTAGAGAGTTGTGAGTTAGAGTCAGAGAGTTGTAGTTAGAGTTGGATAGTTAGAGAGTTACAGAGTTAGAGAGTTGCAGAGTTAGAGAATTGCGGTGTTAGAGAGTTAGAGTCCGAGAGTTGTAGTTAGAGTTGGATAGTTAGAGAGCTGTGAGTTAGAGTCAGAGAGTTGTAGTTAGAGTTGGAGAGTTAGAGAGTTGCAGAGTTGGAGAGTTAGAGAGTTAGAGAGTTAGAGAGTTGGAGAGTTGGAGAGTTGGAGAGTTGGAGAGTTGGAGAGTTGGAGAGTTGGAGAGTTGGAGAGTTGGAGAGTTGGAGAGTTGGAGAGTTGGAGAGTTGGAGTGTTGGAGAGTTGGAGAGTTGGAGAGTTGGAGAGAGGGAGAGTTGGAGAGTTGGAGAGTTGGAGAGTTGGAGAGTTGGAGTGTTGGAGAGTTGGAGAGTTGGAGAGTTGGAGAGAGGGAGAGTTGGAGAGTTGGAGAGTTGGAGAGTTGGAGAGTTGGAGAGTTGGAGAGTTGGAGAGTTGGAGAGAGTTGGAGAGTTGGAGAGTTGGAGAGTTGGAGAGTTGGAGAGTTGGAGAGTTGGAGAGTTGGAGAGAGGGAGAGTTGGAGAGTTGGAGAGTTGGAGAGTTGGAGAGTTTTAGAGTTTTAGAGTTTTAGAGTTTTAGAGTTTTAGAGTTGGAGAGTTGGAGAGTTGGAGAGTTGGAGAGTTGGAGAGTTGGAGAGTTGGAGAGTTGGAGAGTTGGGGAGTGAGAGAGTTAGAGAGCTAGAGAATTAGAGTTAGAGTGTTAATAGATTTAATATTTTTTCTGCAGGTCTTGGAATGTTGTTTTACTTGTTGTCATGGATTTGTTATAAAGAAGCAGAGCAACCTATCCCAAAGGATGAGAATAAAACACCTCGGCTTGAGAGTGCTATGGTCGGTGAGCATATGAAGGAAAGAAAACTATGAATTAATTTTGTTAAGTATTTGAAATTATTTTTTCTTATTCTAGATCATTATGATTGCCTAATTCACGACACATGGGTATTAGCTTACTAATAAAGTAACTTTATGTTAGTATGATCTTTTCAGATGGTAATCCCATCTCATTTTATCTCAACCCATCTCATCATATCTCTATTCTACTCTACTCTACTCTACTCTACTCTACTCTACACTCCACTCCACTCCACTCCACTCCACTCCACTCCACTCCACTCCACTCCACTCCACTCCACTCCACTCCACTCCACTCCACTCCACTCCACTCCACTCCACTCCACTCCACTCCACTCCACTCCACTCCACTCCACTCCACTCCACTCCACTCCACTCCACTCCACTCCACTCCACTCCACTCCACTCCACTCCACTCCACTCCACTCCACTCCACTCCACTCCACTCTACCTTACTCTACTCTACTCTACTCTACTCTACTCTACTCTATAGAGATGAGCCGATTACGAAAATTACCGATTACTGAAGCGGATTATTTGGTGGCCGATTAATACAAATAATTGGCCAATTAATCGGCATATGCCGATTAATCGGCATATGCCGATTAGTGCTACGTTGTTGGTTACCAGTCCCTGCGCAGTTTCGCAATGTTGTACGGATTGCTAAATTGCAAGCAAGATTTTTGAAAGATAACAGAAATGTTTCGTGATGATTAGTTTTGCGTGTTTTGAGAATCAAATTCGGTATGCGCTACGCTACGCTATTCAGGAAATGAATCAGTTGTCAAATGAATCAGTATTTTAAGATAAGTTTGAGGCAAGAGTTGGCTTAATCTATCCAAGTGTTTGATCACATATCGCTTATGATTTTCCTATGTGTTTGGTTTATATATATTACAGTGCCCTGTATTTACACTATGCACTTGTATATAAGAAATTTATGCTGACAAAATATGTTGGCTGTTACATAGACATTACAAAACCTTGACTTGCTGTTTCGTTTACTTGTTTTAGGTGTTATTCAATATCTTGTATAATGAAATTAAGAAACCAAAGTTTGTGCACACCAGAGCTGCAACAGCGGTCTGACCACAGAATAGTAGATACACCAGATGTCTGACTCTTGTGAAGGTACTAAAATATTCTATAATCTGGTGTCTAAGTGCCACCAATTGTATATTTTGATAAATTGTTGAAAAGCTATTGTGAAGTGTTGGGAAACTTAAAGCCTTGAATATGTTGAAAGCCTTGAAATGAAGAAATATATCTGTTGAAACTACAATACTGAGTATTGTTGTACTGTCTTATTTAAAATACTAGCAGAATCACAAAATGTTAGTGATGTGCATAAATATGACAGGCAAAATGTTGTTTTGGAACACAATGTTGATATTTATCTGGGGTGATTAATTCTTTGAAAGTTTTCATGGCGATAATTTAATATAGCTTATTTTTGTGGAAACACCATGAAGAATATTTATTTGGTAAGCTTTCGGCCTGAGTCAACAGGCTAAAATGCTATAAATATTTTACGTGGTGTTTCCACAAAAATGATCTACTGTATACGATCTGGGGTGAGTTGTACAAATATGAGATAGCTTATCTAGTTGATAAGTTCTAGCTAAACAACAGCA
>JAWNZC010000353.1:1812500-1815000 GCA_035771165.1 Paragorgia papillata
AGAGAGAGAGACAGAGAGAGAGAGACAGAGAGAGAGATAGAGACAGAGAGACAGAGAGAGAGAGACAGAGAGAGAGAGAGACAGAGAGAGAGAGACAGATGATGATGATGATGATGAATCTTTATTTCTTCTCGGGGAATCATCAGTTATAAAAAACTGCTTTACATGAAAGCCGAGATCTCTAAAAATGACTAAGTACACGAAAAAATTACATAATTAATTACATTGAAAACTACACTAGCTAAGAACATTAAAATTGGAACTATACAATACTATTACCTATATAATATTATTACACTTTGAAGGATCGAAATAAAACGGGTATTTACAAATAATTATCGATTACTTCTCGTTTAAAAGTACTAAAATTATTTTGTGATCTGATATTAGGTGGGAGATTATTCCATAATTTGGCGCCCGCGTACTGAAAACTCTTCTTAAGGTATTCGGTTCGTGGTTTCGGAAGAACTAAACAGTTATCTCTATTTCTCAGATCATATGCATTATTCACAGTAGACTTAGTAAAATACTCCACCAAATAACTAGGTGCGTTACCATGGAATATTATAAACATCATGTTAGCCTTGTGAATATATCGCCTCTCAGACAATGTTTTCCATCCTAATTGTTGAAGGATGTCATTGGATCTGACTTCATAACTTTGACAGGTAATAACACGAGCAGCACGATTTTGTAATTTTTGCAATCTCTCACCTGTTGTTAAAGGCATATTATCCCAAACAATGTCACAATAATCAAAAGCGGTTGGATTAAAGACTTGTACATTATTACGGCAGTCTGTATAGGCACAAACTGTCTTACTTGACGTAGTCCCCCAATTGCTTTTGTTATTTTTTTTGACATTTCATTTATTTGGTCATGCCAAGACAACCTTTCATCAATGTAGATACCTAGAGATTTTGATGCCTTGACCCTTTTAATAGGTTTATTGTCTAAAAGTATCGGTGTGTCTTCTCTAATCTTACTTAGGTTATGGTCTGATCCAATGAACATCTCTTCTGTTTTGGTGACATTTAAACTGAGTTTATTAGCAATTAGCCATTCCTTAATATTTTGTAAGTCAGCTTCAGCAGAATTGGTTATTTCTACAATTGACGAACCCGTTGTTGTTATGTTAGTGTCATCGGCATACAATCTAGCATTAGAATTCTCTAAACAACAAGGGAGATCATTTATGTAGATTAAAAACAATAATGGACCGAGGATCGAGCCCTGTGGCACACCACATTTTAGCGTTCTTTGCCCAGACAAGTGACCATTTACAATACATCTTTGTACACGATTCGTAATATAGGACTTAAACCAATTCAAGGAAGAATCGCATACACCATAAAGTGATAATTTGTGTATTAAAATATCATGGTCAACTGTATCAAAAGCTTTGGCCAAATCTAAATAAACCACAGAGTTTAACCGTCCTTGGTCCATATTATTAAACCATTCTATCGTAGCATCTAATAATGCTGTTGCTGAAGAGTGCGATGGCCTAAATCCAGATTGAGCATCAGATAGTAAATTATTTTTAGAAACATATTCATAGAGTTGGTCATATACAATTCTCTCAAAAACTTTAGCGACTGCTGAGATTAAAGAGATAGGCCTATAATTGTTGACGTCTTCCTTAATACCACTTTTATATACGGGAATAACCTTAGCGAGTTTCCAGTCACTTGGGAATATGCTAATTTGGATTGATAAATTAAACATGTCGCAGAGTGGAACAGCAATTACCGACGCAGCTTCTTTCAATAACTTACATGGTATTCCGTCAAGACCAGTAGCTTTATTTTCAGACATTGACGCCAGTAATTTGAAAACTGTCGTGGCTGAGATGGGAGTTAATGAAAAGGAAGAGTCAACTGGTTTTATATAATCTGTAAATAATTTTGTTGCTCTTTCTTGACATGCAGCTAATTTTGGCCCTATCTCAGCAAAATGATTATTTATGCAAAGTGAAACTTCATCTGGGTCGGTAATTGTTTCTCCCCCAATTTTTAGACTCAAAATATTGTTATCTGATTTGGTGTTACGGGATCCTATTTCATTTATTACCTTCCAAATTTCTTTCGAATTTCCAGAATTTTCACTAATATGTTGATAATAAAAATCTTTTTTTGTTTTTCTTATTTGATTATTACACTTGTTTTTAGCATTCTTAAACCTTTGCCAATCGCCCTGATCGCCAGACTTTATGGCCGTTCTTTTAAGGCTGTCACGTTCAATTAACGAATGCTTCAATTCAGCCGTCAGCCATGGGCTTTTCTTGTTTTTAATTCTTTTAGTTTTGAAAGGCGCATGCTTATCTACGCTAGACAGAAACATGTTTTTCCACATCTCCCACCTGATATTAGGATCATTTATATCACTCAGTTCATGCCAAGGTAGTCTTCGTAGGTCATCTCTAAACTTATTCGGATCAAATCTCTTTAGGTTTCTTATTTTGACAGTGGTATGTGTTGTTTTACTAGGGATAGCAACT
>JAWNZC010000353.1:1820000-2032500 GCA_035771165.1 Paragorgia papillata
AGACAGAGAGAGAGAGACACAGAGAGAGAGACAGAGAGAGAGAGACAGAGAGAGAGAGACAGAGAGAGAGAGAGACAGAGAGAGAGAGAGAGAGAGAGAGAGAGAGAGAGAGAGAGAGAGAGAGAGAGAGAGAGAGAGAGAGAGAGAGAGAGAGAGAGAGAGAGAGAGAGAGAGAGACTTTATTTAAACTCGGAATCTTAATCAATTTACAAAATTGCTTTTCGTAAGAGCCGATAAAAGAAGAGTAATTACTTATTACATATATACAAAATATTTACATAGTTCATTTGAAATTCAAATTAATTCAAATTAATTTGGAACTGAGGTGTTGGTTGAGGTTTGACTTGCCAAACCCCTCTTGAAAGACGACAAAGTAGATGAAAGTTTCAAATCAACTGGCAAACTATTCCATAATTTAGCTCCAGCAAACTTGAAACTTTTCTTCATGTAATCTGTATTTGGTTTAACGAGAGATAAATTAACATTATTGTTTCTCAGACAATATTTGCTAGTGTCAATGCCATAAGAAAAGTATCTTTTGAGATATGCAGGAGCAATAGCATTTAAAACTTTGTACATCATGATGCACTTATGATCTTGTCGTCTTTCATGAAGGGTTGACCATCCTAATTGATTTCTTATGTCACTGGATCTGACTTCATACCCATTTTGCGTAATCACTCGCCCAGCACGATTGTTTATTTTTTGCAGTCTCGTACTTTGTACCACTCCAATGGTGTCCCATACGACATCGCAATAATCAAATAATGGCTGTATCAAAGAGTTATAAATAGTTTTTGCTGTTTTGAGATCAACAAAGGGTCTCACTTGTCTTAACCCACCTATTGCTGACGAAACTTTACGCGAAAGAACATCAATATAATCTGTCCAAGGCAGTCTCTCATCGATGATAATTCCTAATAATTTACTTTTGCGAACCCGCTTAATGGGATTATTTGTAAGGTAAACAGCCACAGCGTCACTTATTTTGTTTAGCATGTCATCAGATCCAATGAACAAGTGTTCTGTTTTAGTTAGATTAAGACTTAATTTGTTTGCCAACAGCCATTCACTGATATTACTCAGGTCACAGTTTATAAGGTGGATTACCTGAGTAAGTGAATTATCTGTAGTAGTGATGTAAGTATCATCGGCAAACATTCTCGGCTTAGAATATTTTAGGCAGTTTGGTAGATCATTAATATACATTAGAAATAGAAGTGGACCAAGGATTGAACCCTGAGGAACACCACATTTTATTGTTTTTGGCGACGAGAGTTGCCCATTTACTAGACACTGTTGCTTTCTTTCAAACAAGTATGATCGAAACCATTTAATTGTGTCGGGATGAAACCCATAACATGTTAATTTTTCAAGAAGAATAGCATGATTGACAGTGTCAAATGCTTTTGAAAGATCTAGGAAAACAACAGAGTTTAATTTACCTTGGTCCATGTTAGTAAACCATTCAGTAGAGGCTTCTAATAGCGATGTTGCGGTTGAGTGAAAACGTCTGAAACCGGATTGACATTCAGATAACAAATTGTTACTGCAGAGATACTCGTACAGTTGATTGTATATAAGTCTCTCCAGAACTTTTGAAATTGACGATAGGATAGATATTGGTCTATAATTGTTCAATTCGTCCTTTTCATTTCCTTTATAGATAGGAATAATTTTCGCCAACTTCCAGTCCGAAGGGAAAATACCAGAAACTATAGACGCATTAAATATGCTACACAAAGATTCATTTATGTAGGGTGCAGCAATTTTAACAAGGCGACAAGGTATCTTATCGAGACCTGTCGCCTTGTTCGCGGATAGGTTAGATAATAGCTCACGAACCTCTGTTGGGGTGACTAACCGTAATTGAAATGAACTTTGAGCTTGTACTATGTAATCTCGGTAAGATTTCGAGGGATCCGGTAATTTTTCAGCTAGATTTTGGCCAATTTCAGTAAAAAAATCATTAAATGTTTCACACATAACCTGAGGATTGGACGTGGCGCAATTATTTCCGTCAATCTTGATTGAGTTAATATTACTTTGTTTTTTGTCTCGGCCCATGACATCATTTATTGTTTTCCAAACAGCAGCAATATTACCGGAGTTTTCTCGTAGGCGCTCCTTATAATACTGAGATTTGGCTGTTTTAATATCATTATTAATTTTATTCTTGGCCTTTTTATAGTTTTGCCAGTCCTCACTTTTGTTAGTTTTTATTGCAATTGATTTTAACCGATCACGTGCTATCATCGATTTCTTGACTTCAATATTTAGCCAAGGTGACTTTTTATTTCTAATTCTTTTCCTTTTGAGTGGAGCATGCTTATCGACAATTTTAATAAACTTTGACTTCCAATATGTCCACATCTCATTCGGATCACTAAAATTATTGACATCTACCCAGGGTGTGCGTTCTAGATCAGCGTTAAAATTATCAACATTGAAATTTTTAAAATTTCTTACTTCTTTTGTCTCATGTGTAGTTTTATTATAAATGTATATTTTTCTAATAGCATACACGAGACTGTGATCACAGAGAGGGAGAGACAGACTGTGAGACAGAGAGAGAGAGACAGAGAGAGAGAGACAGAGAGAGAGAGACAGAGAGAGAGAGACAGAGAGAGAGAGAGACAGAGAGAGAGAGACAGAGAGAGAGAGACAGAGAGAGAGAGACAGAGAGAGAGAGACAGAGAGAGAGAGACAGAGAGAGAGAGACAGAGAGAGAGAGACAGAGAGAGAGAGACAGAGAGAGAGAGACAGAGAGAGAGAGACAGAGAGAGAGAGACAGAGAGAGAGAGACAGAGAGAGAGACAGAGAGAGAGACAGAGAGAGAGACAGAGAGAGAGACAGAGAGAGAGACAGAGACAGAGAGAGAGACAGAGAGAGAGACAGAGAGAGAGGGAGAGAGGGAGAGAGGGAGAGAGGGAGAGAAGGAGAGAGGGAGAGAGTGAGAGAGGGAGAGAGGGAGAGAGGGAGAGAGGGAGAGAGGGAGAGAGGGAGAGAGGGAGAGAGAGAGAGAGAGAGAGAGAGAGAGAGAGAGAGAGAGAGAGAGAGAGAGAGAGAGAGAGAGAGAGAGAGAGAGAGAGAGAGAGAGAGAGAGACTTTATTTAAACTCGGAATCTTAATCAATTTACAAAATTGCTTTTCGTAAGAGCCGATAAAAGAAGAGTAATTACTTATTACATATATACAAAATATTTACATAGTTCATTTGAAATTCAAATTAATTCAAATTAATTTGGAACTGAGGTGTTGGTTGAGGTTTGACTTGCCAAACCCCTCTTGAAAGACGACAAAGTAGATGAAAGTTTCAAATCAACTGGCAAACTATTCCATAATTTAGCTCCAGCAAACTTGAAACTTTTCTTCATGTAATCTGTATTTGGTTTAACGAGAGATAAATTAACATTATTGTTTCTCAGACAATATTTGCTAGTGTCAATGCCATAAGAAAAGTATCTTTTGAGATATGCAGGAGCAATAGCATTTAAAACTTTGTACATCATGATGCACTTATGATCTTGTCGTCTTTCATGAAGGGTTGACCATCCTAATTGATTTCTTATGTCACTGGATCTGACTTCATACCCATTTTGCGTAATCACTCGCCCAGCACGATTGTTTAATTTTTGCAGTCTCGTACTTTGTACCACTCCAATGGTGTCCCATACGACATCGCAATAATCAAATAATGGCTGTATCAAAGAGTTATAAATAGCTTTTGCTGTTTTGAGATCAACAAAGGGTCTCACTTGTCTTAACCCACCTATTGCTGACGAAACTTTACGCGAAAGAACATCAATATAATCTGTCCAAGACAGTCTCTCATCGATGATAATTCCTAATAATTTACTTTTGCGAACCCGCTTAATGGGATTATTTGTAAGGTAAACAGCCACAGCGTCACTTATTTTGTTTAGCATGTCATCAGATCCAATGAACAAGTGTTCTGTTTTAGTTAGATTAAGACTTAATTTGTTTGCCAACAGCCATTCACTGATATTACTCAGGTCACAGTTTATAAGGTGGATTACCTGAGTAAGTGAATTATCTGTAGTAGTGATGTAAGTATCATCGGCAAACATTCTCGGCTTAGAATATTTTAGGCAGTTTGGTAGATCATTAATATACATTAGAAATAGAAGTGGACCAAGGATTGAACCCTGAGGAACACCACATTTTATTGTTTTTGGCGACGAGAGTTGCCCATTTACTAGACACTGTTGCTTTCTTTCAAACAAGTATGATCGAAACCATTTAATTGTGTCGGGATGAAACCCATAACATGTTAATTTTTCAAGAAGAATAGCATGATTGACAGTGTCAAATGCTTTTGAAAGATCTAGGAAAACAACAGAGTTTAATTTACCTTGGTCCATGTTAGTAAACCATTCAGTAGAGGCTTCTAATAGCGATGTTGCGGTTGAGTGAAAACGTCTGAAACCGGATTGACATTCAGATAACAAATTGTTACTGGAGGGATACTCGTACAGTTGATTGTATATAAGTCTCTCCAGAACTTTTGAAATTGACGATAGGATAGATATTGGTCTATAATTGTTCAATTCGTCCTTTTCATTTCCTTTATAGATAGGAATAATTTTCGCCAACTTCCAGTCCGAAGGGAGAGAGGGAGAGAGGGAGAGAGGGAGAGAGGGAGAGAGGGAGAGAGGGAGAGAGGGAGAGAGGAAGAGAGGGAGAGAGGGAGAGAGGGAGAGAGAGGGAGAGAGAGGGAGAGAGAGGGAGAGGGAGGGAGAGGGAGGGAGAGGGAGGGAGAGGGAGGAGAATAGGGAGGGAGAGGGAGGGAGAGGGAGAGAGAGGGAGAGAGAGGGAGAGAGAGGAGAGAGAGGGAGAGAGAGGAGAGAGAGGGAGAGAACGGGAGAGAGAGGGAGAGAGAGGGAGAGAGAGGCAGAGAGAGGGAGAGAGAGAGGGAGGGAGAGGGAGAGAGAGGGAGAGAGAGAGGGGGGGGAAGAGGGGGGAAGAGGGGGGAAGAGGGGGAAGAGGGGGGGAAGAGGGGGGAAGAGGGGGGGAAGAGGGGGGGAAGAGGGGGGGAAGAGGGGGGGAAGAGGGGGGGGAAGAGGGGGGGAGAGGGGGGGAGAGGGGGGAGAGGGGGGGAGAGGGGGGAGAGGGGGGGAGAGGGGGGGAGAGGGGGGAAGAGGGGGGGGGAAGAGGGGGGAAGAGGGGGGGAAGAGGGGGGGAAGAGGGGGGGAAGAGGGGGGGAAGAGGGGGGAAGAGGGGGGAAGAGGGGGGAAGAGGGGGGAAGAGGGGGGAAGAGGGGGGGAAGAGGGGGGAAGAGGGGGGGAAGAGGGGGGGAAGAGGGGGGAAGAGGGGGGAAGAGGGGGGGAAGAGGGGGGAAGAGAGGGGGAAGAGGGGGCGAAGAGGGGGGAAGAGGGGGGAAGAGGGGGGGAAGAGGGGGGGAAGAGGGGGGGGGAAGAGGGGGGGAAGAGGGGGGGAAGAGGGGGGAAGAGGGGGGAAGAGGGGGGGGAAGAGGGGGGGGGAAGAGGGGGGAAGAGGGGGAAGAGGGGGGGAAGAGGGGGGGAAGAGGGGGGGAAGAGGGGGAAGAGGGGGGAAGAGGGGGGGAAGAGGGGGGAAGAGGGGGGGAAGAGGGGGGAAGAGGGGGGGGAAGAGGGGGGGAAGAGGGGGGGAAGAGGGGGAAGAGGGGGGAAGAGGGGGGGAAGAGGGGGGGAGAGGGGGGAAGAGGGGGGAAGAGGGGGGAAGAGGGGGGGAGAGGGGGGAGAGAGGGGGGAGAGGGGGGAGAGGGGGGGAGAGGGGGGGAGAGGGGGGGGGAGAGGGGGGGGGAGAGGGGGGAGAGGGGGGAGGGGGGGAGAGGGGGAGAGGGGGGAGAGGGGGGGAGGGGGGGAGAGGGGGGGAGAGGGGGGGAGAGAGGGGGGGAGAGGGGGGGGGAGAGGGGGGGAGAGGGGGGGAAGAGGGGGGGAGAGGGGGGGAGAGGGGGGGAGAGGGGGGGAGAGGGGGGGAGAGGGGGGGAGAGGGGGGGGAGAGAGGGGGGGGAGAGGGGGGGGGGAGGGGGGGAGGAGAGGGGGGGGAGGGGGGGGAGAGGGGGGAGAGGGGGGGAGAGGGGGGGAGTGGGGGGGAGAGGGGGGGGGGGGGAGAGTAACCTATTGTAACCTATTTACAATTTTAAATACTAGTAAAAAGCGAAGGAACCGCCTGCGATTGGACAAAGAGAGCAATCCTAATTTATTACGCATGGTCTGGGTGCAGGTTTGTCTCTTAGCCTTAGTATCGAGCGCATGGCCTGATTCTGAAGGCGCTCAAGTTTGGTTGACATTTTCTTTGAGCAGTCTAGCCATACCATGCAACCATAGTCCATTATAGGTAAGACAGTCTGCTTATAGATTACCAGTAAAATGTCCTCTGTTAAAAAAGCAGAAGTCCAATTCAAGAGCTGCAGTTTAGGATAGACCTTTTTGCACACGTGTTTTAAGTGATTACTCCATGACAAAACATTGTCTACATAGACTCCCAAATACTTGTACGAGTCCACTTCCTTTAGCTTCCTATTATTTAGGTGGATGTTGATGTCGTCGGCTATTTTGAGGGCAGGGCGTGAGGCGATTTTCAGTCCCTCTGATTTCCCTGGATGCGCAACCATCGCATTGTTTTCGAGCCACTCTGCAACATGTGCCAGGTCTTCGTTTACACAATTTGCAACACAACTAATGTCTTTGTCTGACGAGTGAATTTCGGTATCATCTGCAAAGAGTGTGCAGCTCGCGCGCTCAAGGACTGATGCTACGTCATCAAAATGGATGGAGAACAGCGTCGGTCCCAATACTGACCCCTGTGGTACCCCGTGTTTTATTGTCATTAAATCCGATGCAGCACCATTGCAACTGACAAATTGTTCCCGATTTTTTAGATGGGGCAAGTACCACACGTGACCTTCGCTTGCCGCTAGATTCTCTTCTTTTACTTTGGTAGCATATCCTTTGTCTATTATGCTGTTCATGAAGTTGACATAATCACCACGATATTTGTCGTCGGCTGAAAGTTTCTTCTTCAGACTCTTCAGGCGTTGTTCCGCTTGTGAACGGTTATTTGGAAGGTTAACGTTTTCTCCCTTGAATGGTAATGGCATCTCGTAGTGTGAGTCTTCACGATGTACAATTCCAGTTCCGACTTTCTTTAGGAACTCACGATCTTCCATTGACATTGCCAGTCCTTTCTCCTTTTCGGAAAAGTCTAGTTCAAACATTCTCTCTACGGTTCTAGGAGTTATTTCTTCCTTTATCTTTCTCTCTGCGACGATGCATCCTAATGATTTATTTTTATCTTGTAGTTGCGTTCTATTACAGTGGGTTGTACCATTGTTCTCCTGGCCTACTGGACCATTTATATACCAGCCAAGGATTGAACGTACTGCATATGGTTCAACGTCCTTACCGTGAACTACTTCTCTTGGACGTAGAGCTTTCGGACAGCTAAGGCCAATCAGGAGACCAACTTCCACATCCTCCATATATGAGGTCAATTACTCGCTTACTTTCTGCAGATGTTGAAATTTCCTCGCAACTTCTGGTCTTGGTATTTCTTCTCGGCCATCGGTATCTGTTGTCTCACATAGCTTCTGGGAAGATCTAGACATACGTCGTCTTGCTGATAGTTGACTGCTACTAGTCCATTTACCACCTTTGTGTTGATCTCTTGTGTACCATGCATGGTTGTTAGCACCAACGTTGTGTCACCACCGTCAATACCAAGCTCTTTCATTGTTTCTTCCTTGATAAATGTTCCACCACTTCCATTGTCTAATAGGGCGTACACTTTAACCCTCTTCTCTGGTTTACTCTTTTGGTATACCCACACATGTACTATACCCATATTGACGGGAACATCACCAGCTTCAGTGATACTACATACCGTGAATGCGTTGTTTACTCGCTCTTGATGGTTTTCCTCTACGTCATGTGTTTCTCCTTTCTCGTTATATTTCTTATACGTATTTCCATTTCTCTTGAACTTCGGCTTCCAATCGGAGTCGTGCAGCACTGAAGGATGTTTCTTCTCACACGTCTTGCACGTCATCTTATCGTTGCATTTGCTAGAAATATGTCCTGGTTTTAGGCATCCAAAACATAGTCCTTTATCTCTAATGAAGTCCTTACGGTCGTCTAGGGGCTTCTTATGGAATTCATCGCACTCGCTCAGATCATGCGGTGTAGAGCACAATTTGCACCTTTTGGAACTAGGCTTATTAGAGTCCTCTTCCCTTTCCTTGATCTTGGTATCAAAGCTTCTGGTACCCTTTCCTCTTCCATATCTGCCGCTGTTGCCAGATGTAACCTTGCCATCTTTTTCCTTCGACTTCTCTAGGAACCCTTCTGAAAACACTGGATCTGTAGCTAGGTCAGCCTGCTCAGTAACAAACTTGGAAAACTCACCAAAGCTCGCATTTCTACGTTGGCTACTTCTTATTCTGCTAGCTCTCTCCGTCCATTTACTTCTTAGGTATAGTGGTAACTTCTCCCACAGCCGTCGCAGAACCTGAGCCGTATTCAAGTCATCCATGCAGGGCATGCCGGTCGTTGCATTCTTCGCTTGCTCCAATGCAATGGCAAATTCTTGCCTGTCCTTGGCCTTTACTGATGACCAGTTAGTCAGCCTGGTGATGTGTGCATTCGCAACCTTGAAGGGATCCCCAAAATGCTTCTTTAACAGGGCTTTAGCTTCGCCATACGAGTCTTTCGATTTCATTTGAGTGCATCCTTTAATTACCTCCTTCGCCTTGCCGATGGTGTACTGGTCCAAGAAGTATAACCGTTCGATAGGGCTCTCCACTTTAGATTCTATGAGAGTTTCAAATGCATTAGTAAATGTCGAGTAATCCATCGCGTCTCCAGAAAACATGGGGGGTTTATGAAATGGCAGTGAACTTCGGACTTGTTGGACCATTATCATTTCAGAAATGTTAGCCTGTTTCTGTTGTACTTTAAGAAATTCCTGATACATGCTGTCACTTAATAGCAGAGAAATGGAGTCTTGGTTAATTGTTTCTTCAGTATTTTGTTGGGCATCTCTGAAGTTCTGGCAAGCACTAGGTAATTCTTCTGGAGGTCTTGTGGGATTATTATTTCCTGTAGCAAATGGTGTTGCACTCGGATTCATTGGAGAGGGACTCACATTTTCTTTAGAACCTGGCTTTACATGTCTGGAGCTAGAAACTATCACATCATTCAAAGACTCAAGGAGTTCGCCATCCTTCGGGATGTTAGGCTTTACTGTTGGACTTGTAAGGGAGGTTGCTCTCATCGCTGCTCGTATTGGCTCTGATGGGCCCACTACACCATTACTAACTGGAACTGGTTGAACTAGTTTGCTTGTGGTAGGGTTGTGTGGTAGACCTTGGGTGACAATTGGTGTAGAATACTGTACTTGCATGGAGTCAAGTTTATTGTTCAAGTCATTGTCAATTTCTTCTCGTTCAAACTGCTCATAAATTCGTTCTTCATCCTTGGCGTGGGCTATCATTCGCTTTAGCTCAAGTTCCTCAGCAGCCATTTTCAAAGCTTGACTTTCTTTTAAAAAGGCTGCCTTAATCTCTAGTGAAGCTGTTTTGGCTTTAGTTTGAATCAAGTATGATCGGCTAGAAGACCCACATGCTGACGAGCGCTTGGAATGAGAGTACTTAGATTTTGAACTTCTACCAAACTCTTCTTTTCCAGATGCCTTTGCTTCATTCAGGTAATCAACTATGCTTTGCTTAAATGTAAATATTTCCTTACCGTACAAATCATACCACTCAATTGCGTGTTGTATTTCATCTTCATCATCTAAAGTCTTCAAGTAATTTTCATGTACATCTTGCATCAAGACAAATAACTCGTCTAATTCCCTTGTTTCTATTCGCACTAGTTTTTGGTTTGAAAAGCCAGACAGTAGTGGTTTAATCTTGTTCATTTGTTTGGTGATATTTGACAAAGCAGTTTTTCGATCGTTCTTCGTTTTATCTACTCTATATTGCCTACCTTTCTCTGTAGGTACTTTCTTTCGGGCTCCGTCTTTGGTGTTTTCGTTGTATTCGGGTCTTGGGATTCCTGTGGTTCGATCATCCGCTGCACTTTCTTTGTCTGGTCTCGCAGGCGCATTATCCTTTGCCAACATAGCCAAAACGTTTATTCCTATTAAGTCAGAGAGTTCTTTTCCAGCTTCCTTTCCGTAATCCTTAGCACTTTCTGGCATTTGTAGAGCTCCTGCACTTTCTTGGAAATCTTGTAGGCCGGCGTTGGAATTTTCCAAGGTTTGTTGTTCTTCCATATTGTCGCCAAAGACAATCTAAGGTCGTACTGTTACCGCTAACTTTCGATTTTGGCGACTCTATAACAGCCAGTAATGATCGATGCTATCACTCTTGGCACTTACACTTTAATATCGATTGACGTGTACGGTTCGAAGAGCGTACAACTTTTAACTCTTGACCAAGGTACGACCTTGTCCCGACTGTAGCGTGCTTCATCGCGCGCGCGGCCTTATGAGTAAAACAGGTAGCCTAAGAAAACTAGTGGGAGTTTGCACTACCACCTACACTGGTAGTGTACGTGAAAGGTTTAATAAGCTTCTAAATGATTTTAAGGATAAAACTAGAGCAGAGTTGGCTGGCTCTGGAATTGCACCAGATCCACTGACAGAGAATGAAACATTATTAGAGGAAATTGTGGAAATCATGAAAAATGTAGATTTTGGGCAGGTTTCTTCCAGCAAAATTTCACAAAATGAAGAGAGAGAGATGGCACTTAAACTCAGAGATCAAGCTATGATGACATGGAGCAAAACACAGAAGGAAAGTTCAGATGTGCTATGTTGTGAATCTGATGACTCAGATTCCAAAAGCAATACAAACCCTGTAAAGAAAAGGAAGAGAAGATGTGGTACTGAAGCCTTAGAGTACCTTCAGCAAAAAAGGTATGTTGATGCAGAAATTAGAAGAGAGGAGTTGGCCTTTCGCAAAGAGCAAGTTGAAGTTGAACAACAAAAGCAGGAACAGTTACTAGAGCAATCCAAGCAACTAATGCAGTATATACAGGAGCAGGCTACTCTACAACAGCAACAATTTAATGTGATGCAGCAGCAAATGCAACAACAGATGCAACTGCAAAGAAAAACTATGATGGCATTGGTTGAAAGGCTTGGTAAACAATAAGAGAAAACTTGCTAAATATAACTACCTTTGCAAGTATATGTTAAAGTTAATGTGTGAAAGACATTCATTTAGTTATCAGAACTGATCATTACATTTTGTAAAAAGAGAATTTTTAAACATACGGGTGCACTGCTTGAACTTATCATGAGCCCGCATTACATAAAACTTTTGTATTTAAATAAAATGTTAGCAAATGTTACCTTGTTATAGTATGTCAATAAAGATAACATATTTGTATGTTTCTCAAAACATGTAACTAATGATGTATTTTAGATTGGAAAAAAAAATGTTACAAAAAAATGAAATGAAATGTTTTACACACAAAGTAAAAACAGACTCAGACCCCGTTTACACTAGAGCAAATGTTTCCGGATTCACATTGTTTTTTATTCCCATGAGGATGAAACACAATGTGAATCAGGATACTTTTGCTCTAATGTAAACGGGGCCTAAGAGTGTCCCATACTCCTATTCTGGGCGGTACTCCCATATATCAGGTTTACAGAGATGTGCCGCTTGACAAGGTCTGCTTTTTGCCATTTTTAGTCTGGAACAGGGTCTGGCTTTTTTATAATGCCTGGTATTTAGTCTGGCTCAAGGAACATTTTTCTTTCTTAAGGGTACAATTTTTTTGCCATTTTGTCAGCAACAGAGCTGCCAAAATATGCAATTTCTCAGTCTGGAACGTTGGTCAGAGGTTCCGATGTATTGTAGGGATTCTGTGCTAAACCTCTAACCTGGATTCTAGGGAGTACCGCCCTTGAGTCTCCTACACTCTATAGGGCAAGTGTACTGTAGTTACAATGTGAGTTACACTTTATCAGTTCTAGAAAAATTATCTATTTACTACATGTAATTAAAGTTTGCTTCAGATGCAATCATGCATGGAAAAAAGTTTGAATTATTCACTCAAAGCAGTGGCGTAGCCAGGGTCTTGGCTTGGACGGCAAGAACCTCAATCTCCTAGGGGGGTCCCCCAGAAAATATTTGATTTCTGGGGTCTCTGAAACACTATTTCCTGCATTTTGAGGCACGTATTTAAGAGTAATCTGAAAGCCATAAATAACATAATTTTGTTGTTATCAAACCAGAACATAGAATGATACATGTCAGAATATCTTTAGATTTCTTTATAAACAAGTCGTAAATGTAATAACAAGTTGGAGGTGTTTTGTATAGATCCTTAGTATTGTAATTTATAGCATATGCATGCCTGCTATATATATAACACATTACTAGGCTACTCACTTGGCCTTAAAACAATGTACCCCCCCCCCTACAAGTTTCTCCACGGATTTAAACTTTTCATGAGAACGGTCTTGGAGACCATTGGGGGGGGGGATCCCCCTCACCTCCCCCTCCCCCCCCCCCCCTTGGCTACTGGAACAAAAAAAAGCTATGCAAAGTAATTTTGTAGTGTTGGGGGATCAACTTGAAAAAATTTTGAGGTACTGTTGCCATATAAGCAGGTGATAGCATTTCTCATCAACGCACTGACTATGTATTGTTTTCCCACCGCACTCATTCCTATTCTCAAGTTGTTCTTGTGGTCAATAAATTTAAAATAATTTGAAACATCGCCAAAAAGGCACTCAACAGACACACGAAGCCTGCTCTTTGCTCTGTTGAAATTCCTCATGTTTTGATTAAGAATAGGATCGTCACCTTGGCGGTAAGGGCACATGAGTTGTGGACGAAGAGGGTATGCTAAGTCTCCATAAAGGCAAAGGGTGTTCCCTGCTGGATCTAGTGCATTCAATTGAAGTGCAGTTAATAGATTTGAGTCAGTTAGCATGCCAGCATCATGTCGTCTACCTTCAACTGGACCATACAAGTTGGCTATCAGCCCATTGGAAATTGCCACTGACTAAAACTTTAGGCTATGAACGCGCTTATTGCCATTATATACAATTCTCTGATTTTTACCAGGACGTGCTACGTGATGAACAGTATCATCAACAAAGCCAAAACAAGTGGCAAGAGGGCATCCCATTCTTGTAATTGCTTGGCAGTAACGTTCCAAAAACACTGGAGAAAGAAAATCTTGGTTCCATGAAGTTAAAGATGGCCATGTGAATCGTAAAACTAAAACCAGTCTAAGACAACATTGCTTAGCATACATAACTCTGGAACCGGTCTGGCAAACCTGTGAATTAAATCGAAGTATCGGCATGGGTATGCAAGGCGTTTTAGAAGAATACAAAGACCTTCTCTTCCACTACAGATCGTACCTTGAGGGCATGTAAACTTGTCTGGAATTTGCAAGGCTAATGCCAAACCTGGAATATCTTCTTTTGCCACTCTAAATTCGGTAAGACACTCCGCTTGAATCGAGTTCGTCGAGGCAAAATGAATCGTACTCCCAGTAGGGGTGGCATGGATTTTCAGACCAAAAATTCGAATAAAGAATAGCATTCTTCTTCATTTATCACTCCATCAGCCAAACAAAAGATTAGGTTGTCTCTAACATGTTGAAAAGACATGATTTCCAATATTTGGCTACTGACGACAGTGTTGTCAGTGGTCAAATCTTCATGCGAATTTTGGCGCTCCTATTTACCGTACTCGCCCCAGTACACCAGACATAGTGTGTATCCCGGTCGACCGTAGTCGTAGTCCGTAGTCGGCGAATCTTAAAGTCCCTAATAGCTCAGTGATTACGGTGCCAATGTGTTGATTTGGAGACCTTGGACACGATTCCCAGTTGGGGCAGTATTTATATTATTACTAATACACATTAGGTTTGGCCATAAACCAACAATAAATATTTGCAATACAGAAGGCTAAAAAATACCTTGTGGAAAATTTATATCTAGTACCCATTCACCTGTGTGACTAAACAGATCCACCAGTTTCTTGCATGCTTCGATGTCAAAGTATTCAGCTTTCACAGAAACGTGATTCTCAACCACCATGCTTTGTTCAAAGTTGAAGTGTGCCGGTAATATGCGCTGGCCAACAGGAGCATGATATACTAAAAATCCACTGACCGATTCGACCATTCCTGTAATGTTACCTTTAAAACAAAGAGAACACCACAAATAAAACTTACAGTAATAAACATAGAAAGAATGTCTGTAAAACATACTGTATGTAATATAAACATTGTGATGGAATGAACTATATGGGATTTACAAGGCGATATGGCCATTGTAAATTTACATAAATATGTATATGTTTCACAATTATTTTAGGAATTCAAACTATTTTAGCTGAGTAGATTGAAGGAAATATTTATGCAAACCACAGCGATTCTGAATTCAGTTGATGAATGCTCCTCAAAAATAGATTTCCTTTGTTTTCTACAATGAATTATTTATGAGTCCCACAAGTATAGACCCCTTGCATGCATAAATTAAAGGGCAAATTTGGAGGGCAAAACAAAAGAATTTTCATAAATTATTCAATCTGTTGAAAGTCGGAAATTTGAAGTTGTCCTCCAAATTGGTCGTTTAATTTATGCATGCAAGGGGTCTATTATGTACTCGTTTGTTGATAATTTGACTTCCAGCTCTCTCCCTCAGTTAAATTATATTATATTTCAAAATAGTAATTGACTGGACTGAGTAATATGAAGTGTTATACAGTGTTATACATAATAGTTCAGAGATGTCTATCGATTAACTTATAATGTGATTTATAATTATTTTATCATTCTATTAGATAAAGGGAAACTTTTTACCAGTTGGCCATACCCATGAAGATATTGATGCACATTTGGGTGTTATCCAAAGCATCTTAAATTACAGGATATTTATACAGTTGATGGTTAGTTCTGTTGAACATGATTTGTTTATATACAGTACGGTATGTTTGTACTTTTTGCTTAAGTTCTACCATCAACATCAAAACTCTATCTCAAGACTACACTAACCAAGACGATCAGATTTGAACATCTATTGATATTCCTTGATTGGTATACAAGATGTATATGGTGACAATTATCTAAAATAAAAAATCGTACAGTTCTAAATAAGACGTACCCTATATATGTATATATATATATATATATACACTCACTACCCTTGTGGAAGTTTGGGCACTCTGGGCCCATGCACACTTCATGCTATCTGAATGTACTTCACCGATGCTGTGCCACATGTGGTTGTCACCGACGATCGCATGTGTATAAGTAATTGATGAAATTCATTCAGATTGTTCCAAGCTACACTGATGAGCTGTAACAGCGAAACACGATGTCTGTAGATTGAACTATATATATATCAGTGGCGGCGCGGAGCGTAAATTTTTTGGTATTAGTTGTGGTATATAACGTAGGGGGGGGCCAGAAAATTTTGAAATCTAGAGGCTCTGAAATGCAATTTCCAGCATTCTACAGAAGATATTTTTTGAAAAAATCAAGCGAGATGAAGATCCAAATGCTAAGCATTTTACGCGGTTCGATGACTTCACGAACAAATTAACGGAAACATCCATGGAATTATATCTGTCTCGGTACTGATGCGCTGCACGTGTGAATACAGTAGCTTGCGTGATGCGCCGACAATACATATGATCAGCGCAACGTTTTACGAACGTAGGCGGCCAAGGTATTAGAATCGCAAAACTAATACCTTGTAGGATTACGTTGTTAGATATACAAATATTCGCATCGTTCTTACCTTTGAAGGAGGACTTATGCCTTTTTTTTTGTTAAATATGGATTCAAGAAGGTTTTCCTTTCGTCAGATAAGTTCTAGTCACCATATCAAAACTTCAAAATTGTTATAAATAATTGCTCTTTGTTTCCATATTATCGAAGTGTTGAACTCCAGTGTTGGGAGCTGTTCCTTGTGAAATAGGCGATACAGCGGATACTACATGGATGATTTATATATTGAGATGTTATATATTGTTAATGTAATGAAGTGAAAAGAATTGCAGACTTCTCGCTGCGAAATAAAAGCAGTTTTAAATCGAAATAGTAAAGCGTCTGACTTTAAAATATAAATATTGTACCACCTGTGGTGAAATTTAACACCGAAATCCGCATTTCTTGTCAAGCCAAGGTATTAGTTTTGAGATTCTAATACCTTGAGGTCTAAGCCTTTCAAACACTTGTCGCTAAAGTCGCTAAGGTTGTTGCGCGCATCAGCGAGGACGGGACGGTACTGCGGAATTGAAATCAAACAATCAAAAACAAAGATGTGGTTTTCTTTCATCCGTCTCTGTTCTTGGAATAATTATATTATTTTACAATTCATTTCAATCTGGAGAAAAAAAGGTATTAGACTAATACCTTTAATACCTTAACGCGCCGCCCCTGATATATATTATATATATATATATATATGGTACATCTTATTCAGAACTATATATATTTATATATATATATATATATATATATATATATAAAATACTTAATTAATAGTTTTAATTGATGACTGTCCCTGTTTACATTATAGATCTTACTATTTGTAAGGCTTTTGAACAGTGTTCAAGTAACCCACATCCAGAGCCCACTGTTCCAAACAAGATGTACAAGTACATTAAAGAATGGTTAAGTCCCCACAGTAATGACCTACACCAGCATGTTCAGCCACACTGCTTCAAGTTTGTCAAAAATGAAAAGCATGAGGTACAAAAAGTGGAGCGGTGAAAGATGGATGGGCCCTGTTCGACTATTAAAGGTAATTTTCTTATATTATTGTTTGAATATTATTTGTTAACTACTGTATCTACTGGGAAATCTCTAGAAAGCAGATGTGTGCTGTACATTTAACAATGGAAGGCAAAGATATCTTATGATTTTTTCTGTGTTTTCATAGTCAGTACCATTGGACATGCCAGCACTGCTACCAACTGATTTCAGCAAAGCCGATATACCATCTCTAACAGCTGATATAAAAAAGTGGCATTCTGTAATGCCAGCATCAGTAAAGGAGTGGTGGCAAACCATTCTGGATGGAATTGGACAGAATCAATGTCATACAACACCTGACACCAATTGCCCACTATATGACCTGAAGAATCCATTGCAAAGACCAAATATGGATTCAGCAGAAACTGTGGAAATACCATCACAGATTACACAGTTCAGGGAAAAAGAACTGCCACCTCTTGGAGAGGTAAAGATGAAATATAAATTATAACACAAAATATAACAATATTACCTGTATAGTAAGTATGATTGAGAAAACTGATGATATATTTTTATTATTATTTACCTTTTAGATTTACATTGGTCCATACCAGCCATTAGCTGCTCGAGGTATCCAACAAGATGACCAATATCTTGGTGCACTAGCTCCTGGTGTGTTTGTAGCAGTAAATATAAGTAATTACAGAAAAATGTCAGTCATTGGAAAGGTGCTTGAGGTTTGTGACAGTGATTTTAAAATACATTATTGGAAAGGTTCATATGCAAAGGCTTGGCAACCACACATGGTAAAGCGCAATAACGAATCAATGCCTTGGATTGACGACTTACCTAAACAGTCAGTAATCTTGTGTGCTTTTGAGCTTGATGAAAACAACAAAGTCTATGAAAATAGCAGAAAGTTTTTAAAGCGTTGGTATCGAGATGAAGCAAAAAAGAATGTTTAATTTGAACATTGCATAAAAATGATTTTACCCTTTATGTTGGCACTATAAGTCTATAACTGTATTTTATAGTTTTTTGATGACTTATGCATGAGTTTATGCACTTGTCAATTGTAACCCCCACCCCCCCCCCCCCCCCCCCCCCCCCCCCCCCAACCTCGGGGTAATGGTGGGGGAATGTGGGGCATTTTTCTCCTTTGGACAAATAGTTATGCCGGTGTAGGTGGTGGGTTTTCTCTTTATTGATCCCCGACCTCAAGGGAGCGCCGAGTAAAGAGCCTGGGTACGAGGTTACCCGGACCCTTGAATGTGGGCGTCAACCTTTTGATAGTTGATACAATAAAATTGACCCCCCTCATCACGCGGTCAACTCACTCAACTGTGGTTTTCCTCTTTGATTCTAAAAAAAATTCAGTACAAGTTTTATAAAAAGGTAAGCTTTTATTATATTTTTTTAGTGTATCAGTGCAAATGTAGTTTCAAGTGGATTTTTTTGTCACTTATGTGCATTAATATGGATGATAATAAATTATATTTGTCATTTTGATGAATGTTTTTAATATTTGTCTTGACCCTGTAGTAGGGTCATGACCTGTTTTATAGTAATTTGATTTGCATATTCTTTTTTAAATTTTGACAGCTACAGTATTAACATATGAAAAGCCAGGTATAAAACTATGAAGCCAGTCAAAATTTGGTCTTTCAATCGAAAAACGAAAATGTTTCTTCTCGCTATTTAAAGGACCTAAACGATGTGATGACCAAAGGTGAGTGTCGATCATATATATTTTCATTCCCCCATGAGAATATGATTGCTTGTGGAAATGCGGAGTGTAAAATTGGGTGGTATCACCCAGTCTGGAAAGTTGTTTTCTCGTATGCTGGACAGTAATTAACAAGCGTGTGGTTGTACGCCAATCAGAGTCCTGGCGATTGCACACCAGTCCAAACACGGTGTTTATCTAAGCAAATATCTCAAACAACATAGATCGAAGTGTACGCCAGCATCATTTACCAAGAATTGTACGCCAAATGTACACCAAAATTTGTGGCTGTACACCGGACATGTCCGGTGTACAGGGGTATCACCTTTCATGTGTTGGGCTAAATCATACAGAAACTGTACAGAATGGAAACTGGTATTGTCCTGGATGTGAAGGTTTACGTGAATCTTCTATCTTTTCTGGTCACGTTACACTAATGCAATTTTATGTTCATCATATTTTCTTTAATTAGACAAATTAAAGTTACTGTACTTCACTAAATTACCCTATTTTTTGTATTTTATTAGTTACAGATAATGATTCCTCTGACTCAGAAGATGAAGTCCTTTGTCATTGTGGAAGGCTAAAGAAAGTAGAGCCTGTGATTGGATGTGATGCTGTTGATTGTGCAGTGAAGTGGTACCATTTCAGTTGGGTGTGACTCACTGCACAATCTGTTCCAGAGGGAGAATGGTTTTGTCCAATATGAATGCACAAATAGAAAGTGTTGAGTTTAAATTGAAATAAACAAATAAATGTTAAAATTACATGTTGTCAAATTCTTTCCCCATGGGTGGGGGATTTGTCAGCACACTTGTCCTGAGGGGGTGGGGTCATTAAGCATTATCGTAGAATTGAAAATCTATGTCCCCACCAAACCCCGAGGTTGGGGGGGTGGGGGTTACAATTGACAAGTGCATTATCCCAACTGCGATCATCCACCACCCACGGGCATTTCATTTGAGACAAACCAATATTTGAGTATGACAAGAAAGACATTTGAAAAGCTGTTTTGCCGATGATTTTTCAACTTCTTGTACCTACTAATTGGCTATTTATGTTTTCCACCCACATAGTGAGGCATTTGACCAAACATTTTTGAGAAAGCTAAATTTTTGGGGTTGGCCAGTGGCATGATTGCAGTTGGAATTGAATCATAGTTACATTAAGATGTATATATTCATCTACAGTAACATATATACTGTAGTATGTATTAGACACCAATTGGCAATTATATATTGTATTATATTAAATACTTACGAGTTTAACGTTATCGACCTCACTTCCAACGCCTTTAGCGATCGAAAAACTTGTTTCTCCAACAGGGCAGCAAGCCAGCAACGGTTATCGGCAATTCTCGAGCCCATAGCGGCTCTAGACATTGGCCAGCGGCTTTGAGTACAAAGCTTCAGTACTTCATATTATTCGATATACTAGAAACACACATACAACGCAACAACCCCTCGCCCGCTTTTAATACGTTAAATATACATAAATAACCTCCCCCCCCCCCGATTAAACTGGTTTTGTATACAAATGTAAAATCCCTGGCCTCCTTTACATCCTGTTTTATCACCTTTTTTTTCAAAGCAATGTTTTATTCCAAAATAATAAAGCATTGGCTGACGAAAAACTTGTGTCACGACCTAATAGCACCAGAAACTGATAGCAAAAACAGACAATAATTACAGACGCTTATATCAAGGTGCCTATCAAACTGTTTGAATATGATTCCTCATGTTCCAAATATAATGTTGAACCTCAAATAACAACATCAGAACAGAAAAAAATCCCGTAGGTAACAGCCTGAAACCTATAGGTATAAGAGAGGAAAAGCTAACCTGGAAAGAACTATAATGCAAAGTTTGAATTCACTCGAATCATGGAAAAAACGCCTGAGAAAATGTATATTATTTGACAAGATTTTTGCTGTTTAACTGAGTTTAATACTGAGAAGGTTTTGGATATATACCGATTCGAATCAGCTAAAGAAAGCTGGTAAGTTAAATACGAATCACTGCTTACCGATAAATTTTCTTTTGGCTGTTCTCAGACGCTGCAAACACTGCCATACGGCTACGGCGTTTGGTCTCCGTGGTTTTCTCGTCTGGTTCTTAGCAAAAAGCAATCAATTCTCCTCAAAATGTGAAAAGCTGTTTGTGTTGATGTTCCTTTCAATTCACTGTTCTCTCTCGAGCCAATATATATCAGTGCACAAGTCTTTTGCTGGCTTTGAACAGACACACGAAGCAACATCTTTTTGTTTTTTTCAATCACATTGGGCGGCATCCTTTCCGATCTTTATAGCAATTTTTCATGCTTTTTCAATGGTTTCTAGTCATGTTTAATATTGCTTGGTTCATCCCACTCCAAGATCTCTTTTTAGCTTTCCTTTTTCGGTCAATTGTAAACCAATTTTTCTGACAAAGATTTTGTTTCGCTTGAGCCGCGAAAGTTGGCGATTTGATGTATATATATATATACATACATACATATAAACATCTCGCAGAATTTCTTTCACCTTTGCGTGTAAGTGGACTCCACGCACGTCGAGATTAGCACCCTCACCCGGGCTCGGGGCCTTCGGCCGTCCCCCCGGGCTCGGGGACAAAGACGTTTAAAGTCATTAGTTCAAATCAATTTTTGAGGGGATTATATTCATACAGAGCTTGTTACTGGTAGAATTGCGGATGTCAGAATTTCTGACAACCCTATCTTGAAAGTTCGCATTTTTTGAACAACCCTATCTTGACAGTTCGCATTTTAATTTGACGTAGATTATTCTGCTGATCTCTATAGGGTTGTCAGAATTTCTGACAACCCCATCTTGACAGTTCGCATTTTTTGACGTAGATTATTCTGCTGATCTCTATAGGATTGTCCGAATTTCTGACAATCCCATCTTGACAGTTCGCATTTTTTGAACAACCCTATCCTGACAGTTCGCATTATTTGACGTAGATTATTCTGCTGATCTCTATAGGATTGTCCGAATTTCTGACAACCCTATCTTGACAGTTCGCATTTTTTGAACAACCCTATCCTGACAGTTCGCATTTTTTGACGTAGATTATTCTGCTGATCTCTATAGGATTGTCCGAATTTCTGACAATCCCATCTTGACAGTTCGCATTTTTTTAACAACCCTATCTTGACAGTTCGCATTTTTTTAACAACCCTATCTTGACAGTTCGCATTTTTTTTAACGACCCTATCATGACGGTTCGCATTTTAATTTGACGTTTGATCTCAATAGGGTTGTCAGAATTTCTGACAACCCTATCCTGACAGTTCGCATTTTTTGACGTAGATTATTCTGCTGATCTCAATAGGGTTGTCAGAATTTCTGACAACCCTATCTTGACAGTTTGCATTTTTTGACGTAGATTATTCTGCTGATCTCTATAGGGTTGTCAAAATGTTTGAACAACCCTATCTTGACAGTTCGCATTTTTTGACGTAGATTATTCTGTTGAACGCTATACGGTTGTCAAAATTTCTGACAACCGTATCTTTGTGGAAAGTTAACTGGATTTGTTCAGTATTGTCAAATGATTTTCGTAAGGTCATACAAATTTATAGTAATTATGGTTTTCCGATCTTGTAATTCTTTGTTTTGAAAGCAATTTACGATATTCTGTGAATAATTCCTTATATTAGTTAAAAAACAGTTATTTTTCTATAGATTGTTCTACATGTTTAATAGTTTACAAAATATGACAAAGAAACTAAACATAAGCATTTCATTTTGCATGTTATCGATACTTTTATTAGTTTAGGAGCAAAACCGAAAGAAGTTCTCACAAAATGTGTAAAATCGTTAGAAATTAATGCCAGTAACGTAACTAGATCTTTCACTCCAGGAAAGTATGCGAACGTAATTTTAATCAAATTTTGCGCGAAACGGTCTTTTTTTAGTCCAAAAAATTCTTATAAATTACGTTTAGTTTGAAATATATTAATATTTTGCAAAACGATTTCGGTAAATTCCGCAAAATATGGCAAAATTCTACTAAAAATCAGCTCTTTGGAGTTTCTCAACATTGTTTCCAACGCGTTGTGCACAAACGCCAGTGAAGGTCTCATTACCCACCATTTATATAAAATAAAAGTGCTTAAGCATTAAGCAATGCGCTTCATCAACAGCCTTCGTCCTGTTCCTTGTAAATTGTGGCTGCGTTGATCACACGTTCGTTCAAGTAGTTAACTTCATCAAACATTAGCGATTGTAATGGGGTAATCACTAGCAAAATGCTTGCCCCTGAAGCTGTTTCTAGTAGAACATCGGCGATGATCGGGATTGATTGAAAGTGACTTGAAACACAAGCGATTTCCCATATTAGCCTGTCGGTGCGCTAAAGTAAATATTCTTCCCCTGAAAGAAATTACGCAACGCCTGGGCCTGCTCTGGGTACATCTTATCAACATTGAAGTAATAGCATGCCAATTTTAATGCTTGCTTGAAGTTTCCTTCGCTGAAGAATTCATTCAAACCACTGAGACCTCCGAACGAAAACGCCATTTTTGAATACAGCAATGCTGTCAACAACGCATGTTTATTTCCGGCGCTGTTGTTAGCCAATAGATGAACGATCCAAAAAAAACTTGGAATAACATTTCATTGGGCGAGAAACAATAAGAAATGTAATTGCGCAGATTTTACCCTCCAGGGAACGGAAACGGCGGAAGTCTGCACGCAGGCTATTGGTCTGTGTGCTACGCGAATGTTGTAAGGTCGTAAGATGCGCGAGATAATCTCCGACGTACCTTTGATGTAAGGTATCGTTGCTGTAACTGTTGTTTTACCGTCCGCTACGTTAGGTTCGTTGTTTTTGAAAACGTTGCGTTTGATGAAGCCCGGGCTGTAGTTGCTTTTGTACAACACACGTTGTAGGCAATCATTTTCGTTATGTAAGGCGTTAGATGTGTCGCAAATAAGCGAGCAGAACGTCTTACAAAAAAACAAACAAACAGTAGGGATTTTTTTATTTCTTTTTATTAATCCCCCCACCCCACACCCCGCCAACACTGACAAACAAATACCGACAGCACCACCCACAAACAACACCCACCTCCCCTGACAACGCCCAGCACAGATTCCACGCATACCGCAATCGTTCGTGACATATAATGAACCGGAGACATAAATATAGGCGAACCTGACCAAAAACTTTCACTTGACTCTGATGATGACCGCCGCTGAGGCAGTCGAAAACGTCAGTCACTACCACCACAAAACAGTCTTTCTCAAGATTACTCTAACCTAGACGAGCAACTTTCTCAGAGAATTTATGGTCAGTTATCTCAAAAAACCTAAGGAAAATATACCAACTTCGTCAATAGCAGATAAAATTTCAAAGGACAATAACGAAAAGCTAGCAATATTTATATAACATCTATCTATTTTGTTTTAAGTGTGTTTGGCTTGCAGTAATTAGCTTTTGCTTTTGCGGCCGGTGACTCAGCCAAAACGTTTTCGTTCTGTGTATTGATGTTTGTAATTGCAATGTTTGACTAAAAAGCTAACAAGATAAAATAGAAATAAAATAGAATGAATTCAAAAATAAGGCAAACACGCTCGGCAAAAAATGTTGCAAAATCGGTCACCTTGCGTGTCACCTATTTTGCCGTGGACGTTAGCACTTTTTGGGAGACTGGTGAGGAAAATAATTATCAACAACCCTGCCATGATTAATGGATCGGTTTTTTCATTTTTTATTGATCAATATATCCTTGATATACTGTATAAACTAACTGTACACCGTACACTACAGCTATATCTTGTAGACACCGCCGCCCCCCCCCCCCCTCCCCCCATCTTTTTGTTTGACTGCTATCCCACATAATAATTGATGGTGAGTGCAAAATATATTTAGTTAGCTCATAGGCTATGAAACGTACCATTTACCATATATATATATATATATATATATATATATATATATATATATATAGTTCAATCTACAGACACGGTGTTTCGCTGTACAACAGCTCATCAGTGTAGCTTGGAACAATCTGAATGAATTTCATGAATTACTTATACACATGCGATCGTCGGTGACAACCGCATGTGGGACAGCATCGGTGAAATACATTCAGATAGCGTGAAGTGCGCATGGGCCCAGAGTGTGTGTGTGTGTATGTGGTTGGGGGGGGGGGGGGGGTGTAAACCCCAGCAAGAATTGAAGATCAGCACATTTCAAGGATTAGCATGAAATAGTAATTTTTTTTGGTGGTACGTTTTATATATATATATAGGCGGAAGTAATTACTATCCAGCATGGCGTAACGCGTTGCGTAACGGCGTGGCAAATTAACGGATCAGTGTGTCGAACGGAAGTATTAGGCAACTTAGACTTAGAAGTCACGTGATCTCAATTATTTTAAAATAACTAGTATGGCATTATATTTCTATCAAACGGATAGTGGAGAATATTTAAGAAAAATTTAAGCAAAATAAGAATTTCATGCATGTTAAAAATCTTCTTCAAAAGCAAATTTTACAGTCAAACCTCAAGAAGTATGTAGAGAAAAGGTTTGATATTGAGCATGCCAATTTTTAGCAGAAACAAATAACGTTTGGCATGATCAAAACATATTTTATTTTTGGCCGCTATGTTGAATGACACATGAATTTGCCATCCAACATGGCGACCAAAAGCAAAAATACACTTAGATACTCTGAAATGTTATAACTCCCGCTAAAACCTCACATGAAGAACATCAAACCGACTCGTTATGACGTTACATGTTTCCTTTAAGTTGAGTGCAAAACTTTTGAAGATGATTTCTAACAAGCATGAAATTTTTGTTTTAGTCAAGTGACCAGCAATAATATCGACGTTTTTTATAAGACAATGCATGGAAGTTTGGAAAATAAAAATTCAGAAATTTTACTTAAAATACCACCTTATATCCGTTTTGTAGAGTTATAATTCTATACCTTCGCCTATGGTGCGCATGAAATAGGGTACATAATCTCGGTGATTTCATATAATAATTACGATGTTAGGTCTACATCTGATTGCGTCTCTCTGGCTAAGTATGTTAGATGAATCTATTATTCTTGTTTATTTGAGACTTTAGAGAAGGAATGGAAAGTTTGCTGTAAGCATTAGAAGAGACATGAATACTCGACGATTTAGAATACGTACATGTGAAGCCTGGGGAAATCAAGTACATCTACATGAAGTGTCTGTTTGCAATAACTATGGAAAATAACTACTAAAATTTGGAATATTTTATTCTAATAATAAAATTTCGAAAATACAATATATTTAAGAAAGCTGAAGGCATTTTTTATAAATTAAACATAATGATTGACTGATTGACTTTGTTTTTACAAATAAAAAAGCTTTCCTTCACATTTGGAAATAAGTTTGACGAACTATACCAATAACAGAAATTCGTTATTCTATTAATGGCTCATTATGATAGCTGACATCATTGTAGATATTTTAAGCTGATAATCTTTTTGGTAAAAAAATTTAAAAAAATGTCTTATACGTTTTCATTTACGTTAATAATATTTTTGTTTAAAATATTTAAAAATTACCTTTAAGTTTTCAATAAAGTCGTTCGATTATAACATTAATAAATTGTTTCCTCCATCTCACAGACTATTCGCTTGCCACGCCTTAATCAATATAACCGCATAATAGTTCTTTGGGTTACTTTTCGTTCCTTTCGATAGTGGTATAGAAGCTAATTTGAGGTATGCCACCCTCCTCCGGGCACGGCATTATTGGTTTCTCTGGAATAGTTTATGCTCTGTGTTTGTGGGCTATCGGGACAGAACGTCGCTCGAATGCTGGGCCGTCGTCTGGTCAGAGAAGTATTCGAGCTGTTACTCCTTTTTACCGATGAAAAAAATGGTGGCAACATGGCTTATCTACCTCAGCGGTGGTCAAAAAAATGGCATCGCCTCAGCCATCTACGATCCAACATATTCTACAGTTCTTAATTAAAACTTATTGATGAACTGCGAAGGAGCGACGTCTTTACACAAAGACAAAGTGCCTGAATTTGCCCAGGTTTCTTTTCAACTATACTTTTAATATCAAGAGCGCAAACAATAAGGACAAAAGAATCCGACTTTTAACACAACCATAAATCAACCAAAACATTTTCAGTCACCGTAAACATTGCCGTATTTGAATTTTCTCTTTCTGTAAATGCAATTTTATATGATATAAATATGGAATACAATTTGATACTATAATTTTTTTTTATTTTAAAGTGCCTATGAAACGAAAATTTTTATTGGATATTTTTGAAGAGGAGATATTCATTATTAAGAATACGTATTAAAATATTGTTCAGCTTAAAAAATCAAATAGAAAATCGCCTTTTCTAGCGTATTTATGAGACAACTTATCAGAGGCCTGGGACGAGTTGTGGACGTAAATACCTTCACAGATCGTTTGCAGCTTTCACTGTTGATGGCTTGCAGCGTATTCAAAATGTCAGGAAGTGATTCAAATTACACGGAAAGTGGTTCAAATTTCTCGGACAGTGTAAGTGACAGTGAAGAAAAATGTTTCTAAAGATTTCCGATATATTAGAAGTTAATCATGGCTTCGTACCGTATGAAAATGAGCCACTTGCAAATGATGAAGAAGCCTCAGTTGAAGATCCAGTTGTTGACGAAGATGGGTTAAGCCCAGAAGTTTTAGAAGCAAGATTGGAAGGGCAAATTACAGTAGATGACTGGTTAGAATTTCTGACTGCACTTCCTATACGTAGCTTAAACACCCAAAATCAGCGTACAATAACCTTCATTTTTTCCCTGTACTGTTTTTTGATAGGTGTAAATGTGGCCATTGCAAAAGCGAGCACCTCGTCGGCGCAAGAGAATATCAGTAGTATACAGAGTGGGGGTTCTGGCGCGGGTGGTGCGGATGGTGCAAAGAGCACCACCCATGACATCGCTATTTTAGACTTAAATTAATTTATGCGTTCATTAGCAGCGTAATCTGCAGCGTAATTGACTGTCACTCAACCATGACATACTCTATCAATTATGTACAAAGACATACATGTCCCGGGGGGACTTTTATTTCAAGAGTACAAAGAGACGCCGCCGCATTAATTATTCAACTTATTATTTATGCATACGTCATTTATTTCTCAGGCTCTTTTGGGATCTCCTAATCCTAACCCCTTTATCTTAAACCTGGTTTGGAGGAATATACAGAGTTTGGAACAGCCTAAAGTGTCTGAATTGCCAGACATAACGTATAGACATGGATTAATAGCATATCATGAGTATTTTATTTCTAGGACCTAAATGTTCAAACAGAGTAACTCAACCTAGAATCATTGCTAACTCAACCCTCGTTTATAAGCGAGGAAATCGTAGGAAGATAGAATGAAGAATCACTTTGAGAAATCGTGAAAAGAACGATTTTAAGTGTCGAAATATGAACTAAAGGCGAAGCGATTTATTACTTTGAAAGCGTTGCCACGCTTTCTGTTACTAAGTATGATATTCGCATGTTTATCTTCAGTGCACGTGCAGGAGATAACAGAAAAACTCATTAGGGGTCATTAAGAGGATTAAGCGCTTGGGAAGTCTAGCCGCAAAAGTCATTAGCAGTGTTACCATAGCGAAACCGCGTCGCCTCATAACACAGAATTCAAGGCATTCAGTTTAAAATATCTATTTAGGCATTTGGTTTAAAGTTAGGCATTTGGTTTAAAGTTACACATATCAAAACAAATTACGGTTACATATAAATAGTTTACACCGAGCATCTAGTAACGTCTGCTTCTTAGATTTATTTTTTATTTTATTTTCTTTTTTATTTTAATAGTAGCATGATAGCCTTTCTTGTCTTCTGATGATAATTGTCCCAGCTCCGAGCTCCCAGCTCCGAGCTCCCAGCTCCGAGCTCCCAGGGTCCGAGCTCCGAGCCCCTGGATCCTAGCTCCTAGCTATTCCGAGCCCTTGGCTCCTACCCTTCACTCCCGGCTCCGAGCATCCGGCTCCTGGTTCCAAGCACTTGGCTCCCAGTTCCGAGCTCCCGGTGCACATGGGTGTTTGGGGGTTACCCCAGGGGTGTTTGGTGTTACACTAAAGGTATTTGGGGGTTACCCTGGGGGTATTTGGGGTACCCCTGGGGTGTCTGGGGGTTATCCGGGGGTGATTGGCGGTACCAAGGGGTGTTTGATATTACCCCAGGGGTATTTGGTGTTACCCCTGGGAATTTGGGGTTACCCCAGGGATGTTTGGGCTTAACCCATGGGTGTTTGGCGGTTACCCCTGAGGTATTTGGGTTTACCCCTGAGGTATTTGGGTTTACCCCTGGGGTGTTTGGGGTTACCCCAGCGATGTTTAGGGGTTACCCCTGGAGTATTTGGGGTACCACTGTCTCCTCCTCCTCCTCTTTCTCCTCCTGGTTCTCCCTTCTCCTCCTCTTTCTCCTCCTCCTCCTCCTCCTCCTCTTTCTCCTCCTCCTCGTCTCTCTCCTCCTCCTCCTTCTCCTCTTTCTCCTCCTCCTCCTCCTCTTTCTCCATTTTCTCCTCCTCCTCCTCCTCTTCTTTCTCCTCCTCCTCCTCCTTCTCCTCTTCTTTCTCCTACTCCAACTCCTCTTTTTCCTCTTTCTCCCCCTCCTCCTCCTCCTGTTTCTCCTCCTCCTCCTCTTTCTCCTCCTCCTCTTTCTCCTCCTCCTCCTCCTCTTAAAATATGTGTTTTGGTAGCGTTTTCCTCATTTAGACAGTGACTGTCCAAATTCCCCAAACACCCCTGGTGTCAGGTG
This sequence comes from Paragorgia papillata, assembly GCA_035771165.1. Classification (NCBI taxonomy): domain Eukaryota; kingdom Metazoa; phylum Cnidaria; class Anthozoa; order Scleralcyonacea; family Coralliidae; genus Paragorgia; species Paragorgia papillata. The sequence continues at coordinate 1,849,232 of JAWNZC010000353.1, forward strand.
TATTTGAGGGATTTGACAGTGAGTGTCTAAATGAGGAAAACGCTACCAAAACACATATTTTAAGTGGAGGAGAAGGAGGAGGAGGAGGAGAAAGAGAAGGAGGAGGAGGAGGAGACAGTGGTACCCGAAATACCCCAGGGGTAACCCCCAAACACCCATGGGGTAACCCCAAATACCCCAGGGGTAACCCCTAAACACCGCAGGGGTAACCCCAAACACCTCTGGGGTAACGCCAAATACCCAGGGGTAACCCCAAACATCCCTGGGATAACCCCAAATTCCCCAGGGGTAACCCGCAAACACCCCTGGGGTAATACCAAACACCCCTTGGTACCGCCAATCACCCCGGGTAACCCCCAAACACCCCTGAGGTACCCCAAATACCCCAGGGCAACCCCCAAACACCCCTAGGATAACACCAAACACCCCTGGGGTAACCCCCAAACACCCCTGTGTACCGGGGGGAGGGGCTCGGAATTGGGAGCCAAGTGCTCGGAACCAGGAGCCGATTGCTCGGAGCCGGGAGTGAAGGGTAGGAGCCAAGGGCTCGGAATAGCTACAAGCTAGGATCCAGGGGCTCGGTGCTCGGACGCTGGAGCTCGAATCTGGGAGCTCGGAGCTGGAAGCTTGGAGCTGGAAGCTCGGAGCTTGGAGCTGGGAGCCGGGGTCTCCGAGCTAGGAGCCAAGTGCCAGGAGCTATGAGCCAAGGGCACGGAGCTAGTACTCGGGGGCTCGGAGCCAGGAGCCGAGGGCTCGGAGCTAGGACAATTATCATCAGAAGACAAGACAGGCTATCATGCTACTTTTAAAATAAAAAAACACCTAAATATAATCTAAGAAGCAGACCTTACTAGATGCTCGGTGCAAACTATTTACATGTAACCGTAATTTGTTTTGATATGTGTAAGTTTAAACCAAATGCCTAAATAAATATTTTAAACTGAATGCTTTGAATTCTATCTTATGAGGCGACGCGGTTTCGCTATGGTAACACTGCTAATGACTTTCGCGGCTAGACTTCCCAAGCGCTTAATCCTCTTAATGAACCATAATGAGTTTTTCTGTTGTCTCCTGCTCGTGCACTGAGGATAAATATGCGAATATCATACTTAGCAACAGAAAGCGTGGCAACGCTTTCAAAGTAATAAATCGCTTTGCCTTTAGTTCATATTTCGACACTTAAAATCGTTCTTTTCACGATTTCTCAAAGTGATTCTTCATTCTATCTTCCTACGATTTCCTCGCTTATAAACGAGGGTTTAGTTAGCAATGATTGTAGGATGACTTACTCTGTTTGAACATTTAGGTCGTAAAAATATAACATTCATGATATGCTATTAATCCAAGTCTATACGTTATCTCTGCCAATTCATTGGATAAAATTAAGCTAGGGTTGGGGGGGGGGGGAGTTAGTCTTAGGAGATCCCAAAGGAGCCTGAGAAATAATGACGTATACATACAAAATAAGTTGAATAATTAATGAGGCGGCGTCTCCTTGTACTCTTGAAATAAAAGTCCCCCCGGGACATGTATGTCATTGTACATAATAGGCAATTCCCATTATAGCAAAGCATCATGGGAAATGTGGTAGGCTTCACTTGCAGGCGAAATGGCCGCCGCGAAGCGAGCATTTTGCTTGTGAGAAGAATGGATTCTTTTAAGCACATTTTTTGTAGTGCAGGAGAATTTCGAAAAGGGCAATGTATTTGTGGGACTATAAAGAACGTTGTGTGCCAAAGACAGCGAAATCAGAGCAGAAATGGACGAGAAAATTGCTATAGAGCTATTGAAGGAGTGAAGAATATGCGAGTAAATACGTTCCAGAAGGGAGGTTTCTCTCGACGTTTTCAGGTGAGTAAGCTTAGTGAACATAGGACAGCTCATCATTTTGCCTCACAGACATGTGTGTGTTGTTGTTCTATCGCGATCTCGTATTTTCTGAATTACCAAGTGTTCTGTAATGATTTTTTCGTTTGTTGAAATTGACAACTTTTGGCGATGATGTCTGTCATTCGTTCGATTAAGCATGTCCTCAGAATACAATGTTTTTAAAGAGTCTTTAAACTTTTTGGCGCGGAAACAACCCGGTTTTATCGGCACTGGCACTTGGCAACAAGCTTTGTAAAACACAGGGGTGGTGCCAGAGGCAGGCAGGGGTGCTACACCCCCTGTTGGGGAACCATAGCCCCCACCCCCAGGCCCCATCGGGGAAAACTTACCAAGTTGTCAGGGAATCTGGAAGGAAAATTGTATTTTTGTCAATGGGCAAAGAACTTTTTAACTGATTAAGCCAAACAAGTAGTTAATGCTTTTGTGAAATAAAACTCCAAATCCCCCTACTAGCCCCCCTGTTAGGGACCTTAGCCCCTGTGTCGGGGAATTCTTGGCACCACCCCTGGTAAAACAGTGACTTGGAAATTATAATTTAAGGCTATAGATAGTCTATAAACTCTGTACAACATTCTTTAATCAGATTTTTCTCAGTGTTCTCTCCATAGATAATATAGACTGTAGACAAATTTTAGTAGTAGTTTTATAAATCTTGATAATTAATATTAAAATTTTTAGGTAGGTACTGTATATAAATCTGTAAATAGTGAATTGTAAAATATATAATTATATAACTCATATATAACTGTAAATAGGAAATAGGTTTTAGTATTAATTTATAAAATGGATAATGAACCATGTACTTCAATGGAATCAGACAAATAATTGACAACTTTAGGAGCCAAAGGAACTACATCTTCAGAAAGGAAGAGAAAAGGAGGTGGGACATCTTACTGTATTCCTACATGTACATGATAGCAACACAATAAACGAAATCCAGAACTTTCATTTTACCAATTTCCAATTGACAGAAAAAATTTCCAACTGAGAAAGATCATTGTGGTTGCTCCATTGAAGTACATGGTTCATTATCCATTTTATAAATTAATACTAAAACCTATTTCCTATTTACAGATATATATATATATGAGTTATTGATATGCTTTTATGTAATTATATATTTTATAATTTACTATTTACAGATTTACACTGTATATACAGTATCTACTATATTATCTACGGAGAGAACACTGAGTAAAATTTGATTAAAGGATGTTGTACAGAGTTTATAGACTATCTACTGCCTTAAATTATAATTTCCAAGTCACTGTTTTACCAGGGGTGGTGCCAAGAATTTCCCCGACACAGTGGCTAGTAGGGGGATCTGGTGGGATGTTCTCCAGAAAATTTTCAAAAATTTGAATGTCTAGAATAGTTTCTCAGGGTGAAATTATCTGTGTTTCTACACAAGTTTTATTTCAATTCACTATTAAAGTTTTACCTTAGCTGACGGGTAAGCGCCCTCACCAGCACCTCCACAGTACACTGGGAAACTGATTTCCCAGTGTACCAAGGAGGCACTGGGAACGAGGATGGCACCCTCCCCCACAATGTTTAAATGTTTGTTAAAGGTAGGCGCTTACATCTTACATGAGCAGTGGGTGCTTACATGAGCAAAATGTGCCTTACATATGTGAAAAAACGATTTTACATGTTTTAAGTCAACACAACACTCTGAAATATATATGAAAACAAACAAAACCATTTTAATACTCTTAATTATTAATATATTGAAACAAACAAAACTATATTACATAATATGAATTTAAAAATATGTGTTTATATGGTATAAAAGTCTATAATAGATCATGTTCGTCAAAGCCTGAATCTGAGTCCAAGTCAAACAATATGTCCCCAAGTTCTCCAGGTAGGTCACCTTTGTCTAATGCAGGAAAGTTGTCTGAAATGAGATCATCTTCAGTCCCTTTGTGAAGATGTGGTCAGTTGTACTGAGAGAATGTTTAAAAATAGCCTGGAAAGTTACTTTTTCCTTAAACAGGGTGGGTGGGTGCTTGCTTCAAATGGGCACTTACCTGGTCAACTATGGTAATTACTTGTCTGGCTTAATCAGTTAAAAAGTTCTTGACAAAAATACAATTTTCCTTCCAGATTCCCTGACAACTTGGTAAGTTTTCCCCGATGGGGCCTGGGGGGGGGGGGGGGGGGGGCTATGGTTCCCCAACAGGGGGTGTAGCACCCCTGCCTGCCTCTGGCACCACCCCTGTGTTTTACAAAGCTTGTTGCCTACACAACACAGCAACAAAACTCGGCAAATCTTCAACGTTTTAAACGAATTTATAGTTATGAATATATATTTACAGCCTACAATAGTTCTAGAACCTACTGGTTTATTTGACAGGATATGAACCGACCAAAACAAAGGAAACAGAATAGAAATCAAAAACAACAGTAGAAACCCAGGCAGAAATGCTTTCTTCTTGGTGTTCAGTACAAAGTGCCAGTGCCAGTGCCGATAAAACCGGGTTGTTTCCGCGCCAAAAAGTTTAAAGACTCTTTAAAAACATTGTATTCTGAGGACATGCTTAATCGAACGAATGACAGACATAATCGCCAAAAGTTGTCAATTTCAACAAACGAAAAAATCATTACAGAACACTTGGTAATTCAGAAAATACGAGATCGCGATAGAACAACAACACACACATGTCTGTGAGGCAAAATGATGAGCTGTCCTATGTTCACTAAGCTTACTCACCTGAAAACGTCGAGAGAAACCTCCCTTCTGGAACGTATTTACTCGCATATTCTTCACTCCTTCAATAGCTCTATAGCAATTTTCTCGTCCATTTCTGCTCTGATTTCGCTGTCTTTGGCCCACAACGTTCTTTATAGTCCCACAAATACATTGCCCTTTTCGAAATTCTCCTGCGCTACAAAAAATGTGCTTAAAAGAATCCATTCTTCTCACAAGCAAAATGCTCGCTTCGCGGCGGCCATTTCGCCTGCAAGTGAAGCCTACCACATTTCCCATGATGCTTTGGTATAATGGGAATTGCCTATTGATAGAGTATGTCATGGTTGAGTGACAGTCAATTACGCTGCAGATTACGCTGCTAATGAACGCAAAAATTAATTTAAGACTAAAATAGCGATGTCATGGGTGGTGCTCTTTGCACCACCCGCACCAACCTCGTACCCAGGGTCTTTTCTCCGCTCCCCGCCCACCACGCTACGAAAAGACCACCACCTCTTTCACTCCATCCAACCATCTTTTCCTTGGTCTCCGACCTCCTCCTTCTCCTTCTTCTTCTTCCGGGCTGGTTGCGGCTGGTCACGTGCCGCCTAAACGAATTTTATATCAAGGGAGGGGTGGTAAGCTTTAGTAAGCTGCACAATTAATGCTACAACACAAGTCCAGTTTTAATACTCGTATTCTAAAATCTGATATAAGATTTAGCCATTTAGGCCAAATAAAAAGAATGAAAAGCGCAATTCAAGAAACTGTATTTACCTGAGTTTCTGTTGATGACAAATGCGAGTGAAAGGACGGCAATCGGCTTGATGTTGTATAGTTGCAATATTTGCCGAATCGCTTTCTTTTAGTACTTTTCGCTGGGGTTATCGGAGCAGAGATTGAAATGTCAATGCATCTTAGTGCGAAAGAAAGCGGTTTGGCTCTTTCACATGGCCTGCAGATTAAACGAGGATTAAATGAGGAAGAGCATCGTCGCGATGAAGTCTTTGGCGGTAAAACATTTCGGCCGAATAACGCAGTTCAAAATTTGCCTTGCTGTTCAAATTTTTAAGGTACTTCACATCACCAACACTGCGACAATTTCAAAGTCTAGTCGACACGAGTATTCGACGGTGCATTTAATAGACGATGCTATATCTTCTTCGGGCCGTCGGGGATTCTTTAACGTTTGAATTCGATATGATCTTTGACAACGTACACCACAGAAGAAAGCACGAGATATGTTTTGTTATAAACACTGAGTACGTTTGTTTTTTGTTGGTTTCATTGTATAAACAAAGGTGAAAACTTGTAATTGTGCCTGCCACTCCTCCATGAGTATTTTTGAAATCGTTAATTAAAACCCCCCCAATTTTTAGGGGCACGTGACCAGCCACAACCAGGGTCTTTTCGCAGCGCGGGGGGGGGGCGGGGGAGCGGAGATAAGACCCTGGGTACGAGATTGCACCCGCACCACCCGCGCCAGAACCCCACTCTGTATACTACTGATATTCTCTTGCACCGACGAGGCGCTCGCTTTTGGTATAGGTTTAGGTATAGAATTATAACTCTACAAAACGGATATAGGGTGGTATTTTAAGTAAAATTTCAGAATTTTTATTTTCAAAACTTCGATTGTCTATATAAAAAACGTCGATATTATTGCTGGTCGCGTGACATAATTGATATTATTATATAGGACGTCAGTGTTTTACTAGGAAATAACTCACTCGTAAAAATGATACGAAACTACATCCGGGACCGCACTCTGTATACTACTAATATCGCTGTTGCATAGAAGTGGTCTCGGCTACAGGTATACTTCTCTTCGATGGAAGTATCGAACATGTCAGCTGTATAACGGAGCATGAAGGTTACGGAGAGATGACAAAACCAGGCCGTGCTGGACAAGAACGTTGGTAATATCGAACGCTGTCCTGTCACTGCTTATTTGGCTTATAAAGAACGACGACCAGCTGAAATGATTAACGATGACTCTCCGTTTTATCTTGCCGTAAAGATCCAAACACCGAGGGAAGTGAAATGTTGATTTAAAGCTTCCCCGCTGTGAGTGAATTCACTGAGATCGATGGTGAAAAAACATGATTGCGAGCTCCCAACTTCAAACAGACAGGAAACTTGTAAACCACAGCACCAGAAAGCACCTTGTCCAGAAGCTTGTGGATAATAATATTCCTCCAAACGAAATTGTACAAATAACTGGGCACAAAAAACGTAAATTCGATAAACAACTATTCAGCCATTTTCCGACAAGAAACAACAATAAATCTCGGCTATTTTATCTGGCGCCACTGGAGTAAAAAAATTATCTAGCAACTCCTACTCAGATATTCACAATTGACGAAGTTACAGCTACAGAAAGATCAGTACAGCCTGTCACAGATGCAGGTAATTTGCCGTTTTTTCATAACTGTCAAATAGGAATTAAATAATAAATGTTTTCCCGGCAGATCAAAACGGTTGGCAACTATAGGAGTTTAATACAAAGACGACGTGTTGTGTTCAGTGACAGTGACGAAAGCCAGTATGCCCCAGTAGGTTTTTACAGATGTTTTCGTTTTCATGTATTAGACGTTAAATTCACATTCTATATTTTAATTTGCATGAAGATTGAATGTGCTTTTAAAGCCTTGAAAAGTTTTACCTGCATGTTGCCGTTGTGTTACTCAATTTTATTAAGAAACACTTTGTCTATGAAGTCTTTAGTTGTGTTTATTGTGTCTATATAATAAAAACGAAAATTACACGGTGGCTTGAAGATATGAATTTTATCTTCTCGTGGTAAAAACAATATGTTACGAATGAGCGCAGCGAATGAGTAAAATATTGTTTTTACACGCACGAAGATAAAATTCATATCTTCAAGCCACCGTGTTTTTTTCATCATGCACTCTGATGATCCCGTTTAGGGTGAAACCTCTGGTAGCGAAGACTTTAAGGTAAACTATACTTCATGCGTTCTATATATATATATATATAGTATATATATATATATATATATACAAAAACATGAAACCTATGAAAAGTCTTTTTAAAGTTTTTTCGCTTGACATCTTTCCCTTTTATGACCCTTTTTTGGGTGCACACATGTCCTCATAAAGTTGGTACCCTCCCTTTTTTTGTTGTGCTGACTCGACCAGTATGTTCCAGTACAGGATTTTCTTTTCCTTGAGTCCGTCCCACAAGGCATCTTGTTCTTGAACTATGAAAAAAGAAACATGTAAGAAATATAGGGTAATCAGTACTTATTACTAAAACATCATGTGAAAAAAAATATATATAGAATCATGATATTGAAACCCTTTTTAAAAATATAAAAGTGTTTGGTTACATGTAATTAACCATTCTTGCTGAAGTTGGCTTCAACCGACTGCTTCCCTCTGTTTAACAAAATTGTCTGACATTAGCTACAACAAAATACAAAGCAGCCTAATAGGCAGGAATGAGTTAATATTGATTGTGGTTTATTGACTGAAAAATGCAATGCAATACTAACAGTACTTTACCAGTGGGATATATTTCATTTTGCATCTGATTCCTTATCTTCATCCTTTTCTACAGATACATCCTTACTAGGTTTGTTTTCAAACTGACTATTTAGTGGCTTTGGAATCTTTTCCTGATATCTTGTCCTTATAGTATCAAGCACTGGGTTTTCAACACTGAACAAGAGCTCTTTAATTTTGTTGACATAATCTAGAGGAAGATAATTTTTTTAGCTCATGTTTGTACTGTATTAAATGTACAATGGTTTTAAAAAAAACACCGGCTGATAAGAATACAATACATGTATGTTTGGGGGCAGTATGCAACTGTTTGCTTCCAGTTTTCAGACAAAAAATATCTTTTGCTTAACCCGTTTCTGCCTACCTGTAGCTAGCTTGTTCCTCTGCTGAATAAAGTAGTCTGGTGTTTACAGTGTAATAGCCAGATTAAAATAAAAGCTGTCTTAGGCAGCAAATTGCATTAATGTATTTTTAAGACCTTGAAAAGGTTTCATGAAAAGTTTTGTCATAAAGAACTCACCATATGTAGGTTGAACAGGTACATTTCTCATAACTTCATACCCCAGCTTAAATTTTGGAAATGTTAGTTTCACACAGTCCTTGCCATCCTTGGTTTTCTGTGTTTTCCTTTGAAGGTTTTCATTAAAATGTAAACACGCTAAAATATGCCTATGGGTGAAGGAAGCAAATTAGAGTAATAAATGTGACTTGCAATTTTATCTTTTTGCAATTTTTTGATCTTCTCCTTTAATTTTATCTTGGATGTATCTGCATGAGTGAGTGAGTGATGTGAGTGAGTGAGTGAGTGAGTGAGTGAGTGAGTGAGTGACGTGAGTGAGTGAGTGAGTGAGTGAGTGAGTGAGTGAGTGAGTGAGTGAGTGAGTGAGTGAGTGAGTGAGTGAGTGAGTGAGTGACGTGAGTGAGTGAGTGAGTGAGTGAGTGAGTGAGTGAGTGAGTGAGTGAGTGAGTGAGTGCAATTTTAACTCAGTCTCAAGGTAAGTACAGACTTGTTTAGCGAGTTAACTTCTGCTGAAAGTCTCTTGGTTTTGTAAGATAGAATATTATAGAATTCTGTTACCTGCAATTTGTCCCATCCACGAGTAGCTGAACATTTTAGGATGCCAGTGGTTAAGTGTTGAGTGCAGACCTTCTAAGCAACTTGTTTGCTCATCTGGATACAATTTCTTTTTGTACATGTCATAACAATCCTGGTGGTGTTTACAGTTTTGTGTAATTTGTCATATGCTTTTGTTCCTGAAATTTCGTAAACATACAAATTGACAGAACATGTAATCTAACTTATGAAATGTAAGTGTTGTGGACACGAGACCTTTCATATAACTAAGGTGGATCATAAATTATATATGTACATTTTACATACCTACTTTTATCCATTTTCGTGGTTCCAGTTCATCATGGCAACAATTATTGAAGAGAATAATCCCATGATCTTCGTGCTTATTTGCTACATGCTTCATAAATAAATTATTTCCATTTTGCTTCTATCATGTTTTCAAAGACTAGGACGGTTGAAGTGGCACGCAAAACGGTGCTTTTCTTTTCTCACTAATGCAGATGTCAAAATACCTAGATTTGTTTCAGACCGCCATCGAGGGATAGAAAAGTGGATAAGGAATAGCCAACCACTCATAAAACATTTTCTTTTATATTTGGCATGTTATCAGAAGTATTAGCAAGAAGTTACTTAAGGCTAGCTTAGAAAGTGGCTGCGGTATCATCAAGGACTGGGTCCCTCCAACTCCATTGCATTGCTGTTACCGGTTTTCATTGGCCTATAAAAAGGACACGAATAACTATGTGCTGGTGTTTATACTATTACAAAGCCTATTTTAGCTATACCTTTGATAAACATTTTCAGTAATTTATCCACATATATGTAAATTAGAGTACAACCAGGATGTGAGATAGTGGCAAAAGAGACACCCCCCGCCCCCAATGTCTGAAAACACTAGCTTTGTCACGCAATTTGTTCAAAAGTATAAGACAATTCGTGGGGCAAAAATACTTCCAGTTCATTTTGGAGAAGGATTTTAAAAGAAGAAAATATTTGACAATTACGACCTTCAGCTGACCCTTGGTACAAAACTACAAGCCACTTTCGCGTGCACAATGTGGCACAGGCTCAAAGCGTGAATGCTTTCACAATCAAAATTCACTTTGTCACTTCGCCATTGGCATTTGGCAGTGCACGTGCATAACATGAATTAATGAATTACATTGTGTACACCGTAGCACTATTAAAAATTAAAGAATGACATTGTGTACATTGAGCACTTTTAAATTAAAAAACAATCAAGTGTAATTTTACTAAGGGTATTCCCGGGAGTTTTCATCTTCGACACTCTTTAAAGTTGAACAGTCAACTGTGCAGAGTCTACAACATCATTTTTAATGAATGAATGAATGAATGAATGAATGAATGAATGAATGAATGACTGAATGAGTGAATAAATAAATAAATAAATAAATAAATAATATATAAATAAATAAATAAATAAATAAATAAATAAATAAATAAATAAATAAATAAATAAATAAGTAAATAAATAAATAAATAAATAAATAAATAAATAAATAAATAAATAAATAATATATAAATAAATAAATAAATAAATAAATAAATAAATAAATAAATAAGTAAATAAATAAATAAATAAATAAATAAATAAATAAATAAATAAATAAATAAATAAATAAATAAGTAAATAAATAAATAGGTACGTACTGTATTACTAAATTATACCTGTTAAAACATGCAAAAGATAAATGTATTATATCTATAGACAGACAAAAGGAATCATTGTTTACAAAACATAAAGATAAAAAAAATTTGAAAGCACTTAGTGATTCTGGAAAAAGGCTTGGTAATGGTTGGTAGAGTTTATGGTTGAAAAGAAAAAGATTGAAGGTTGATTTCATACTTTATTAAAATTTGTTGGTTGGCAATGCCAATGGTGTTTGATAGATAAAGTGTACTCACGTATCTCTCGAGTTCTTTCCGCAAGAGGCTGCGAGTCTTTTGAACACCGTGGAGTTTTCTCTTCATTTTTACACAATCAGAACAGATCACTTCAGTTGTAGGGATAGAAACAGTGATAGACGATACTGGTAGGACAGGGCTTGAACGGTTGTTAATTTCTGGAATTCCAATCGAACTCAGTTGTTCTTGCAATGTATTTTCCTTGTTTTTCTTTGAGATGGTTTCGAGATAAATATGGTTGCTTCAATTCTCGCATAAACTTTAAGAAATTTGTAGTAAGTCGTTAGTACGCCACAGTTTATACGGTTTTATTAGTCGTATTAAATTTTTAACAAGCACAACTTAACCACACGTTTTATCACGGTCGGTTGCCAGCTGTTGTGCCTTTTGTATTGACTTAGCAAAAATCGAAGGAATCGATCCCCTCGCAAAAAATCGCTTCAGTGGTTTTAGAGTTTTTCTTCTCCGTTTCATGCTGTTTCTTTTGGCTGGTTAAACAACACAGTAAAGCTAGCATTGTGCGTAAAGCACGATGGTTCAATGTGTTGAGACACCGAGCTGACTTAGGCTTCGGCACAAAATCTGGTCTGTGAATCGTCACAAAATCGTGTCCATTGTTTTCGGTTGGCTTCATCTTTTGGAAACGTATGCATTGAAACACCATGTGTGTCCAACGTGTTCATGCAACTTACTTTATTCGGCTCACCGGCACCACAATACTTACGTCCGCGTTTTTCTTTTAATTGTCCCGCCATTTTGTTTCTTTGCATACTATGCGGCCGAACTGAAGTGCAAAGGTATTTAAATCACAGCCTGGATATCCACACACATCCGGCCGCGCGAACTTTGTCGCGTAAAGTGAGCATTGTTTGACTTCGATTTTTGTTATATAAAAGGGTACGAAATTAGATTAAAACACCAGAAACCTAACTTTTAATCTTTTCTTAGCGAAAATATCCAATAAAAATGTTCGTTTCATAGGCACTTTTAATTTTTCAATTTTAGTAATAACCGGTCTTCACCAGTTTGCAAAGATCGCTCAGGAACCAATAAAATTGCAGAAAAATAGCGTTAGGTGTTGCATTTACGTATTTTCAGCAATTTCTTTCCTAAATTGAGCTAAGCAATTTGCAATTGATTTACCTGTTCCGCTATTACATAGGACACCGCGGCATCTAAGAAGTGCAAACAATCTTGTTTCGCCCATCCTCGATGCCTGCAACTGGCCAAGTACTGCTCGCTTCCTGTACAACCAACGCAATTTAGCCGTATTTCTCCACTACAATCTGGAACTTCCCAACCTCGAAAGGCTGCTCTAGCTCCAGGGAAGAATTTAATAATCTCGCAAAATGCTACATTTACGACAATTAAAACGAGCTTCAATGCGAGTTAACTTGTTGGAAACCTTTAAGTGACATGTAAGGCTATGAATACGTTAAACGTAGTTTACATCCGTAGAACTGATTTAAGCTAATTTAACGAAGATTGAAAGTGGTTTAAAGCTCTTTTTCGTCCTATGGGTTTCATGCATCATGCATGGACTAAACATCAAGGCCAGCACAGCTAAGTATACATGAATTAAAATTGAGATTTGTGTTACTTATTAATAATATATAATATGTGTCTACTATCAAAACTAAATCACATGCTTCACCAGTGTGATGTGTTCAGCACTTTTCCGTTCCGCGTGTCATGTTACAAAAATCGCATGTGATCACATGTGGTTCACATCTGATCACATGTGGTATACATGTGATCACATGCGGTTCACATGTGATCACATGTGATTTTGGAACATGACACGTGGAATTTTTATAAAGGAGAATTCATGGATAGGATTGCATTGATCATGCACTGCTGTAACAAAGGTCATGTGTGAGTGAAAATAATTTTCGGTTACATAATTAATAAAAATTAAAAAATTGTTAGACGCATACAGGGCATGTTTATATAGAGATGAGTTACTCTGTCAGTCAAGTTACTCGGTCAGTCAAGTTACTTGGCACATGCAGCACATGATGTGTCACAAGATTATTACATATACTGTTTTTCATACAATAGTGTCTATATGAGACAAATGAGCGTCTTCCCCTGCTGAAAGCTAAGAAGTTACTTGCCTTCACTTGATTATTGGTTAGCTGTGTCTTTACTCGTGCAAATACTCGATTTGTTTAAAATTGTGTTTGTACGAACGGATATTTGTACAGATTTCTGTTCGTATATTAGGCAATCCCTTCGCAAATGATTCCTAGCCTGCGTACAGGCGCTCATATTAAGCTCCGCTGCTCAAAGCAACGTAGCATTTCAGAAACATTCAAACAGGAAGATTGTACAAACTACAAAAGTAAACAATCTGAATTTAATAGCAGTTCAAAGCTCGCCACCACTTCCAGGGGATTTTCAGTGAGAAAAGATTTTCTTGTGAAGGTAAAAGACAACTACGTTTAATATTACGATTGTGTGTTGCTGACTTTGAAAAACTTTTATATGACAAACTTACCGTTATCATGTCGAAAAAAATCCTCGACCTCTAACTGATTTAGTTTATTTTCGGCTAATATGAATAAAAGTGGAAATAAAGATTTCTCATAAAGTTCTGATCAATCACAATCAAGAGTTAAAAAATAATGTAATAATAGCAATAATATTGGAGAGTAAAGGCTCAGTTTAGACGTCGCCCTTGTGTCGAGTAAAATCTAATTATTTAGCTTAAATACCATCACAAATTCATCACAAGTCCAGCGTATGAAGACAATGTCAAATACATATATAAAAGTCAAACTCGGTTCAAATCTATGAGAACATCATGGATTTCAAGAACGGCGTGGATTCATACTATGGTTTTTAGTCATAAAACGTGGCCAGTTCTATTGACTGGCACCATTTTGATTTAATTGACTTGATGTACGACATATAAGGTAATTAATCACATAAAGATCTGACGAATAATACCCTGGATACCAGAGGTTCATTTGTATTCTATTCATGCATGGGTTAAATATTAATATATATCAGACTGGGCAAACTTGGGTGGAGTGGGCAAATTCAGGTGGAGTGGGCAAATTCAGGTGGAGTTGGCAAATTCAGGTGAAGTGGGCAAATTCAGGTGGAGTGGGCAAATTCAGGTGGAGTGGGCAAACTCGGGTGGAGTGGATAAATTTTGGTGGAGTGGGCAAACTCGGGTGGAGTGGACTAACTCGGGTGGTGTTACTGGAGTGGTCAAGAGAGTGTTACTTGCGCCACAGACTACACAAGGTTGCCTGTGGAGTACGCTAAAGGTTTTCAGCTCAATAACGAGGCAGCACTTCACTTGCGAAAGTAACTTCTAGTTTTATATATATATTTTAACACTGCACCCAGAAAAACCTGTGGTTATGTTATTACCCATCGATAAAAATGGGAGTTGTTGTTTTTTCCGTTTTTTTTGGTCGGGGGGGGGGGGGGGGGGTGAGTTAGGTTATAGTAATTTATTTGAAATTATTTAATATCTGAAAATATGATTATGATTCTAGATTTAGAAAATAATGGGAGGTGGTGTGTGTGTGTGTGTGGGTTGGGTGGGGGGGGGGGGGAGGGGGGTTATGTTATAGGAATTTTTTAAAACTAAATTAATAGCTGAAACGTAGGTTTTGAATAGGTTATAAGTATAAAAAAATAGGAGGTGAAGGAAGGAGTTAGGTTGTAGTAGGTTTTTTAATTTAAGCTTTTCTGGGATTGAAGGCAAGGTGCAATCATAATAAACAAAGGACACGCGGTGTTTCCATTAATGTATTTCTAGTATAAGCTTTCAATATAATCGTTCTATTATAACATTTACAATAGTCGCATAAAATAATATATTATATATACGTTGTATGTTGTCCATAATTTATGATATCACAGTCACATTACACTTTGAGGCCTGGACTTCTCCCTGTGCTGAACAAAATCGTCTGGCGTTAGCCAGGATAAACCTTAGAGACTCGTCGTCCGGCTTCAAATGGTTAATGAGATAGGTTTTAACAATTTAGCCTGTACCTCTCTCTATGCTGAATAAAATCGTCTGGCGTTAGCCAGAATAAAATACCAAAGACTCGTCGTCAAGCTTCAAAGTGTTAAAAGATTTTCATACAGGAGACTGAAGTTATGATTGGGTTTGTCTCTATAAAAAAATCCTTGAGTAAGTGCATATAAGTTTGAGGAAGCATAAATAACAGAACTTTGTTATTCTATTTTTGGCTTATTATGATTTAGTACAGGCCCTTCGATGAGACACCAAGCCAGCCCTGCTGCCTCACGGGCGTCCACATATGTCACAGGCGATTCCGGTGGCGTCTGCTTTCCCAGGGTCCTCGCGGCGGAGTCTTGTCTGTCGTCTTATCTCCACACGCTTTTTTCGCCACCGCTCCGTCCCACTCCAGACCATCTTTCTCCATGCTACTCGATCCAGAGCAACATCTTCCCATCCGTCACAGATCTCACACTGTCCTAAGGCTTCCTTCAGCGTGCCTTTGTACCTCAATCTTGGTCTTCCTTGCTTTCCCGTTCCAGTAGCCAACTCACCGTACAGTACCGCTTTCGGGAGCCTCTCGTTTCCCATTCGTAAAACGTGGTCTGCCCACAGAAGCTGTCTTCTCTTAAGGATTACCGCCATCTCTGGTAAACCGACTTTCATGCAGACCTCATCATTTGTGATTAGTTCTTGCCATTTTATACCAAGGATGGAGCGGAGGCATCTCTGATGGAATTGGTTCAGCTTCCGGATTTGTCAGGCGTACAGACACAAGATTTCACAACCATAGAGAAGTGTGCCTTAAGAACGACCGTCTTGTACAACGCAATCTTAGCAGTGAGGCGGATGTTGTGGCTCGACCACACTCTGTCTCTCAGTCTACCGAACGACTGACTCGCTTTCGAAATACGGTGTTTGGTGTCCTTGTCAATTTGGCCATCTGAGGTGACAATACCGCCGAGGTACGTAAATGCTTGTGTCGTTTTGAGAGACTGGCCCTCTAGCATGATAGTTGGTTCCACGTACTCTGCTGATGGTGCAGGCTGATGCAGGACCTCTATTTTCTTAACACTTATCTGAAGACAGAAGTTATTCGCCGCAGAGGCAAACGTATCCATCAGGCGTTGTAGGGCTTGTGCTGAATGACCGAATAGGCCCCAGTCGTCGGCAAACAAAATATCGCGAAAAAGAAGTTCGTGAGTTTTCGTCTTTGCTCTCAGCCGTGACAGGTTGAAAAGACCACCATCCGTCCTAACATTCAGGTATATACCATCAGTGTTAGTCCTCAGCGCCTCGTTGAGCATAGCTGCAAAAAATAGAACAAACAGGATGGGGGCGATGACGCAACCTTGCTTGACACCTGTTGTTATCTCGAAGTTCTCAGAAAGTTTCCCGCCAGCGCAGACTTGTCCCATCATTCCGTCGTGGAGCTGACGTGTGATGGCGATCCACTCCACATATTTGAACACCTCAGGTGGTATGCCGTCTTCTCCAGCTGCTTTACCGTTAGGCAGGATTTTGATGGCTTTCATAACCTCATCCAGAGTGGGAGGATCGCCAGCGGATTCGACTATTGTCCGACCTGTCATGGATGGCACCGAGTGATCGTTTACCGTGGAAGGGGGGTTTTGCAATTCGCTGAAGTGCTCCTGCCATCTCTCCAGGACATCCTGCTGGTCAGTGAGAAGTTTATTACCATCAGCTGTTTTGAGCGACGCGAATCCAGTTCGTCTAGGGTCATTCACTTCGTTGACAAGCTTATGTAAGCCCTTTAAGTCGTGAGTGTCGGCACATTTCTTGATCTCATATGCTTTCCTTTCTATCCATTCACTCTGATATTTACGCGTAGCCGACTTTAGGTTTGCGGCAGCCTCCTTTTGCACGGTTCTTTTCCTCAATAAGCGGAATAATATCCCTGTGATTTTCAACAAACCAGTCGGTGTCCTTCCTTCTGGTGGTGCCCAGAACATCCAAGGTAGTCCTCGTCATTATGTCCCTTAGAGCACTCCATTCCTCGTTTACGGTTGGGTTTACATCCACCAAGTCTATGACCTTGCAACCTGACGTTCAATTCCGCTTCTAATTCAGCCCTCTTATCGGTCGACCTTAGCGCTCCAACGTTCAGCTTTGGAATCCGTTTGCACGTCCGTCTTGCTTTCGGCTTTAAGCTGTACCTCAGACGACTTAACAGGAGCCTGTGATCAGTCTGGCATTCCGCACCTCTCATCACGCGTGTCTGCATCACGTCTTTCAGATCCCGCCTTCTAGTGATCATATAGTCAATTAGATGCCAGCGTTTGCTTCGGGGGTGCCTCCACGTCCCTTTGTGGGCGTTTTGAGAGAAAGTGTTTGTAATGGCCAGATCGTACTCTGCGCACTTTGACAATAGGAGTAAGCCATTGTTATTGACCTTGTCTACACCATGTTTACCAATTTGCTCGGGCCATATGTTATTGTCCTGGTCCGCACGGGCATTGAAGTCGCCGGCGATGACAAGCTTATATCCCTTTGGCGTGTCCTTGATCACATAACTTAGGGCCTCGTAGATGGCTTCCTTCACCTCGTCTGTGTAGGCCATTGTTGGCGTATAAACGCTGATTAATGTAAGGTACTTGCTGTCCGTGAGCGGTATACGAACAACCATGATGCGCTGGTTTATGGCGCGCGGGGAGCTTTCGAGCCTCACCGCAATGTCAGATTTCATTACAATAGCCACTCCGTGGAGTCGTTGCATTTCTTCTGGAAGGCCGCTCCAGAAATATGTGTAACCCGAACTCTTTTCCGTAACTTGACCGCTGTCCGCAAAGCGTGTTTCACTCAGGGCCGCGATGTCGATCTGGTATCTTTGCAGTTCCAGTGCCACCAGAGCTGTCCATCGTACAGCCGTAGTTTTATCTTGCAACGTTCGCACATTCCATTTTCAGATCCGTAGGTCAGTCCGTTTTGCTTTTGCTGTTTTCATACCGCTATAATGGTTTCCAAGTGACCGCGGTCTGCCACCCGAATTCAATGTGCGCTCGCCATGTTTGACCCACCTTTTCTAGGGTCGTCCCCAAGTGGGGAGAGCAGGGCCATAGACGTGTTGCCGGAGCATCTTTAGAGCACGTGTAGATACAACGACCAGCGCTTCAGGCCGCCAACGTGCATTTTTGAGACTAGCATCCTCCAGTGAACCGTCACCTGACACCGTTGCCTCTCCACCATCGCCGTTGGACTTGGACCAAGGTCAGGTCAGGTCAATAAACGATCTGCTGCTGGTACCATGTAACCTAGTGCAACCTGCCGCATGGTCGATTCGCCGGCGACTAAACCGACAACCCCATCAGTCTCTGAACTGATGTGGTGGGTGCGTGGGCACCGGGCAGGAATAAAAACAAAACCCGCTAAAGGGCGGAGGAGCTCACTCGAGCCAACTGCCACCCACCCCAACTATGGGTTCAATAGCAGATTCACGGTGGGTGTTCCAGGCGATTTGGTTGTTACCCATCTAGCGGCTGTTGGCGCACCGCGCAAGGTGCTTGCGGAGTACCCGTGGGCGATCTCCTGTTACTGGAACTTCCGGCCAATTCGCTGCATCGACACTGACTGGCAGTCGTCTGACTAGGCCTGCCACTGCCGGCTGTTAGTGTCGACGAGAGTCAGTTTTCAGAGGTTGTTTTATTATAACATCTTAAAAAGCTGCATAAAATTCGTTATACAAGATACGTTGCTCATAATGAGTGTATATTAGGGTCACTTGCGAAATCTTGATTTAAGATAGCCAGTTATCCCAAAAACTGAAGGGAAATATCAGATTAAAATTACTTTTTTAAATTAGGATGCATAAAAAAATTAGAGAGATTAATTACAAACTAAAAATCTCAGCATATAAATGTGACAAATTATACTGCAAAGGGCTGAACAGTGTAGAATCCAGCCAAGTGGAATTCAGTGCTGTGTAGTGCATTAAAGTGCATTTAATTGCAGGGTTAGTGGATACCAAACAAAACATTTTCAGTCACGGTAAACATTGCCATATTTGAATTCTTTTGTTTCTGTAAATGCAATTTTATATGATATACAGTAAATATGGAATACAATATGACTCTATTAATTTTTTTATTTTAGTTTTTCAATGTAAGTAATGAGCGGTCTTCACCGGTTTGCAAAGATCTCTCAGGAACCAATTATGTCGCACAAAAATCGCGTTAGGTGTTGCATTCATTTAAGTATTTGCATAAATTTCATTCCGGAATTGAGCTAAACAATTTGCAATTGATTTACCTGATCCGCTATTACATAGGACACCAGCATCTTGGTAGTGCGAACACCGGTAAAGCCCCCATCCTCCATGACTACAATTGGCCAAGTACTGTTCACTTCCTGTACATCTAACGTTATATAACCATACTTGTCCACTACCATCTGGCACATCCCCACGTCGAAGAGCTGCTCTAGCTCCTGGAAAGCCAAGTTGTCGACAAACTACATTAGCATCGTTAAAGTCCCAGCCGTCATCACAAACCGTCCCCCATCTCCCATTATAAAGGATTTCGACACGTCCAATACCAGATTTCTTAAATTGTCCTTGCAACCGGATAGGATTACCTATGGAGAACAGTCAGAAATTGATTTTTTATGGTAAAAATAAATGGCATAAATATTCGAAAAACAATTTATTTAAGAAAGTTAGTGCAATTCAATTAATTAGTACATGGTTATGATTGGGTTTGTTTCTACAAAAAAATCCTTGAGTAAGTATATATAAGTTTGAGGAAGTATAAATAACAGAAATTTCTTATTCTATTTTTGGCTCAGTATGATAGCGGACATCACTGTAGATATTTTAAGCTTATAATCTTTTTTTGTAAAAATATTTAAAAAAATGTCTTATATTAAGTTCTCAGTAACGTTGTTCTATTATAACATTTCAAAATGCTGCATAAAAATAATATATGTACATTACAGTCACTAGGGAAATTTTGATTAAGATAGTTATCTCAAAATATACCAACTTCGTCAATAGCAGATAAAATTTCAAACGACAATAACGAAAAGCTAGCAATATTTATGTAACATCTATCTATTTTGTTTTAAGTGTGTTTGGCCAGCAGTAATTCGCTTTTGCTGTTGCGGTGACTCAGCCAAAATACTTTTCGTTCTGTTTCATTCTTTTTATTCAGCGTTGCGTAACGCGCGTGGCGTCATGCGTGACGTAAACCGCCGCGTAACGCGTGTCGAACGGATCCGGAAGCAATTGTGCGCATTGAGTAAGCTACATAAGCTTAGTATTGAAGTATAGTTAATGCCGCGTCTTAAAAACTTATTTAGCATGATGTCGCTGAATAATATGGTTGCCGTGATCGATATGGATGGATTTATGATCGGAAAGAAGTTATTTTGCAAACGGAACTTGGCGTACTCAAAGTCGGGGAAGACGTAGGTTTCATATTCGTTCCTCTTTGACTTCAACATCTGGTGGAGTAAACTTGACGAGCGAGATCGGAAGAGCTGTCTTTTCGTAAAAAAAAAATATTCACAAACTCCCTATAGGTGTACCATTAGGCACTAAAGCTATTCCAATAGGTAACCTCTAGAATATCGTAAAGTTTTATATATCGCCAAGTTTGACTTAATAAAGAGTCGGTAGAAGCGTACAAGGACGGACGTTTTGAACACGACTTACTTTCTAAATTGAGAATTCCATCCATCAACTTAGGCTGCCTAATACCTGAACATTTATTCGGTGCCTTAACATGGCTGGAAACGTGTGGAAATCACACAGAAATCAATGCGTACCACCATTGCGCCAAAGTGGAAGTGGAAGCTTTCAGAAGATGGTTGACCCGTCATAAACAGTAACTTTTTAAGCTACGTTCAAAAAACTTTTAAGCCAGAGTAGCGTTGAAGGTGATATCCAGCGCGTTCTGCGCATGAACGAAGCTAATGTTTACTTCTTCGTTTACACAAATATATACTGATATCTTATTCAAGATTGTAAGCTTTTCTTGATTCTTCTTCATTACTTGTACCCCAAACACAACATTTTCAGAAGAAATAGAAGAAATCCGAAGAGGTATCCTTGTTGAATCGCTTAATTTTCTGCCACGTTGCTTCGAACGGTTTTCTCAAGACATATGACATTCATAGATAATTACATGAAGTACTCATCTCAGGCTGATTACTTCATGTAATTATCTACGAATGGTGCCCAAAACAAAGATGGCGGATCATGCGCAGACCGCGCTGGATATCACCTTTAAACTACGTCTGAGCCCCTTGTATTTCTTCGCCACATTTAACCCCTGACAAGATTTCCTCTATATTATGCCCGGAATACAACACAAGTATTTCATTGCACTCTGTATTGGTTTGGTGTTTTTTAAACAGTTTTGTTTTGTTTTATGATAAACGACCCAACGTTTCGACACTCCGATCTAGTGTCTTCATCAGGGGTGATCGTTGTGAAGACAGGTCTCATATTTATACTCTCATACAACCATTGATGACGTTGCCTATTAACATGATACAAATAGGCTTCCGGCAGTAGACCGCCGTCATCACGATTTAATGAGCGTCGGCGCTATTGATGCGGTATAC
Organism: Paragorgia papillata; assembly: GCA_035771165.1. Classification (NCBI taxonomy): domain Eukaryota; kingdom Metazoa; phylum Cnidaria; class Anthozoa; order Scleralcyonacea; family Coralliidae; genus Paragorgia; species Paragorgia papillata. Next base: position 1,870,915 of record JAWNZC010000353.1, read on the forward strand.
GAGCAACCATGATGCACCCGTTTATGGCGCGCGGGGAGCTTTCGAGCCTCACCGCAATGTCAGATTTCATTACAATAGCCACTCCGTGGAGTCGTTTCAGTTCTTCTGGAAGTCCGCTCCAGAAATACGTGTAACCTGAATTCTTTTCCGTAAGTTGACCGCTGTCCGCAAAGCGTGTTTCACTCAGGGCCGCGATGTCGATCTGGTATCTTTGCAGTTCCAGTGCCACCAGAGCTGTTCGCCGTACAGTCGTAGTTTTATCTTGCAACGTTCGGACATTCCATTGTCCGATCCGTAGGTTAATCCGTTTTGTTTTTCCTGTTTTCATACCGCTATAATGGTTTCCAACTGACCGCGGTCTGCCACCCGGATTCAATGTGTGCTCGCCATTTTTTACCCACCTTTTCTAAGGTCGTCCCCAAGTGGGGAGAGCAGGGCCATCACTAAATAAGGCTGCACAAATAATTTAGAGCACGTGTAGATACAACGACCAGTGCTTCAGGCCGCCAACGTGCAGTTTTGAGACTAGCATCCTCCAGTGAACCGTTGACACCGTTGCCTCTCCACCATCGCCGTTGGACGTGGACCAAGGTCAGGTCAGGTCAATAAACGATCTGCCACTGGTACCATGTAACCCAGTGCAACCTGCCCCATGGTCGAGTCGCCGGCGACTAAACCGACAACCCCATCAGTCTCTGAACTGATGTGGTGGGTGTGTGGGCACCCGGCAGGAATAAAAACAAAACCCGCTAAAGGGCGGATGGGCTCACTCGAGCCAACGGCCACCCACCCCAACTATGGGTTAAATAGCAGAGTCACGGTGGGTGTTCCAGGCGATTTGGTTGTTACCCATCTAACGGTGTTGGCGCACGGCGCAATGTGCTTGCGGAGTACCCATGGGCGAGCTCCTGTTACTGGAGCTTCCGGCCAATTCGCTGAATCGACACTGACTGGCAGTCGTCTGGCTAGGCCTGCCACTGCCGGCTGTTAGTGTCGACGAGTGTCAGTTTTCAGCGAGGTTGTTTTATTATAACAATTTAAAAAGCTGCATAAAATTCGTTATATACGATACGTTGCTCATAATGTGTGCATATTAGGGTCACTTGGGAAATCTTGATTTAAGATAGACAGTCATCTCAGAAACTGAACGGAAATATACTAATTTCGTCAATATCAGATAAAAATTACTTTTTTAAATGAGGATGGATAGAAAAAAATTAGAGAAATTAATAACAAACTAAAAATCTCAGCATGTAAATGTGACAAATTATACTGCAAAGGGCTGAACAGTGTAGAATCCAGCGAAGTGGAATTGAGTGTTTGGTAGTGCATTACATGCTAACGCACATTGCCATAATTATTCCAATCGGTATCTGACTGGTCTATTGCGTAAAAGCTTAAGCACAGAAAACAGAGCTCATCATGACAAGGAATTGCCAGAATTAGTGTTGATTAAAGGAAGCGATAAAGTGCAGTTAATTGGAGGGTTAGTGGATACCAAACAAAGAAATTTCGGTCACGGTAAACATTGCCATATTTGAATTTTTTTGTTTCTGTAAATGCAATTTTATATGATATACAGTAAATATGGAATACAATATGACTCTATTAATTTTTTGATTTTAGTTTTTCAATGTAAGTAATGAGCGGTCTTCACCGGTTTGCAAAGATCTCTCAGGAACCAATTAGGTCGCACAAAACTCGCGGTAGGTGTTGCATGCATTTACGTATTTGCATCAATTTCTTTCCGGAATTGAGCTAAACAATTTGCAATTGATTTACCTGATCCGCTATTACATAGGACACCAGCATCTCGGTAGTGCGGACACCCGGTTCTCCCCCATCCTCCATGACTACAATTGGCCAAGTACTGTTCACTTCCTGTACATTGAACGCCAGCTAACCATACTTGTCCACTACCATCTGGCACATCCCCACCTGGAAGAGCTGCTCTAGCTCCTGGAAAGCCAAGTTGTGGACAAACTACATTAGCATCGTTAAAGTCCCAGCCGTAATCACAAACCGTCCCCCATCTCCCATTATAAAGGATTTCGACACGTCCAATACCAGATTTCTTAAATTGTCCTTGCAATCGGATAGGATTACCTATGGAGAACAGTCAGAAATTGAATTTTTTATGGTAAAAATAAATGGCATAAATATTCGAAAAACAACTTATTTAAGAAAGTTAGTGCAATTCGATTAAGTAATACATGATTATGATTGGGTTTGTTTCTACAAAAAAAGCCTTGAGTAAGTATATATAAGTTTGAGGAAGTATAAATAACAGGAATTTTGTATTCTATTTTTGGCTCATATGATATAGCGGACATCATTGTAGATATTTTAAGCTGATAATCTTTTTTTGTAAAAAAATCTTTAAAAATGTCTTATATTAAGTTCTCAGTAAGGTTGTTCTATTATAACATAACATTTCAAAATGCTGCATAAAAATAATATATGTACATTACAGTCACTAGGGAAATTTTGATTAAGATAGTTATCTCAAAATATACCAACTTCGTCAATAGCAGATAAAATTTCAAACGACAATAACGAAAAGCTAGCAATATTTATGTAACATCTATCTATTTTGTTTTAAGTGTGTTTGCGGTGACTCAGCCAAAATACTTTTCGTTCTGTTTCATTCTATTTATTCAGCGTTGCGTAACGCGTGACGTAACCCGCCGCGTAACGCGTGTCGAACGGATCCGGAAGCAATTGTGCGCATCGAGTAAGCTACATAAGCTTAGTGTTGAAGTATAGTTAATGCAGCGTCTTAAAAAAACATATTTAGCATGATGTCGCTGAAAAATAAGGTTGCCGTGATCGATATGGATGGATTAATGATCGGAAAAAAATTATTTTGCAAACGGAACTTGGCGTACTCAAAGTCTGGGTAGACTCCGTAGGTTTCATATTCGTTCCACTTTGACTTCAACATCTGGTGGAGTAAACATGACGAGCGAGATCGGAAGAGCTGTCTTTTCGTAAAAAAAAAATATTCACAAACTCCCTATAGGTGTACCATTAGGCACTAAAGCTATTCCAATAGGTAACCTCTAGAATATCGTAAAGTTTTATATATCGCCAAGTTTGACTTAATAAAGAGTCGGTAGAAGCGTACAAGGACGGACGTTTTGAACACGACTTACTTTCTAAATTGAGAATTCCATCCATCAACTTAGGCTGCCTAATACCTGAACATTTATTCGGTGCCTTAACATGGCTGGAAACGTGTGGAAATCACACAGAAATCAATGCGTACCACCATTGCGCCAAAGTGGAAGTGGAAGCTTTCAGAAGATGGTTGACCCGTCATAAACAGTAACTTTTTTAAGCTACGTTCAAAAAACTTTTAAGCCAGAGTAGCGTTGAAGGTGATATCCAGCGCGTTCCTGCGCATGAACGAAGCTAATGTTTTACTTCTTCGTTTACACAAATATATACTGATATCTTATTCAAGATTGTAAGCTTTTCTTGATTCCTCTTCATTACTTGTACCCCAAACACAAACATTTTCAGAAGAAATAGAAGAAATCCGAAGAGGTATCCTTGTTGAATCGCTTAATTTTCTGCCACGTTGCTTCGAACGGTTTTCTCAAGACATATGACATTCATAGATAATTACATGAAGTACTCATCTCAGGCTGATTACTTCATGTAATTATCTACGAATGGTGCCCAAAACAAAGATGGCGGATCATGCGCAGACTCGCGCTGGATATCACCTTTAAACTACGTCTGAGCCCCTTGTATTTCTTCGCCACATTTAACCCCTGACAAGATTTCCTCTATATTATGCCCGGAATACAACACAAGTATTTCATTGCACTCTGTATTGGTTTGGTGTTTTTTAAACAGTTTTGTTTTGTTTTATGATAAACGACCCAACGTTTCGACACTCCGATCTAGTGTCTTCATCAGGGGTGATCGTTGTGAAGACAGGTCTCATATTTATACTCTCATACAACCATTGATGACGTTGCCTATTAACATGATACAAATAGGCTTCCAGCAGTAGACCGCCGTCATCACGATTTAATGAGCGTCGGCGCTATTGATGCGCCAAGCTCTTTGGTGATAATGTGGATTCATAGTGATAATTTTTTAATTATCTCTCGTAATCTCATGGTTCGTTTAGCACGCGTGCTCCGAAAAAGCAGAATTTTCCTTCTTTGAAAAGAAAACCGCTTTTTGGTGCTCTTTTAAACGCGCGCCAAACTGTATAACGTCACTGTATGACGTCATTGTTCGGCCATCTTGGGTTACGCCATTTTGGATTTGTGACGTCATTAGATCAACTTTAAGTGCCTCTATGGCCTGTGGGGTCTTTACATATTTAAATAATTTAGGTTAAAAGAAATGTTTCCCCCGAAATTTTTTCTCAAAAATATTAAATCCCCTCCCATTGACAGCGCTCCGAAGTTGGCCAAATCAGCCCCAAATCGCGCCATTTTGAAAGTTAAACCGTTTGTCTTGGGCCTGGGCTCTAATTGATAGAGCTACGTCACAGTCGGAACGGAAGCCACACCATAAGACAATCCACCAAAATAAAAAGGACAGATAATCTTCGATCTGCGCGCAGTTTATGGAAATTATTTTGAAATAGAGACTTGCGGAAACTGTATTCGTGGAGCGACTAATAATTTAAAGGTAAGTACATTCGATTATTTCTGTATTTTCATTAAATAGTGAGTTAAATTGCAGACTTTTGATGTTGTCATTGTTAAAATGGCGCATGTAACAATCATTTCCGAAACATAAAGTCAAAACTAACCCTGTAACTCAAAAATAAACATGTTTTGTGCTTTTTGGTCGCAATATTTGGAATCCCAAGTGGAATATCTACAAAACTGTCGGTAATTTTACATCAGTTTACTCGCCTATTTGACAAAAATGCTCATTGGTCTAACGAGTACGACATCATCGCCATTGTTATTGTCGAAGCTCGCAGCATAGAAAATCCAGAATATATTGTCTTCTGGATTGTCTATGCTTGCAGTCAAGACTAACCCTTGCCTCTTGAATCTTGTGTGCACAGTTTACAAAACTGACTCTATTTGTAAACCAGCGTAATATGTTACATATGTATCAAACTGTTGAATAACTTTATCAAGAATTCTAAGTGTCCAGGAATGATCTTTGTAAACAGTCACTGACTTTGTTATCATGGGGTCCTTGGCACAGTCTTTCTTTCTTTGTTGCAAGTAAACAACTCTTAAAGATTCTTCATCGCCTTTCACTAATGTCCAACCAAAAGGAAGACCAATGCTATTAATGGTGTTAACTAAGTCTTTAAGGATTTGTGGTTGGATAACTGTTTATAGGTGCAGCAAGTGGTTGACATCTCTTGTTGTGTCCAGTGCAATTGCTGTTGGTATTATTCGAATAAGCTTGTTCTGTCATTAAGTATTTCACCCATTGAAACTGGTACTAAGACAGGGGGACTGTCTCTGTCTGAAAAAGGATAAACATTAAAAGCAATTTCATTTAATGTACTGGTACCAAAATTGATTTTTTTTTTATTGTCTGGATAGTCATCTTTAAGGTATTATACTATACCTAGTAACATTGCTATAAAGTAATAGTATAAACCAACTAGTGGACTTATATTTTAAGCTTTATCATATAGATATTGACAAAACACATTGTTAAACATGTTCATACATAAAAGATGGCTAACTTTTTCTTCATATTTTAAATGACAGGATTGGAGAGACAAACTTTAATTTCTTGCATTATATTGTTAATATCCTTGTCCATTCTCATCGTTCAGTTTAGTATATATATATATATATATATATATATATATATATATATATATATATATATATATATATATATATATATTTAGCATATACCTCGCAGGTGAATAGTGCATTTCGCGCAATCTGATTGGTTCCTCTAGCTCGGGATATCCTGCACTATTCACCTGCAGGCAAAACAAGATGGCGACCAGTTTTGCTTTGTTTACCGAGGCAGGAGATTTTGCTGATAAACAAGGGTGATGTAGTAGAATAACGAGAAAAGTCAACAAAATTAAGTAGAAGAGTGTCCACAGGTATGTTTCTTTACAATTTTCTAGCCATTAATATATTCAACAGCTGTAAAAACTGTTTTGTCGACAAATAATTGGGTACACCGAGTTGCTGGCGGCCGACGGCGACGGCCGTGTCTTGTTTATACTCTTGTATAAACATACCGAAAAATATAAGAATGTTAAACTTGTTATTTCATTTATGAGGTATATGCTAAAACAATTATTCACCTCAGTGTCGGTGAATAGTGTGGATATTCACCTCGCCGAAGTGGCTCGGTGAATATCCAGCACTATTCACCTCCACTTCGGTGAATAATTGTTAAATATTTAGAGAGAGACACACACACTCGCACACATACAGACCGTACATGTATGGCATCCATATTCTAAAGTTCTATTCGTAGATAGTCACTGCCAATGAGGTGCACAATAGTCCACTAGTTGGTTTATACTATTACTTTATAGCAATGTTACTAGGTATAGTATAATACCTTAATGAAGACTATCCAGACAATAAAAAAAATTCAATTTTGGTACATTAAATGAAATACTTAATGACTGAACAAGCTTATTTGAATAATACCAACAGCAATTGCACTGGACACAACAACAGATGTCAACCACTTGCTGCACCTATAAACAGTTATCCAACCACAAATCCTTAAAGACTTAGTTAACACCATTAATAGCGGTGGTCTTCCTTTTGGTTGGATATTAGTGAAAGGCGATGAAGAATCTTTAAGAGTTGTTTACTTGCAACAAAGAAAGAAAGACTGTGCCAAGGATCCCATGATAACAAAGTCAGTGACTGTTTACAAAGATCATTCCTGGACACTTAGAATTCTTGATAAAGTTATTCAACAGTTTGATAGTCAAGGATTAGAAGGTTTAAAGCAGCAAATAATAAAATTTACATCGTATTAGTTAATAGATATACTGTACATGCACATACATGTAGACATTAGGTTATAGTAGATTACATATGCAACATATTATGCTGGTTTACAAATAGAGTCAGTTTTGCAAACTGTGCACACAAGATTCTGAGGCAAGGGTTAGTCTTGACTGCAAGCATAGACAATCCAGAAGACAATATATTCTGGATTCTCTATGCTGTGAGCTTCGACAATAACAATAGCGATGATGTCGTACTCGTCAGAGTGTCAGACCAATGGGCATTTTTGTCAAATAGGCGAGTAAACTGATGTAAAATTACCGACAGTTTTGTAGATATTCCACTTGGGATTCCAAATATTGCGACCAAAAAGCACAAAACATGTTTATTTTTGAGTTACAGGGTTAGTTTTGACTTTATGTTTCGGAAATGATTGTTACATGCTCCATTTTAACAATGACAACATCAAAAGTCTGCAATTTAACTCACTATTTAATGAAAATACAGAAATAATCGAATGTACTTACCTTTAGATTATTAGTCGCTCCACGAATACAGTTTAAAAATCTTGATGGCAAGTCTCTATTTCAAAATAATTTCCATAAACTGCGCGCAGATCGAAGATTATCTGTCCTTTTTATTTTGATTGCAAGGCAAGTTCCAATCTCGTACCCAGACCCATACGCGCGCGGCAAGCGAATGGCTCTGGGACAATCCATTTGAAAATTGACTCTGATTGGCTTAACGCGTTGACGCCTACTGCGCTGCGCAGATAATTTCACACCCATTCTCCCATCGTGGTCTTCATGTTATTACATGCTTCAAGGAGTGAAGCGAAATAACGTGTTTATTGGGACTTAATCTGAGAAATTGAGAGTTATTCCTTTGCAAAAGTCATTTCAAGGAGACAAGAAATACTTACTTGCCTTTGTGGTATTTTTGGAACTCTGGTTCGAGTTTAAAGTATGACAGATAACAGATTCATCGTGGCCCATGTATCGTGGCCGTGCTTCGTGACGAGTTCACTTTTCATAGTTTTCCGTACTTGTATATAAAATAATTAAATATTTATGGTATATCGTCATATGGACACTGGATTTGACTTCAAGAAGTATCATTGGAACGTATAAATGATGGCTATTTGAATAATAAATAATTGTCTACATCTTTCAATCACCTCAAATATTCATAATTAGCTGAGTGACTGATCAAGTTTATATCAACATGTATGTAGTATCTCCTCATATTTTTAACAAAAAAGTATATTGTCTTATGGCTGTTGACACTGTGTTTATTACTTTTTATATATGTTATATGTGACATAATATTCTTATAGCTGTACAATGTACTACAAGGCATTGTTGTTTTTTTAATTTGTATCTACAAATAATATACATTGGTATATGGGGTAAACATTAGTTGCTGATTTATACATTTTACACCAGTTTTAAACTGGTACTATACCTATATGACCATATGGGAAGCATGGGTGGTGAAGAGACAGAAGAGTTGCCTGACCACTGTGATCCAAAGTTAAGCTTGATTGGATGGCGTTAGTACTTGGATGGGTGACCACTTTGGACACCTTGTCACAGGCTTGAGCTTGGAACTTGTGTGAGTAGAGTTATTGTAGTTGACCTCTCCTGTGCTTCAAGCGCTTTTCCAGGTTCTCTGGTCCCCCCCACCCCCCCTCCCTCCATAAAATCAATTCAATCTTAGGAGAACAACCTTGTAAGGGACCTTGAGTCCTATTGTTGTTTCTCCAGTATCAGTTAGGTACAAATTTTAATAAATAAAATATATGATAAAATGATAAATGGTGAACTTATTTTTCTATTTAATTATGTTTTAAATACAAGGAGATACCCACTCTATGTAGTGACCCCATATAGTTTCCTTTTTAATATCTTAACTGTTAACCCCCCTTGTCCCTCCTAGCACTGAAAGGCAAGAGTGGAAGCTGCCCCTCCAGTGGTGTAGGAAGCAATTTGATCTTGGAGGGGCACAGCTTCAAAAGGGCACTTTCTTCAGGGGGTAGGACTTCAAAAGGACACTTGAGGCACATGTTTTAACATAAAAAGGGCACTTTCCTGTTGCAAAAAGGGCACTTCATGACAAAGTTTGGTGGGGGGGGGGGCACATGCCCCATTTTCCCTCCAGTTCCTACACCCCTGTGCCCCTCCTGGAATCCCTGATCAAAAACAGACAGTGATTGATGGTTACAGTCAATGTTTTAGTACACACTGTATATCCAAAGTCTGCTTTCTAAATTAAAGAAAATTACTTTGAAAATCAGTTCAGCTAAAGGTCTTTTCATAGTACAGTCACCAACTGTAGTTTTACTTTTGCAAACAACAATCTCTGTATTATTTCTTATGTACTGAACAGCTGCATTCGGATCCATGTATTTAAAAGCCAGAAGTTAAGAATTCCCACCTCGAGAGAACAATTTTCTACTACTAACTCTGGTTGTTTACACAATAAAATTAATATTACATTTACTGTGTTTGACATTTTGATTTGGACCATAACCCGGGCATTCCTGCCTATACTGGCTACTGTAACTTAATTAGCTGATTAACAGGGATTATCCTCAAACCTAAGCAACAGTGAGTTGACCCATTCAATGTGAGCTTGCAAGCCACCCCAACCAGCTAATGCATTCCCTCTCCTGAGTCCAGTAGAATAAAATCATCTGGCATGTTAACCAGAATGAAATTCTAAATAGCTTAACCTGGTGGTGAAAAGGTTAATAAAATGATTTCTTAAAACTCATAATTTATTGCTGTTGATTATGACTTTACTCATCTTAGGCTGCACATAATGTAGCCTTGGTTCAAATATCTTCAGTGGGCACTTCATCCAAAAGTAAATTTATCAGTAGAGTATACAGTACAAATGAGAGCCTTACTAACTGTGGACACCCTTGTTATAAATGGGGACTACACGCATGCCCGCATTATCTACCTAGTGCTGGCAGAAGATACTTCAGGTTAGCCTAATTTGTCAAAATTAATAGTATTAAAGGTGGGGTGCATTGTGCTTTCCCTTTTAAATTTTAATCCTGACTGACATTTGGACATTGGTGGGTCAAAAGTTGTCGATTGCAGTTGCTGGGATAGAATAAATCCTATCCCAGCAGCAACTCTGTCAATGACCACCAGTGACCAAATGGAAACCAGGCTTTAGTCGCATTTTAGACCCATTTTCAGAGTTACCAATGGAGCTTAGGAAAAATATTAAGTGGGCTGTATCTCCCCCTAGACCCTCTATTGTTACACCCTCATTAGTTACCAGACTGCACAAGATGCCATTGAAGTCTAAAGGGTATTTTTTTGTACCAGAAGCTCAGCTTTATTACAGTATATATACATGTACCAGTAATCATATAATTGTAATGTTTTTAAGAGTAAAGTTGATATAATTAAGCAGTGTTTTAGGTATAAAGTTAAAAAGGTGGTGCCCTTGGTTTTACTTTGATGAAGGGCTCCACAAACTTTAGTAAATTTTACAACTGAACTAGACAGCTGTGACAAACGAAACCAAAATCCAATATCATTATAAATCATATATTAGCTAAATGTGAGCATGTGTGCCACCTGCCCCTCACATCTTTGTTGTTAAGTACTTTAAAGTTAGTGTTTAAAAAAATAAGTAAAAGAAGAACCTCTCACTTTGTTATTTTTTTATGCATAGAATTTTTTCGACATACTCAAATGGGCAATATAAACAGGCCGTACAAAACTACAAATATGGCTGGTTCATAGTGAGGTTCAGCTACTGGTGTTTGAATATTCAATCACATAGATCCGTATAAACAGATGTAATATGAATTAATAAATGATTAAACCTCAGAAAGCTACAGTGTCGATTATTTCGATTACACACAAACAAGTGGATTATAAAACATGTAACAAATTAAATGTTGCAAATCAACAAATGACAAATATACCACCAAGCTAGGTCACGTTTTATTTGAAAGACATACATGCAGTACTATATACATGAAATAAGTTTTTAAAATTCCAGATTTCGTTGTAATTTACCTTGTAGCTGTCTACGAATATTCGAATAATATTCAGAACAATAATACGATATTTTCGTGTTCATAAGTTTGAATAAACAAGAATCCAAACGGGTTTCATCAGAAGGTCATGAACTGGTCATCGATCACTATCACGCCTGGTGCATTATTTTCCATTTATCAGTCTCTTATCCAGAAATTTCTGCCAAGTAAAACTTTATCGCATAACAAACCAGCCACGATTATATTCTTACAACATTTCTACTGCTATTTGTTACTATTAAATCCCAGAATCAGCCACAACATGTCGATGTATTTTGCAGAATATTGAACGGCCGTGCTGAAGGTTTTCGTGGGTCTGGGTACAAAAATACCAACTGCGCATGCCCCAAAATACACACTTTTTCGTGTATTTCAAATGGATTGTCCCAGAGCCATTTGATTTGCCCGCGCGGCCGGGCATATTTGGCTCTGGGAACGAGATTGGGCAAGTTCCGTTCCGACCGTGACGCAATCTCGTTCCCAGACCCAAATATGCCCGGCCGCGCGGGCAAATCAAATGGCTCTGGGACAAACCATTTGAAATACACGAAAAAGTGTGTATTTTGGGGCATGCGCAGTTGGTATTTTTGTACCCAGACCCACGAAAACCTTCAGCACGGCCGTTCAATATTCTACAAAATACATCGACATGTTGTGGCTGATTCTGGAATTTAATAGTAACAAATAGCAGTAGAAATGTTGTAAGAATATAATCGTGGCTGGTTTGTGATGCAATAAAGTATTACTTGGCGGAAATTTCTGGATAAGAGACTGATAAATGGAAAATAATGCACCAGGCGTGACAGTGATCGTCGATCGATGACCAGTTCATGACCTGATGAAACCCAGTTTGAATTCTTGTTTTGAATTCTTCATTATTCAAACTTATGAACACGAGAATATCGTATTATTGTTCTGAATATTATTCGAATATTCGTAGACAGCCACAAGGTAAATTACAACGAAATCTGGAATTTTAAAAACTTATTTCATGTATATACTGCATGTATGTCTTTCAAATAAAACGTGACCTTTAAAGTAGCTTGGTGGTATATTTGTCATTTGTTGATTTGCAACATTTAATTTGTTACATGTTTTATAATCCACTTGTTTGTGTGTAATCGAAATAATCGACACTGTAGCTTTCTGAGGTTTAATCATTTATGAATTCATATTACATCTGTTTATACTGATATATGTGATTGAATATTCAAACACCAGTAGCTGAACCTCACTATGAACCAGCCATATTTGTACGGCCTGTTTATATTGCCCATTTGAGTATGGCGAAAAAATTCTATGCATAAAAAAATAACAAAGTGAGAGGTTCTTCTTTTACTTATTTTTTTAAACATTAACTTTAAAGTACTTAACACCAAAGATGTGAGGAGCAGGTGGCACACATGCTCACATTTAGCTAATATATGATTTATAATGATATTGGATTTTGGTTTCATTTGTCACAGTCTAGTTCAGTTGTAAAATTTACTAAAGTTTGTGGAGCCCTTCATCAAAGTAAAACCAAGGGCACCACCTTTTTAACTTTATACCTAAAACACTGCTTAATTATATCAACTTTACTCTTAAAAACATTACAATAATGTAATAAAGCAGCTTCTGGTACAAAAAATACCCTTTAGACTTGGCATCTTGTGCAGTCTGGTAACTGATAAGGGTGTAACAATAGAGGGACTGGGGGGGGGGGGGGGGATACAGGCTGCCCACTTAATATTTTTCCTAAGCTCCATTGGTAACTCTGAAAATGGGCTAAAATGTTACTAAAGCCTGGTTTCCATTTGGTCACTGGTGGTCATTGACAGAGTTGCTGCTGGGATAGGATTTATTCTATCCCAGCAACTGCAATCGACCGCTTGTGACCCACCAATGTCCAAATGTCAGTCCGGATTAAAATTTCCAAGGGAAAGCACAATGCACCCCACCTTACTATTAATTTTGATGAATTAGGCTAACCCGAAGTATCTTCTGCCAGCACTAGGTAGATAATGCTGGCATGCATGTAGTCCCCATTTATAACAAAAGTGTCCACAGTTAGTAAGGCTCTCATTTGTACTGTATACTCTACTGATAAATTTACTTTTGGATAAAGTGCCAACTGAAGATAAGATGAGTAAAGTCATAGTCAGCAATAAATTATGAGTTTTAAGAAATCATTTTATTAACCTTTTCACCACCAGGTTAAGCTATTTAGAATTTTATTCTGGTTAACATGCCAGATGATTTTATTCTACTGCAGAGGGAATGCATTAGCTGGTTGGGGTGGCCTTGCAAGCTCACATTGAATGGGTCAACTCACTGTTGCTTAGGTTTGCTGAGAATCCCTGTTAATCAGCTAATTAAGTTAACTGGTGCAGGCAGGAATGGGTTATGGTCCAAATCAAAATGTGAAACAGTAAATGTAATATTAATTTTATTGTGTGAACAGCCAGAGTTAGTAGTGGAAAATTGCTCTCTCGAGGTGGGAATTCTTAACTTCTGGCTTTTAAATACATCCCGAATGCAGCTGTTCAGTACATAAGAAATAATACAGAGATTGTTGTTTGCAAAAGTAAAACTACAGTTGGTGACTGTACTATGAAAAGACCTTTGGCTGAACTGATTTTCAAAGTAATTTTCTTTAATTTAGAAAGCAGACTTTGGATATACAGTGTGTACTAAAACATTGACTGTAACCATCAATCACTGTCTGTTTATGATCAGGGATGCCAGGAGAGGCACAGGGGTGTAGGAACTGGAGGGAAAATGGGGCATGTGCCCCCCCCCCCCCCCCAACTTTGTCATGAAGGGCCCTTTTTGCAACAGGAAAGTGCCCTTTTTATGTTAAAACATGTGCCTCAAGTGTCCTTTTGAAGTCCTACCCCCTGAACAAAGTGCCCTTTTGAAGCTGTGCCCCTCCAAGATCAACTTGCTTCCTACGCCACTGGAGGGCAGCTTCCACTCATTGCCTTTCAGTGCTAGGAGGGGCAAGGGGGGTTATCACTTAATATGGATATCACTTAAAATAAGATATTAAAAAGGAAACTATATGGGGTCACTACATAGACTAGGTATCTCCTTGTATTTAAATTATAATTAAATAGAAAAATAAGTTCACCATTTATTATTTTATTATCATATATTTTATTTATTAACATTTGTACCTAACTGATACTGGAGAAACAACAATAGGACTCAAAGTCCCTTACAAGGTTGTTCTCCTAAGATTGAATTGTTGATTTTATGGAGGGGGGGGGGGGGGGACCAGAGAACCTGGAAAAAACCCTTGAAGCACAGGAGAGATCAACTACAATAACTCTACTCCCACGAGTTCCAAGCTCAAGCCTGTGACAGGGTGTCCAAAGTGGTCACCCATCCAAGTACTAACACCATCCAATCAAGCTTAACTTTGGATCACAGTGGTCAGGCAACTCTTCACCACCCATGCTTCCCATATGGTCACATAGGTATAGTACCAGTTTAAAACTGGTGTAAAATGTATAAATCAGCAACTAATGCTTACCCCATATGGATATAATACTTCAAACCAATGTACAGTATATTACTTGTAGATACAAATTTAAAAAAAACAATGCCTTGTAGTACATTGTACAGCTATAAGAATATTATGTCACATATAACATATATAAAAAGTAATAAACATAGTGTCAACAGCCATAAGACAATATATTTTTTTGTTAAAAATATGAGGAGATACTACATACATGTTGATATAAACTTGATCAGTCACTCAGCTAATTATGAATATTTTAGGTGATTGAAAGATGTAGACAATTATTTATTATTCAAATAGCCATCATTTATACGTTCCAATGATACTTCTTGAAGTCAAATCCAGTGTCCATATGACGATATACCATAAATATTTAATTATTTTATATACAAGTACGGAAAACTATGAAATCTGAAAAGTGAACTCGTCACGAAGCACGGCCACGATACATGGGCCACGATGAATCTGTTATCTGTCATACTTTAAACTCGAACCAGAGTTCCAAAAATACCACAAAGGCAAGTAAGTATTTCTTGTCTCCTTGAAATGACTTTTGCAAAGGAATAACTCTCAATTTCTCAGTTTAAGTCCCAATAAACATGTTATTTCGCTTCACTCCTTCTCGAAAACAACCCATATTACATGAAGACCGCGATGGGAGAATGGGTGTGAAATTATCTGCGCAGCGCAGTAGGCGTCAACGCGTTAAGCCAATCAGAGTCGATTTTCAAATGGATTGTCCCAGAGCCATTCGCTTGCCGCATGCGTATGGGTCTGGGTACGAGATTGACCGTGACGTCGCACAGTAAACTCGCACCAGGTCCCTAACAGGCACGGTCACAGTTACAGAGATGCCAACTTTGGAGCGCTGTAGCTGGGCGGGGATTTAATATTTTTGAGAAAAATTTTCGGGAAACATTTTCTTTTAACCTAAGTTATTTAAATATGTAAAGCTCCCAGAGGCCATAGAGGCACTTTAAGGTGGCTCCATTCAGTATCTTGAAAAATGGAAAATACAAGTTTGAGAGTCCAAAACACGTGCATAAGCAATTCCTAAATAGAATAAAACTAAATGTTATGTATAGTTAAACATGCTTACAATCAAAAACTGTTACCAAATAAAAAGCAACAGTTGTTGCTATGGCAACAATGACGTTTCAAAATGGCTGCCAATTACCCTTCAAACTAATTTTTTTTTTTTTCGTTAAAACTTTTCCTGAATTATGAGTAATCAATAGGCCGATTTAAAAAAAATTCGGTTGAAGGAATAATTTTTTTCCGGAAAAATCCTGTTTGTTAATTTTTAAAAAATTTCGTTCCACAGAATATTTTTTAAATCGGCCTATTGATTACTTATACTTCAAGAAAAGTTTTAATGAAGAAAAGATTGCTGGTCACCAAAGTTTTTCTCGAATTAAACTAGTTTGAAGGGTAATTGGCAGCCATTTTGAAATGTCATTGTTGCCATAGTGTAACGGATATCTGATAATGGATATAAGAAATTAAGAATGTGTAAATAGATAAACAAGATAAGTCAGTAAATCATAATTAGCGGCGTATGCTTCATGAGCAAGCTGCATCCGTAATAATGTAAAAATAGCTTTCTAAATAAAAAGGAAGGACAACGCCCTAGAGAGAGAGAGATAATAAATATGGAATGTAAAAGGAAATAAAGTTAAGTTGGATCTAGACCACGTTGCGTGTTGTGTTTGCTCGGTTCGTTACATTTGGTGGCAGCGGAAAAGACTACAAGTAACGACGCCTTTATAATGACTGCAATCCTCCCGGGAAAATTTGATGATGGCGATTTTGACGCTTGGTTACGCGAATTTGATGCCTGTTGTGCAGCAAATGGTTGGAAAGTCACCGAGGCTAACGGCGGAAAAATTTTAAAACTGCCAGCCTTCTTGCGTGGTCGAGCGGCCAGCAACTTTTACGCCATTCCCGAGGGAGAGAGACGGACTTACGAAGATGCGGTGCAAGCGATGCGACGAGCCCTCTGTCCGAAAGCAAAACGCGAAAATTTCTTCGCGGAGTTTGATCTCCGAATTTTGAGGCCAGAAGAGGATCCGTCGGTGTACAAATGGGAGTTGGAGAATATCCTCTCAAAAGCTGACTCGACTCTTTCGAACGACGCAAAGACTGCGTTGTTGACGAGGCAATTCTCGAGGGGTCTACCACCAACGCTGAAGCTGAAGATGCTGGAGCACAACCCTACTCCTACACTGGACGAAATGGTCGAGTTCACTCAACGATTTCGTGCTCTGGGTTGTCCACCAGCGGCAGCGATTCCGCCCGTTCAAGTTGATGCTGTTGCTCACTCGTCCTCTTCAGCCGACCCACAGTTGAAAGAGCTTATTACCATGGTCGCTGGCATCGCGGAGAAACAACAAGCACTAGAAAACCGCCTGAAAAGTACGGAAAATTCTGCACGTACTTCACCCTCGACACGTGGATCCTGCTATACGTGTGGTTTACCAGGACATTTTGCTCGGAATTGTACGCGACAGCGAGGCTTTGCTCCACGGCGAACTATCACTTGCTTTAACTGTGGAAAACCGGGGCACGTCGCGCGAGAGTGTAGATCACCGCGTCATTTAAACTACTAAAGGATGGACGGAAAATTGGTGGAAATCGCGCCCATCCTGTCGTAAGTACAAATGTTATTGATAATTGTACAATTATCCACCCGTTTGTTGATTGTTTTGTGGACCAAGTCCGTGTTTGTGCTCTGATTGACTCTGGTTCAATGAAATCGTTCATTAGTAAATTTGTACAGCGAACAATTGACTTTGATGACCGTAAATTAAATAAGTCGAAGAAACAGAAATGCGTTTCCATTACGGGACATAATGTAAATATTCAAGGTCATATACCTAGTACTGTTAAATTTTTAGGAACTCGTGCATGCTTTAACGGAGAATTTTTAGTTAGTAATAATATACCATATGATTGTGTTCTAGGCTGGGACTTCATCAGCCAAAATAATTTGTCATTATGCAAAGATGTTAATTTAGGTACCTATATTTTAGTAGGTAAACATGGGGCTACCCCCGTTACTAACTCGCAATCGTCTACGACGACAGATCGAGCAGGAGTAGTTGAGTCGAATCCACAAACTGTACATGTGAATTCGCAAGCCGGACGTTTGTTGTGTCAATCCCGCTTCCAAGGAAACACCGGTGTTTCTTTGGTGGAGAGTGTAATGATTCCACCGCGAACAGAAATAATTTTAGAGGGGAAATTGGCCAAACATGCCAAAAGTAGCATAGGTATGATAGAGCCACGTTCTAGCAGCAGCAATGCTGTTAGACAAGGGTTTAGTATAGCGCGTGTTGTCGTAAAACCTGACAACAGAATTGTGCCTTTGCGTGTTCTCAATGCGTCTAATAGCCCGATCGAATTGGCTGCTGGTGAGAATTTAGCAGATTTTTGTCCTTTGATTGAATCGTGCCTGTCTCAACCCAACATTTGCGGGGCGGTTGGGAATAAAATGACACCACAAGTTAGTTCAGATAAAATAGAGTCTATAATTGACCCGTCATTACAAGGAGAAGATAGGGGCAAGTTAAGGAATTTGCTACTTGAGTTTTCGGATGTTTTTGACGAAAGTTTAGGGCACACCGACATCTCGACACATGAAATTAACACAGGAAATAGCACACCAATTAAGCAGCATCCTCGCCGCAGTCCTTATGCCCACCGTGAAGAATCTGAACGACAAGTCAATGAAATGTTAGAGAAAGGCATAATTCGTGAGTCAACAAGTCCCTGGTCTAGTCCCATCATTTTAGTTAAGAAAAAAGATGGCGAAATGCGCTTTTGTATTGACTATAGAAAGCTTAATTCTGTCACTGTTGGCCACGCGCACCCTTTGCCTCGCGTTGACGACATTTTAGACTCATTAGGAAACTCGCAATATTTTTCAACACTAGACCTAAAAAGTGCCTACTGGCAAATTTCCGTTGACGAAAAAGACCGTCACAAAACTGCTTTTGTCACCCAGCGCGGTTTGTTTGAATTTAACCGAATGCCTTTCGGCCTTGTTAACGCGCCAACTACATTTCAAAGAGCCATGGATCTTGTGTTAAGTGGCCTTTCCTACGTAATCTGCTTGTGTTATCTCGATGATGTTATTGTATTTGGTCGTGATTTTAATGAACATTACAATAGGCTGAAAACAGTTTCTAGAGAGATTGCGTTCACATAATCTTCGCGTGAAACTTGAGAAATGTACAATTGCAGCGCGACAAGTTTCATTCCTAGGTCATGTTGTTTCTGAATCTGGTATCATGCCAGACCCGGCAAAAATTGAAGCTGTCAACAACATTACTAGCCCACGCAATATCAAAGATATTCGCAGTTTTTTAGGTCTAGCTGGCTATTACCGCAAATTCATTCCTGGGTTTTCCTCTATTGCAGCGCCATTACTACAGCTGACGCAAAAAGCGGCGCAATTTAATTGGACTGATGCTTGCGAACAAGCGTTTCAGCGTTTAAAGCACTTATTATGCTCTGCCCCCATTCTGGCATATCCTGACTTCGGTCAACAGTTTATTTTGCAAACAGATGCGTCTGATTATGGCGTTGGTGCGGTGTTGTCGCAACTTGATGCGTTAGGAAATGAGAAAGTTATTGCTTATTCGTCAAAAGCGCTTTCACCTCGCGAGCGGAACTACTCAACAACTGAAAAAGAAGCGTTTGCCGTTGTCTTTGGCACAGCCCATTTTCGCGTCTATTTATTAGGTCGCCATTTCAAACTAATTACTGACCATAATGCCTTATGCTGGCTGCACACTATGGAAGCTAAGGGTCGTTTAGCGCGATGGATTATGGATTTACAGGAGTTTGATTTTTCAGTCGTCCACCGTGCTGGCCGCCTTCATAATAATGCAGATGCGCTCTCTCGCCTTGTACAAACTAATTCATCAGAACCTCAACCCACCACAAGCATAAAGGATGCACAGCAACCAGCGTTTGTCTCAACAATACGTGTTAAATTATCTGGTGGACGCACAGCGATTGTTAAGTTGGAAAGCAGTAAGCCACTTATAGTTGATACAGACGGCACTTTAGTCAATATTCATGATCACAATAGTGGCGCTGTTTCTCCTTCACCTCCGGAGGTGAAAGAGGTCAATACAATTACATTAAACCCAACCATGAATCTTAGGGATAGTCAACGCACTGACCCACATCTCGCATCCATAATTGACATGAAAACACGCAAATTGCCTAAACCAAATTTGACACAAACTCAGGATCCTGCATTAAAGAGTTGGCTTAGGCACTATGACCAATATTTCCTTCATGATGAAATATTATACAGAGCGCTTGGTAACAGTAACAACTCACATCCACAACATGTTATGTTAATACCCTCTGGCTTACAAGCCAACATCCTCCAAACACTGCATGATGGGCCACTAGGGGGTCATCTAGGTATCACTCGTACCGAAGAACGAGTGAGGAAACGATTTTATTGGCCTGGCATTCGAAAGACAGTAACCAAACATATTCAGTTGTGCAAAGTTTGCAATCAAAAGAACTCTCCAATTAACAGAAACACAGCCCCATTAGGTCACATTTCAGTTAGTCAACCTTTTACTTTCTGGGCAATGGATTACATGGGCCCATTGCCAGAAACAGGTCGTAGGAACAAACACATTCTAGTTGTTGTTGATCATTTCACCAAGTGGTGTGAAGCATTTGCAACCCCAGATCAAAAAGCCAGCACAGTTGCGCCACTTTTAGTAAGCCGCATTTTCTCTCGGTTTGGCCCTCCAGCAGTACTGCATTCAGACCAAGGTCGAAATTTTGAAAGCACCCTATTGCACGAAATATGTAATTTTATGGGTATTACGAAAACGCGCACAACAAGCTATCATCCTCAGTGTGACGGACAGACAGAGCGGCAAAACCGAACAATTCAGGCTATGCTTTCAGCTTTTGCTTCAAATAGAAGAGATGATTGGGACTTGTGGCTGGATTCAGTAACGTTTGCTTACAATACTAGTAGACATGACGCATTAGGCGTTTCACCATATGAGGTAGTTTTTGGTCAATTACCTAGGTTGCCAGTTTGAATTGGAATTAGGAATGCCTCTAACAAACCCTTCCACACAGAGTGAATATTTAGTTTCAGTTAGGTCAGCATTTCGTGATGTAAGACGCATAGCAGAGGAACATTTGTCAAAAGCATCCGAAAAACAGGCACGGCTCAATCAACCGACAAACACTTGGAGGCCTTTCGAATCGGGTGAAACAGTCATGTTGAAAAGACCAAAAGGCTGGAAGCTAGGTAATAAATGGGTGGGGCCTTACAGAATTCTAAAACGGTTTGGGGTCGACTATAGAATTGTTTCTAAGGGAGGGAAGGTAATGGTCGTTCATCACGACCAGTTAAAACACAGTTATATCCCTTTTCAAGAGGGCGAACCGGTTTGCCCTAGTAGGAAGTAGGTGAGTTTCAAGGTAGTTGATGTTACACCTCCACAAAAACGGTATTGACGGTATTCCTCGTCCTCGACCTGCCAGACTTAGACAGCATATTAATCCACCAACGAGATACGGATTTGATTAGAAACATGTCCTCGGGACGAGAACATAAAGGAGGAGGATAGTGTAACGGATATCTGATAATGGATATAAGAAATTAAGAATGTGTAAATAGATAAACAAGATAAGTCAGTAAATCATAATTAGCGGCGTATGCTTCATGAGCAAGCTGCATCCGTAATAATGTAAAAATAGCTTTCTAAATAAAAAGGAAGGACAACGCCCTAGAGAGAGAGATAATAAATATGGAATGTAAAAGGAAATAAAGTTAAGTTGGATCTAGACCACGTTGCGTGTTGTGTTTGCTCGGTTCGTTACAATAGCAACAACTGTTGCAATTTATTTGGTAACAGTTTTTTATTGTCAGACTGTTTAACTATGCATAACATTTAGTTTTATTCTTTTTCCGAATTGCTTAATCACGTGTTTTGGACTCTCAAACTTGTATTTTCCATTTTTCAAGAAACTGTGTGGAGCCACCTTAAATAACACAAAATTCACAAAATTAAATTAAAAATACTAAAGTTAATCAAATACTAAAAACACCCAAAAAAAAATAAAACCAGAATTTCTAAAAACTAAAACCAGATGCTTCAAATTCGCCGCGGACACTCCCCCCCCCCCCCCCTCCCAATTCTATGTAAGATTAAAAGACCGCGCATTTTGTAACTCCATGCATGCGTTGTTTGTCGCATTTACTCTCACTGAATTCAATCAGCTTTACTTTTCGTTGTTACATGTATAAACTTTACGCTCTGGTCTCGGGAAGAAAATAAGAATGTTACGTCAGTTGACTAAAGTGTCTAAATATGCTGTAGTGTACTTTCCTGAAGATGATAGCATTTCCAAGAGAGCGACGAAAGATGTCGTTATGGTTGAAGGTGGCAGAGCGATGAAAGAAAATGCCAAAGTTTCAATTCCGTTGTGATAAAACAACAGAGGATTTTTGGCATATGTTTTAACACTTTCTGGTAAGTATTTCTTCTCTTTTCTTACTACCTTAATTGTAGAAACATGCCAGGGTGTTAAAAAGACAAAATTGGCTAATAATAATATCGCTTATTGTTTTCGATGATTTTTCTCCTGTTGCCGAAGCTGGGAGTTTCTATGGTGGTCCAAAATCGAACTACGCGCACATCTGGCTTTGGTAGAAAAGAATTCCAGTGGCAGTGAAAGCAAAAAAGACAGTCCCAAGCCATTAAACAAGAAGCTGAAGTTGGCGAAAAACAATGTGCAGGCATCGAACAACACGTAAAGTAAGAAAACCAAACCAACGCAAGAGCAACGCAAGAGAAAAGACATCGAGTGCGAGGAAGACAAAGAAAACCTGCTGGAAAAGAGCAAGAAAGTTGAAAAGACTTCTAGATCAAAAGACTCAGAGGAACGAAAAATTTGATCACTTGACCTACAGGCTACACCTTGCACGAGCAAGTTATAGTCTTTGAAAATTGTTCCCTCCACAAATTTTCTGATACAAACCTTGTCAAAAGCAAATTAAATTTGCCAAATTGAAACATGTTAAAGAAAACTTGTTTGTGTAAGTGGGAATATATTTGACGACTTGGGGTCTTGTGTGGAATTTTACATATTTCGCACCTGAGAGTATCAGTCTGCTGAGTCAATGCCAGAAATTTGGGACAAGATGGTGGCGCGCGTGCGCATTAACGACCATAATAATGGCGATTCTCAACAGTAAAAAATAAGGAGAGCACACAGTAATTCAAATTTTGGTTAAACGGTGATATATTTCTTCTTTGCGCAGCTCCAACTGACTTCAGCATGGACTAAGCAACAGTTACAACTAAAAAGCATTTGCTTAACTCGACGACAAAGTACTTCCCTAGCTCGTCTTATTTTTGCACTAAAAGCGCCACTATCCATAGTGTTAGCCATAGTAATCTTTGCAAACAGGTGCTAGAAATTGGCCAAATTGACCAACAACGTTACGGGCGATGCGAAGTGCGCAGCTCGCGATGCATTCGGCATGAGTCAGTCTACTTCGAGAGCACATAAAGATCCTGATTTGTCCCTAGCATAGTACTTCCAAAAGCGTTTGAACTTGCTTGATTTCACAGTTCTTATAGTCGTTTACAGGTTGTTTACATATACATACATGCACGATTTAGACATATTCTAAATAACTCAATGATCTGAATAATGAGAATACACTAGAATACAACAGAATAAAACGCATTAGAATTCATAATTATATTATTAGGCGACCGAAAACGGCGGCACGAATGACCCAAATTTCTGGTGATGGTGCTTTTCTAACAACTGAGCTCACAACCAGCTGGTACACACGCGGCGTACTGTTTAACATTCTAACGCTTTCATGTGTTTTTTCTTTCTTTCTACGTTTTAAGGAACAAATTGTAATAACGATTGGTAGTGCTCCAGCCAAGAAATACGAGAAACAACCAGCTGACGACAACATCACTGTGATGGAAGAGGGCAGCACAACTGGGTCAGAATTCGAATATCTATAGCCCGAAGAATCCGAGTCGGTGACCGTACACGACGTTGGACCACTACTTAGCTCTACATGCATTCATACACCTGTAACAAGTTCGTGTATCAACTAACAAGTCCTTTACTATAAACATTCCACCTACTTATATACATACTGACCGAGCAGCCAAAACTAAACAGGAATGATGCAGTAGTTCATGTTTCTCCAGACCCAGTGCCATCAGCTGATCGCAATCAAATAATAAAAAAGCTCGATAAAAGTTTAAAAAAAAATTTGAAATTCTGTCGGCACGACATGTAAACATACATGTTCTTGTCGACTGGGCATAAACATGCTCCAAGAGGTAGGAGTAGACTTCGATGTCGACGTGGAATTGTTTGTGGACGTGTGGACGTGAACGTGGGCATTAGACGTGGATATGAATGTGGCCGGGAAGTGGATATAAAGAAGCACATGCTAGTTATAATTCAGCAGCCATTCATCAATAAGGCATATTGAGCTTGTAAAGCGTAGACGCCGTAATCGATTATGAATAATAATGTAAAAAATCTTGTTAACTTTTTCCTTTCAGCCAGATGGTTTTATTTACCTCCGGGGAAACCCTCAGACAGGGACGTGCAAAAATGAACAGTATGGCAACAAGGCCTTGGTTATTGATCCATTTTGTTAACAAAATTAACATTCTGGTTATAAGCCCACCTGAACCACCTTACAAAGGTGTAAGTTTAAAACTAATTGAGCAATCATTGTTACAATATATATTACATATATTAACCTAATCTAAATAACTCGAGAACAAAGTGAGATATGGAAAAACTATAAAATTTATTTTTTATTATATAGGAGATCTTGAAAATACTGTAAACCAAACTTAATTTTCGCTTTATTTTCCTCTTTAACTCTTTCCTGTCCAAACTAATATTTGGTTTTTATTCTAGCTAATGTCAGACAATTTTATTCCCCTATGGGGAAACCTTCGGACAAGGATGAGTTAAACTTAATACATATGAATTGCCTTTTCTCTAAACATCTTGGCTAAATTAATTTGTTCAATTTCCATTTTTACAGGCAAGGCCTATGGTAAACCCTCCTATGTACCTTATGCAAATGGTGGATTTGAAGTTACTGGTTTACCTCAAGGTGTTGCTTTCCGAAAACCTAGTCGATACGGACTCAAGCAGATCCGTGATATCATGAAAAGTGTTGAAAATGTTAAGTTCACAATGAAAGAAAAGGAACCAGAATTTGATAGCTTGGGACAACCGCCATCTACCACCAAGGAAGCAAACTATTCCCAAATCTTGCAAAAGATTGTTGATGTGGATAAAATAACTGCTTGTTTGTCAAAACAAGAACTTACTACTAAAAAAGATTTGGAAGTAGATATCGATTTGATGGAGAGTGAGTTTAATTTGTTGACACCCGAGTTGAGCAATCATTTTGAGACTGATGCCATGACAGCTCTAGTTGAAAACTACAAAATTAGCAAGGCTCATCGAGGTTATGTGCTTCCAGTATATACGGATACTGAAGAGCCATACTGCTTATTTTACTACCCTGGTAATTCAGCAAAAATTGAAGGATTGCACCCAGATGACAAGATTTGAGGACACTGGCTCGATAAAACTCATCTAAGGTTGCAGTATGAATTTATTGTTGAAAATAGAGAAACATTTATTACTGCATTAAATATTGTATGTCCCCAGGATAAAGAGTTGGGATCACTGAGGCAGTGTCTCTAGACTTTGACACATCTATATTAGCATGCCTTAAACGGCAAGGATTTTTTATAGGATGAATAAACATTGGTGGTGTTAATATTGGTGTGTAAATATTGGTGGTGTGTAAATATTGGTGGTGTGTAAATATTGGTGGTGTGTAAATATTGGCGATAATGTTAATAATCTTAAAATTTTCTGAAAAATGTTGTCAGTGTCTTGCAGATCAATTATTTGTCTCTCCATAATATAATACATACTATGGTGTACTACTACGGTACCCCTATTCGATTACTTTCATGTGTTTTGATATCTGTCAGATCATGTTTATGTTCATTCCATGTAATGGATTGGACTAATGGTCATGACAGTATGTGCATGTATTTTAGTTAGCTAAAGTAATGTTCCAATTTGCATACAAATTTTCCCATTCAACCAACTTCAACATGGTAGCTACATCTGCATATTTATATCATGTTTGTGATTCAGTTTCAAAGTCTGTCTTTAAAAATTGTACTACGAATTTTAAGGCTAAACAAACCAGGTAAAACAAGAAAATTAATTATTTACAGTTACCGGTACGCACTAGATACGGACATGTCTCCTATGCAGGGGCGTAGCATGCGGGGGGTTGTAGGGGGGTGTGACACCCCCCACGTTTTGGAAAACTTGTCGGTAAAACAGAGATTTTGCAGAGAAAAACGTGATTTGTCGGTAAATTGATCGGAAATTGGTCGGTAAATTGGACATAAAAATGAGTTGGTCGGTAATTGAGGAAGCGCAATAGAGGTACACCCCCCTCCCCCCACTCAGAATGGTCACGATACGCCACTGCTCCTATGTAACATTAGGTTTACTACCCCTACCCAATATATAACATTAGGTTACCATTCCTACCTATATATATATACTTATATATGCAACGCTCACTACCCTTGTGGAAGTTTGAGCACATTGGGCCCATGCGCACTTCACGCTATCTGAATGTATTTCACCGATGCTTTCCCACATACTGTTGTCACCGTCGATCGCATGTGTATAAGTAATTGATGAAATTCATTCAGATTGTTCCAAGCTACACTGATGAGCTGTTGTACAGCGAAACACCGTGTCTGTAGATTGAACTATATATATATATATATATATATATATATATATATATATATATATATATATATAACATTAGTTTACCACCCCTACCCATTGCATATATATAACATTAGTTTACCACCACTACCCATATATATAACATTAGGTTACCACCCCTACCCATATAAAAACGCCACAGGTCTGTTACAGCCTGTTGCAACTACAGGCCTGATACAGATATGATATCATAGCTGTTACAGGCTGTAGAATTCCACAGACTATTCAGAACTGACAGCATCAGACTGCAACAGACTGTTGGTCCGTCAGTGCTGTATCAGTCTGATATAAAAGCATGGTACAGGTATGTTGACAACAGATCTGTAGACGTCTGCAAGAACAGGCGGTAACAGCTATGATGGGGCAACAGCACTGATGGAAGCTGTTGGTATCAGATAAATCAGGACTGACGATATCAGCACTGCAACAGCCATGTTGAACAGGTTGTGTCAGACAGGGGCGAAACTAGAAAATTTCGAGGGCAGGGGTTGAACGCAAAAAAAGGGCAAAGTCGTTCAGTATTCTAAACAATTTGGGACACTAGATATCCTCGTTATGCTTCTTCGAGAACACTCAATACTAGAACCTCGGAAACACCATTATATTTGCAGCAATTTGAGCGAACTTTTTCATCTAATTCTTGAAATTTT
The DNA here is from genome assembly GCA_035771165.1 of Paragorgia papillata. Classification (NCBI taxonomy): domain Eukaryota; kingdom Metazoa; phylum Cnidaria; class Anthozoa; order Scleralcyonacea; family Coralliidae; genus Paragorgia; species Paragorgia papillata. Next base: position 1,897,972 of record JAWNZC010000353.1, read on the forward strand.
ACTGTAAAAACGAAGAAATTATCACACCAACATACCCTACGGCTACAGGTTGCCAAAATCTATCTCTATCTCTATGATTGGTTCATTTTCGCCTTGAGATTCGAAAGCTGAGCCCACAAATTCAGAAAAGCGGTTGTTCTTAGAAAAAACTTGGTGTAGCATATTACAAGCTGGGTACGAGATTGAAGCCGAACTAAATGCCTCTGAGTCTGGATCGCCAGATTTGCGGAGAATTGTATTGCGTACTACAAAAGACGATTAATTATTTGCTTATCTAATGTCTAACCCAGTATTAGAGGTCTCACAAAAAGGGCAGGGGTTGCAACCCCCCCACCCCTCCCTCCCCCCCCCCCCAGTTGCGCCCCTGTCAGAGCTGTTGGGAACTACGTGGATTTTCACGCGGTAACAGCGTGTCGCGACACGAATTTTTCGTAACTTCGTCAGCTAAAAAAGACAAGAGACTGAAGTGATCGAGTGTCTGACATAGTTATTGCTGAATGAATTAACAATAAAAAACTTTGGATGTTTATTTCAAACTTTGACGTCTTTCTGCGAATATTTTTGTGGCGGAAATTACGTGCAACAAGTGTGTGGTTTTGTACAGACAGATTCAGCCCAGAATGTCTTGATGAAAATGAAAAGCGGAAAATCATCACTCACTATTCTCGTTGGACATGACTGACTCTGGAGATATAACAGAAAGTTTGTTCCAGCAGTATGTACAGTACTAATTTTAAAGCTTGTGAAGCTCGTTTCTTCCAAAATGCGACGAAACACTGGTATTGAAACAAGGCAAAATTGGACTCTACAAAAGTTATGGCATCAGCAGCAACAAAGTATTTTCCCTTTCCTTTTTCATAACGGGCTTTATGTTGCAATTCTAGCTCCACAAAGCTAAAGGTAAGTTTTAAAATCTAGTAAACTAGTCAAATTAATGATAATACAAAAAGATTAAGTTAGAAATAGAATTTCTGGACGTAAGTAATTCTGTTGTTTTCCATAGAAAATAAGATTTATTTGTTTTATGCTGCGCATTCAGATCTTATATTCTTATTTATAATTATATAACCACAAATCGATACACTTTAGGGGTGCATGGGCTGAGGGTGGGGTATTATTACATGTCAAAGAAACACATCTCAATATTTTATTATATTTTCATATTTTTTTTAAATGCACACAGCAAAGCCCTAATCCAGAAAATATAAAAACACTATAAAAATATTTATTCAGGTATCAAGAATAACATTTCATTATTTTTTTACAATTATGCATGGTAGTAAACATAATTTATTTTAAGCTGTTTTCCAGGAACATAGCCAGGGTCTTGGGAGGGGGGCAAGAACCTCAAACTCCTAGGGGGTCTGGGGCATACCCTTCCAAAAAGTTTGGATTTCTGGGGTCTCTGAAACACTATTTCCGAGACAAGTATTTAAGAGTATTGTAATCTGAAAGCCATAAATTACATAATTTTGTTACTATTATTAAACCAGAACATAGAATGTTCACATCAGAAATACTCAGAATATCTTTAGATTTATTTATAAACCTATGTAAAAACAAGTTGGAGGCATTTTATATAGACCCTTAGTAATTTATAGCATATACATGCCTGCTATATATATAACATTACTGATCCACCCACTTGGCCTTAAAACAAGTGTAACCCCCCCCCCCTACAAGTTTCTCCAAGGATTTAAACCTTTCACGAGAATGGTCTTGGAGACCATTCGGGGGGTGATGGCCCTCCCCCCACAGCCCCCCTTGGCAATGTCAGTGCTGTTTTCCATACCAATAAATTACCCTTATACAAACTGAGCCAAATTTAAAATATATTCAAAATAGTATGAGATCTTTTATTTAACATTTCTTGTCTCATATTTATCATTTAATAATAGGACAATGTATGCCACATGTTTAAAATGACTGTGTCTTCTAAATTTTTTGTAAAAATATTCAAGATCAAACTTAATTCGTCAACAATCTGAAAACTTAGTACAGTGGTATTATTAGAGTGGTATTATTCACAGTTAAACCTGTTTTCTTTTTTTTTATAGCATGAAATGCAAATTTATATGCAATAACTTCATCAACTGATATGGGAACAATATAGTACTGCAAGAGTAAAGATCTACTAAGTATGTGAGTTGTGGGCAAAAACTCCCAAGGCCTGGATTAAATAAATGAAACAGTTAAAAATTTAATTTTAAAATTAATGCATCAGTCAATTCCAGCAATGCCCACCCCCCAGGACAGTGCCGTGGGCATTTGGTCTTTCAGTATTTACCCAGAGCCAGGCATCAGTCTACCCCTGGGCATTTGTCGCGACCAAATATGTACGATTGTGGTTGCTGCTACACGCGCTTTGGGAATCCGTAGTGTACGCAAATCAGTAGTGTATGCAAATCAGATGCATTCAAATTATTTTCAATATTAATAATTGCACTACAATACGGAGGAAATTGAAGAGAAGATGGGAGCTCCATAAAACATGTACCTTGCATCTGAATGATATAGATGGTCTGAATCTAAAGACCAACATTCTAGGATTTTCCTTGTGTAATATCCTGACGAAATCCATCACCTACTCAAGCTTGTGTCAAACTGAAGATGTTTTGCAAAGAAATATCACCTTGGAAAGTGTGATGATCTACCCTGGCATCCATTTTGTTGCCCCAGGTGGGGCATTGTAGGGTGTTTTTTGCCCACCCCCATGGCATTCAGCATTAAAAAAAATTTAAAATGCAAATTCCTGGGGGTAATTGACCCGAGGGGGGGTTGTGGGCATTGCTGGAATTGACTTATGCATAATAACTGTTATTTTAAACTTTGTTTTTTTTTTTTCTCATTATGTAGCATCAGACCTGGCAAGGGGAATATGATTATAATGAGATCTGACAGGTGTGTATTAGCTCAACATTTTTAAGGTTTAGAAAGTAATATGTCGTTCTTTTCTTCTCTTTGTATAGCTTGCCTAGTAGCTAGCAAGGAGAGAATTCAACCACAATAAAACCTAACAGGTGTGTATTAGGTTAGCATTTTTAAGATTTATAAATTCATGTCTTTTTTTCCCCTTCTCTTTATATACAGTATTAAGCCAGGCAAGGAGAAAATATATTGGGATCTAACAGGTGTACATTTGCTTAGCATTTTTGAGATTTAGAAACTAATAGTAATATGCCTTTCTTTTTTTCTTTATTTTAAGTGTACATGTATCCAGCTGGACAAAAAAATTATACATTAATAGGTTGTAAGGTACTTTAATAACTATATATACTGTATTGGTAGGTTACATTGTATCTAGTTTCTCAAAAATCAAAATATATATATTATTTGTTTTCTCTAATTTATACAGTGTGACGGAATTTAAGAAGGAATTTAAGAAATATGGGCTGCAGAATGTAGATTGCAAGATTAACTCAGCAATGTTTATACTTGAGGTATTACCTTAGTTTATAGTTTGGTTAATATTAATTGACAAAAAGTATTTGAAAACTAATGTAATGTTTTTCATCTTTCCTAGTTTTGACTACATAACGTATACTTTGCATCTTCTCAAGCCTGGATTTGTAAGTAAAGATTATATCAGGGACGCAACTATGGCGGGGGGTGGGGGGGGGGGGGGTGGTTGGGGGGGGGGGGATGCAACCCCTGCCCTTTTTGTGAGACCTCTAATACTAGGGTAGACATTAGATAAACAAATAATTAATCGTCTGTTGTAGTACGCAATACAATAGTGGTTGTTGAGTGTTCTCGAAGAAGCATAACGAAGATATCTAGTATCCCAAATCAGTGCCCCAAATTTTTCGCAGATAAAGTTCTTTGCCTGTTTTGATAACCTGAATTTAACAAATGTCGAACTTTTCATGTGTCCGAGGGCAGAGGCATCTTAGAAGAATTAATTAGAAGCTATTCAGTAATGTATAGGTATTTAATTATTGAAAGATTACGGCGACTCAAAATCTCAAACGGAGCAACGCAACCCCCAAAATATGTTCACTTTTGTGAAGTGTCGTCTGTCGAGGCTTCAATGCCCTGAACCAAAATTTCTTCGTTTATACAGTAAAATTTGAACTATACTCGCTGTAGAATTAGATGAAAAAGTTCGCTCAAATTGCTGCAAATGGTGTTTCCGAGCAGGGGCGGATCTAGGAATATTTATACCTTAGTCAAATTTGTTGAAGTCCACATTTTTAGGGCATGCGCCCCCCTGGGAAATTTTTAAAATTTGGGTCTCTGAAACGGCGTTTCCGCACTCTGACAGCAATTTTGAGCACACTTTTAAAAGTCTTAAAACATGTTTTTAATGGCGCCTTGTGTCCCAAAGTATGATGCACATTGCTACGTTATTACGTATACGCATCATTCTTGTTTCTGAACCTTATTTATAATTCTTTATGTAATTTTATACTGCATGTCTAACAGCCTTGGTTCGCGTCATTTGATACGCAACATATATAGCCACAGGCTAATGAGCTAATATTCATTTGCGCTTTGTTAGTATAAAATCAAATACCTCCGTCGACGATTTACTTCCTTATATCTGCTATCACGCTACTTTAATACCCGTGTGGTTCTCATTACCTACTCTAAAACTTATAAATTACGACTGTTTACCGAGTTCAAATGAGGACACAGATTTTACACAAGTACAGGGAAAACCCTAACTTGCATGCTCGCAGCCAGACGTATTTTGAAATTGAAACCAAAACCCTGAATAAATTTAACAAATCTAGCAATCTTTTATATCGTAGAACGACCATAAACACGGGAATTATGAATCGTGTTGTCAGATATTTCACGTATCTCAAGCTGCCTTTCGAAAGCGCAACAATATAAATAGCTGATAAATTCATAAACATTTTCACGCTCCGAGTCCAGTTATGACCTCAAGAATTGAAAGCAACACAGCACTATTGCGTCGGACAGCTTCATAAACACCAATCATTATGAATATATGAAAACATTTTAAATTAAACTTGCCTTGGACTTTTTGAGCGAGAGAATGCCCTTCACGGCTTCACGTGTTGAGGTATTTATATTAGGTAAAGCAGTCTTGAGAAAATATTCTTCTTTAGTTACCGAGAACTCGACAAACCATGACGCTTTCAGATGAAATCGATGCATATATTTGTCGCAATAACACCTTGTTGTTGCTTTTTAATGCCATGATCGAGGTAAACAGATCGCACACTTGGTGGCTGGCAAGTTAGTCAAGGTTCTACATAGCCAATCAGATTGCTCAATTTGAGGTAAATCAGTCGAGATTTGGAGCAAGCCGTGTTCAACCAATGAGAATGGCTAAATCGGGTCAAATAAGTCAAAATGGCTGCCAGATACGGCAAACCAATCAGTGCTCAGAATTTACCTTGTTTTGACCAATCAGAGTGGCTAAAACGGGGTAAATAAGTCAAAATGGCTGCCAAATTCGGCAAACCTAATCGGTGCCACCAGGAGGTATAAAACGTCCGCGCGCCTTCCCGCAAATGGTCCTGGTGACGAATTACATTTTCCGCAATTGTTTTCGCTGCTTTTTCGTCGTTTTTAACCGGACTTTTTTTTGCAATCGCTATTTTTTTTACCTTAGTCGTCTGACTTATTTGACTAACTAGATTTAAAACATTTCCGGGGGATAATTGCCACTACTGTACTGCCCCCCCCCCCCCCACTTTCTGACACCTTGCTACGGCACTGCAAATTGTTTAGAATACGCAGTGGCGTACCGAGGGCATTTCGACTGGGGGGGGGGGTGTTTGTTCCAAAATTTACCGACGAAACTCAATCAAAAATCACGCAAAAATCACATACTTTCGCGTATGAAAGTGCGGTAAAACCTGGTGTTTTGAAGAAATCACGATAGGTGTATTCACTATTAAACTCTATTAAATTAGAAGCACCAGGAGGATGGAATTGAAAAGTTCTTGTTTGTACATGTCTTAACTCCTAAGAATCCTAGACAAATATTCGGGTGCCTTTTTATTTTGCTTTTTTATTTTGAAGTTAATAAAGTTACAGCTTTTATTTCTATAATCTAGTATATTATTAATTAAAGATTAGGTAATTTAGGTTATACAACTACAGTGCATGTACAGTGGTTACAACTTACTTACAGTCTAGTAGTCTACAGTGGTTACAACTTACTTAGAGGTAAACTTCTGATTGCATAACTGCCAAAACAGGCATTTAATTTCAGGGCCGTCGGAAGCAAATTCATATTGGATTATTGGGCGGGGGGGGGGCTGAAAAGGGCGGGGCCATGCGAATTAGTGACCGCATTTATAGGGGGTACGGGGGTATGTCTCCCGGAAATGTTTGAAATATAGAGCCTTGGAAACACCATTTCCTGCAATTTGAGCGAATGTTTTCAGCTCATTTTGCGGCAGACATAGTCCAAATTTTACACAAAAATAAACAAGACGTAATTTGAGTGACTCTTGCAATGCCTAAGATTCATTAGTAACTAAGATATCCAAGAAATCAAGAATATTTATATTGGAGTTAAGGATACTTAAAATCATGTTCAAATCCAGGGCAATATCTAACAGATTTTTTCATCTTCAAAAAAATGTTGCAAAATTTTTTAGCAAATTATTGGGATGGGAGGCGCTGCAGCCTGCCAAGTCCTCCCGCTTCCGACTGGCCTGAATTAATTATTACTTGTCTTCTTTACCTTACTAAAGTTAATTGTAAGATTTGATGCTTACATATTTGATGCTGTAAATTTGGCCTGTCAAGTTTTCAGTCCGTTTTTTTTCTCGATAATTCGTATGAATCACGGACTCACAGAATGATCAGTACCGCTAGCTAAGGCGCTAATAAATAGCACAGAATCCTAACATACAAATACAACTTTATACAAGTGAAAATGACTTGACAACAAATGGTAAGGTAAGATGTTACCACCATAAATGGCTAAATTTACCGACCGCTTTGGTTTTAAAAACCGACCAATATCAATATTATATCAATTTACCGACCATTTTCGAAAAAAGTGGGGGGGTGTCGCAACCCCACAGCCCCCGCTCGGTACGCCCCTGAGAATACGGAACGACTTTGCTCTTTTTTTGCGTTCAACCCCTGCCCTCGAAATTTTCTAGTTGCGCCCCTGTATATGCCTGATCATTTGTCTTTTCTTTTTGCAGTCGTACTATATGTGACTAAATTTATAGAAAAACGAAGTGTACAAATTCGTCGAAATGAAGATTTATAGTGGTGAAATGCTCTTTATTTTTGTAAATCTTAATTGATAAGTATAAAAAATAATAAAAATAGTTACCTGATGTTTCTGTCGCGTAGTTTTTTTGGCGTAGTTACTTCTGTGCACGTTTTTATTCCAGTTTTTTCTCAGATTTTTCGGCAGCAAACCAGTTTCGGAGTATACATGGGGAATTTTTGTAACGGCATTTTGTTTATCCACGCGTGGAATAATTAATCCACGCGAGTTTTCCACGCGATCTATCAATCTCACGCCTGACATCACTGCTGATACAGACTGTGGTCATAGCTGTATCAGGGGTCGCTACATTATCTTGTTCAGAACTGATGGAATCATAATGTAACAGACCTGATATCAGTGCTGTTCGATGTTGTAACAGATCGTGCGCTTTTTGGTGTATATGTAACATTAGATTACCACCCCTACCCTGATATATATAACAGGTTGTCACCGCAACCCATATATATAACATTAGGTTACCATCCCTACCCATATTATGTAACATCAGCTTACCACCTGGACCAAGCATTATCTTGGGCCAGAAATTTGGGTATCATTACCGAAAGTGACATTTCAATAATAAAACACGCTAGAAAATCGCTCCTTTTCAACAACGAAAAACCGTGGATAAAAAAAGACAGCAACAGTTTATTTGATGTTACCATGGGTAGCTATGACGGCGCTGAAGTATGCGAACTAGTAGGCCTTTTCATTCTAAACGACCTAGGGAAAAAGTTTGGCAACCAAAATATTGGCCTATATAGAGACGACGGATTGGCAGTACTAAAAAATAAGACCGCACGATTGGCAGACAAAACAAGAAAAGATCTTCACAAAAGTTTCGAACAGTTTGGCTTAAAAATCACGGCAGAAGCAAATTTAACTTCAGTAAACTTTTTAGACGTTACTTTCGACCTAAGCAATGGAAAATACAAACCTTTTCGAAAGCCCAATGACGATCCATTATACATAAACAAGCAATCAAACCACCCACCAAGCATTTTAAGACAGCTACCTACATCAATCAACAAGCGCATTTCCCTCCTCTCGTCTGACGAGCAGACATTCCATGAAACCGCACCAATTTACCAAGATGCATTAAGGCGCAGCAATTTCAACCATGAGCTAAACTACACACAAGAAACACCACAGCAAACACGCAGAAATAGACACCGCAATATCATCTGGTTCAACCCTCCATTTAACAAAAATGTCAAAACAAACATAGGACGCAATTTTCTTAGCCTTATTGACAAGCACTTTCCAACAGGACACAAGCTTCACAAACTTTTTAACAGAAACACAGTCAAGATTAGCTATAGTTGCATGAACAACGTCAAGTCCATTATCACGAAACATAATTCACGCACAATCAGGAAAAGCAAGCCACGAAGCATAGTTACAAGCAGTTGCAATTGCAGGATTAAGGACAATTGCCCCCTACGTGGGCAATGCATGACAAACAACATAGTATACAAGGCATCTATTTCCATAAGCAACACGAACATCACTAAGCAATACATTGGCATGACAGCAAGTACATTTAAAGAGCGATATCGTAACCATACTAAATCTTTCCAGAATAAAAAGTATTCAAATGAGACGGAACTTTCGAAATACATTTGGAATCTAAAAGAAAAAAACCAAAGTTTCGACATAACCTGGTCTATACTAAAACACTCAATTTCCTACACGGGAGGATCAAAAAGATGCAATTTATGTTTGGACGAAAAACTTTTCATCATGAAGGCAGACAAACAACTCTTACTAAACAAAATAGTTTCGACGTGTCGGCACAAAAATAGATTTCGGATCAACAACCTAAACAATCAAAGGAATGCGCGCAACGTTTCGACGCCCACACCCACGCTCCAAATGAATCCGCCGGACGTTTCGACGCCCACCCCCACGCCCCAACTAACGCATTTAAGCAGCCCACTAACCGATATTTTTCAGTCGCCTGATGATCCCGTTTAGGGTGAAACCTCTGGTAGCGAAGACTTTAAGGTAAAACTATACTTTATACTTTTTATATATATATATATATATATATATATATATATATATATATATATATATATATATATATATATATATATATATATATATATATAACATTAGGTTACCACCCCTACCCATATTATGTAACATTAGGTTACAACCCCTACCCTTATTATGTAAAATTTGGTTACAACCCCTACCCATATTATGTAACATTAGGTTACCACCCCCAACCATGTTATGTAACATTAGGTTATCCGTACCACCACCCATATTATATAACATTAGGTTATCACCCCTACCTTTATTATGTAAAATTAGTTTACCCGTACCCCTACCCATATTATGTAACATTAGGTTACCACCCTTACCCATATTATGTAACATTAGATTACAACCCTACCCATATAATTATGTAAGATTAGGTTACCACCACTGATCTCAAATAATATACTCATTATACTGGATAGAGCATCCGGTGTTCGCAGTGAAGTCGGAATAGATTAGCGGCGACCATTTCCGGTGGGACCCACTTGGGTCCCATACAATATGGCGTAAATAGGAGTGGAAGCAGTTGAACGGCGTTTTTCGCCAAATTCTGGGATGTTACGAAGAGTTACCACCGAATTGAGGTTTGTAATCTTATTTTAAGTAATAGTTTAGTGTTTTGAACTATTTTTTTGTTTAGAAAGTGCTTTTCTTTACAAAATACGCTTGCCTGTTTATTTGCTTCAGAGCTAGCAAAGTCGGTAAACAAATGTCTGGAAGTGACTGCCTGTGTATTTGTTTCTTTCTAATAACGCGTATTATCATTCATTTCGTTTCTATCCTGGATTCTGATTGGTTAATTCACCTGCAAATAACTGAGTGCAAATAATTTTTTTCTTGCAAATAATGTTATGAGCATGCGCACTAGCAATGGCGCTGCTGACTGCGAATAATTTTCGTAAACATGGCGGCTAGTTCTTCAGCTATCCGAGGAAATAATCGAGAGTATTTGGAAGCATTCATAACGACAATGTACTTCAGAAATGAAATAGTTAAAAGGAAGATTTAGTGAGATAAAAAGCAAGACTCATGCCAACAAAAAGTAAGTTTTACGATGATTTTAGTATGCCAAAGACACAGGAAGAGTGGCGATCTCTAACTTCAGGCATTTCAGATTTTTAACTATTTTATGAATGATAAATCAATTATTGAACTCGTCTATCGCAAAATATCATGATTTGTCAGTGTCTCGATACCAGTTATTTGCCTCTGCCTTCGGCATCGGCAAATAACTAGTAGCTCGCCACTGACAAATCATGATATTTTGCTCAGACTCGTCCAATAATTGATAATTATTTGATGATTTACGGTGATGTGTTTGTTTAACTTTTGATTTATTTCATGCCGATTAAACCCAAATAAATCATCTGTTTAAACTAATAAACTTACCCGCTGTTGATACTGTTCACATGAAATATTCGAACTTTATAGTTTTGTCGAATTTGGGCTAATGTTCAACCAGTTCAGATTTTATTATGGTTACACTACAGCATGTATTTTGCCCAAGCCCTTGTCCCTTGATAGTATTTCATTTTGTCTACAGTATATCTCAAACAAAATATGTACATACTGTATAACATTTTGAGTTAGTGGTAGTTTATTATGGTTAGAGAACATCTTACTGGCCATTAAGAAGTTACACCCAAGTTTGATTCCTACTCGATCAATGCAGTTTTACTGTGCATTTAGCAGATTAAAATTTTATCTAGTTTGCTGAAAGCAAGAAAAGTCTTTCCAGTTACATGCATCCAGGATTACTGTAGATCTAAGGAATCGTTACTCTCTGCAATCTGGGTTTAACTCTTACTTGATGCACTTATCAGATTAAAATTTCACCTTGGATGTACATTAGAGGAGTGCTTCTAGTTTGACTCTACCAAACACCAGAGATTTCTTCTGGGTACTCCGGTTTCCTCCTGTAGTAACACTGACCAATGACGGATGACTCTTGCTGGACCTCTAGGAAGAACAGTTTAGATATGACTGATAGAGTTATCAGTATCCAGAATAAATAAAGTTATTTTACTTCAGTTTTCTTTTGTAGTAACATTGACTAATGAGGGGTGACCCTTACTAGATCTCTAAGAAGGACAGTTTAGATATGACTGATAAGGTTATCCAGTGTAAATACTGTTTAACTGTTACAGTAGTTTAGTTCAGTTTCCTTTGGATGCATGTGACTTGAGTGCTTCCAGTTTGACTCTACCAAACAGCACAGGTTCCCTCTGGGTACTCCAGTTTCCTCCTGTAGTAACATTGGTCCTTAGATAAAGTTATGGTATATCCAGTGTAAATACAGTTACCTGTAGTTTACTTTCCTTTTTTGTTTAGATTAGTTTTGTTTTGATTCTTACTGATGCTGGAAGAGGACAAGCTTATTCAATTTTTTTCTTATTTATGTACCAGAAAGGTTAGCTGTGGTTTCCTTTCCAAGATGGTAAAAACGAATTTTGCTGTAGCTTTTTGCAATGGACTTGATAAGAGCAAAAACATGATTTTCATCAACAAGAGAATCTACCATATGGTTGTCAAGCTCTGTGAAGATTCTGCCAGTGCTCCAGCCACCACTGGCGCTAGATAGTATTTAAATTATTTTTGACATTTTAGTCCTTTGCGGCTTTGCCTTTGTACTGTATTAGAGAAAACTTAAATTAATTTCAATAAAATTGTTTGTACTATCCAGAGCAGCTTACACTAGCTTCAATTAAACTAAAATCTTATAAACATCTATATGCATTGTTATGATCACTCATCTCAAAAAAAGTAATTAATGACTGATCTTGTCTTCTGCCAAGATCAGCTAGTGATAATTTCTGCATAAAAAAGTTGTGTGGATGACTAATAAGGAAAAGACATATAGATGGGTATGAAACCTAAAAAGTTGTATGATGCAAGATATTGAGGCATGATAAATGTAGTAAAGATTGAAACTTTTTCAAAAATAGCTTGAAATGAAAACACTTCTGTAGTAAATAATAGTTTGGAATCATCCTTCTCTTTGTTTATTTTAGGAAAAAGCTCATGATTTATTATCTGTTTCAAATATAAGTCTACACAAAGTACAGTAGTGTCAGTACACTGAAGTATATAAAATATGAAAGAATATAGCAGATTATAACCAATAAATAATTATTTCTGTGTGTAAATCAGAGCTGGCCAAACCATGCCCCTTTATTATAATTTTACTTCAATCTCAGATGATTCTACTCTTTCAAATACCAGACAATTTGACTTTGTCAAATAGAAAACCCTTGGCAAGTCTCTCCAGCAAGCCTAGGCAGCCATGAGTTCATCACAGATATAATATATATTTAGACAGGGTAAAATAAAGCAAGAACACACAGGTAACATGTAAAAAATTAGCCAATAGGCAAAAATATATTTTTTTATACAAGAGGACAAATGGACAATTAATGTATTACAAATATTGAAAATGCACACCATAAATGCTAGGTGAACAGGAATTATCTTCGTCAATATTATAGTAACAGGACTTCATCCGACTTCATCAATAATAGTAAAACAATGAGTTAAATGCTTTAAATTTGCCTGTTTAATAAATAAAGTATAACATAAAACCCTCAGATCGTCTGATCCAATATACGTTGAAAAAGACGGATATAGAAACGGTAATATTGTTACTTTGTCATAAAGTCACTGTCAAACTGCTAAAGTGAATACAAGATGTTATTTGTTCCTTACTTTAGTCCTTTAATAATTCTTCAAACTGTAGCCTGGTGGCCGGTGCTGATTTTCGTTCAGTAAAATCGTGAAATTTCGGCTGATTTTCCATGATCCCAGCCACTTTTAAGTTGTCCCATAGCGACAGGTACATTTTCTTGTTAAGGATGTAAAATTTAGCTGGTTTTCGTTAAAAATCCGATCATTTAAAGCGAAAACTATGATTCAGCAATAGTGATATAACTACGAAGTGGGTCCCACCGGATATGGCTGCGGCGAGATTTTTAGTCTCACTTCCGACTTCAATTTTTGCAAGGCGCGAACCAATAGATGCTCTATCCAGTATAATGAGTATATATTTGAGATCAGTGGTTACCACCCCTAACTAACACCGCGGAAAAACGTCTGCGCATGCGCGTGATTCGAGCACATTGCACGCGTCAAATTTATTCTCAAAGATGGCGGTTGAGGAAGTTTACTCGGTTTGTGTGTGAATTTGGGAAAGTTTAAAGCACAATTTTTTGCGATCGGAGGACAAAAAAGGTTTGCATTGATTCTAAACAGGTAGGTTTGTATTCCAAACCTTTTAGGATTGATATTTAATAACGATTTTCTTCAATATTATACTTTACATATTTACATATATTTACATTTTGAATTTAATAGAATCATTCATCACTTTCAATTCAAGGAAGATACTTCACAAAGGTGACTGTACACAAATTTATTGTCTGGCTTATTCGAGCCTTTATCCAAGCAAGAAGATTTTCCAGATTCTGCTTGGGTGCCATCGAAACAGTTGCTCCAGTGTGTGTTCTTTTATGACTTTTTTGACTATGCAAGCGTTTGCCTTGTGTTTTGTTGGATAACTTTTTTTGCGTAGCATGCATAATTTTTGCGTTGACTATATTTAAGGGTAATGATTTACTCTACAATTTAAGCGTGTGCAAATGCTTAACTCTTTGATAGTTTGCTTAACTCTTGTGTCTTAAGTTCGGTATTCGACAATTTTTCAAGAAATGTTCGCACGCCTCCCGGTCTAAAACGACAATTTTTAATTTAAATTCTGTTTCTTTTTAGATTTTAAATGTTGGAAAACTTTTTATTAATGTCCAAACTACCCGTCTAGTGTATTTTTTTGTTTGTTTCACTTACCTTGAATAATTAAAAGCCATGTTTTTGTTTACGAAGATGGGATTTAAATTCCCCGCCATTTTTTCTAGCACACGCGCATGCGCAGACGTTTTTCCGCGGTGTTCCCCTAACTATATTATGTAACATTAGGTTACCACCCCTACCCATATTATGTAACATTGGGATCGTTGCTAGGGCAAAACATGGTGAGCAAAGGCTCAAATGCTTAGCAAGGAAAGGAGCTCACATGAACAACTCACAAGTTTCAGTCGCCGTATGTTGTATTGCAGGTACACACCTATACGACATGCATGCATATCCATGGCTATTTCATGTGAATATGTCTCGATATATTGTGATCATTGCAATGACTATGTTAAAACCGAGTGTTGACTGGTATGTAAGCAGTGAGAATAGTCTCAACTTTCAACTGGTACTAAAGGCTTCAACTCAACTATGTTTCAGTCTACTATTGGAAACTTGTGCATTTTTACTTATTCATATTCGTCAGCTGAACGTGCAGTGTGGTTTTTAATAATTTCTTTGGTCCATGATCGATGGGAAAATTAAAGTCGCAACACACAACACCAGGTAAGTCTCGTTCATAAATTTACGTATGATATATTTGTAGGAGTTGTTTGCCTAGTTTAGTGCAAGCAAGGTTGTATTCATGGTGCTAGTGACTGTGACTAACGTCAAGCTTACTTACTTTATGCTGTAGTTCCATGTTACAGTCGCAGTGTTTAATATTAATTGTACTTGTACTATTACAAGTACATATGGTATTTATTTCATTTTAAAATTACACTTTGAGCCCATTGGCATTGAGTTTAAGAATTGTCCACATAGAAAAATGTAGAACATTACCTTTGTAAGTTTGTGCAGTCATGCTATAGATTGAGTTAATTGTTGCAAACATAGGCATAGGAGTCCAATTATTCCGGGAGGTGTTTTTATTCAAAAAAGTTCTACATTTATAATCTTTCTTTAATCATCAAAGTTCAATGACTGCAAGTAAAGTTCAGATGTACTGTAATTTTACCAACTGATGAATGCAGATAAATAATATTTACATTTCTACTTAGTATTTACAGCATATAAAAATAAACAACAAATCTTTGTGTACATAGTATATTACATTTCATAACCATCCTTAGAGATACTGTAGATGAAAACATTTGATTATTTTCTTACACTACCAAAGTCAACAGGCAAGCTCTGCAGACTGGAATGCTAAAGTTACAAGTTGACTGAATTTTTTGTTTCATTTCAGCAGTGTAAGAAAATCATTAAATGTTTTCTTCATAGTATAATTATTACACTTGTGTAGTAATATCTATTACTCATCATCAGTCAGAATCATCATCAGAAAAGTGCAGTAAAATTTGTACATCTTCATCAGTCTCACTGTTGTATGCAATTTCAGCAAATGCCACAGCTGAAAATTCACTAGATCCCATGTGCCCTGATTCAGTCTTACTATATGGTAATTTACTGATTGTTTCTGTACTCAAATAGTCCAATAGTATTGAACCTAACCAATACAGCATATTGTTTATCTCACAAAGTTTCTTCTTGATAAGAACATTGATTCTTCGCATTAATCTTGAGTGATCACCTGGATGCTGAGCTATATAGGTCTCCAGCTTTTCTTTTTCTCCAAAATAATGGTTAAACAACCTTTCAACCTCCAATAGCAAAAGCTTCTGCTCCTCCTTGCATCATTTTAGGAAGTTGTGGAGGTCAATTGCAGTTCTTTTTATAACAAAGGGAATATCATTGTTGGAAGGTCACCTGTTGAAATGACAATAAAATTCTGACTCTGGATGCTTTGCTTGATCAAACTGCAGCTCTTGTAGTAATGTTTCCACCATGCAGTCTTGTAACGAGCTTAATGAGTCATTGTACTTGGTAATGGTAGCTTTCATTGCATTTGTTCTCTGAGTTATTTGCTTTGACAGTTTTACTGCTACTGCTTGACAATCTATTTAAAATGTTCAATGAAAAGAAATGGTCATTAAAATAATTACTACACTTCCAAAAAGTAGTACTAGTAACAACAACTGTGGAATCCCATTAGTAGATGGTACACGTGAAGTCAGCATAGTGTACAGTACCTGTGTATTTTTTCTTCAAACATATTAAAAACATCCTTCAACTGCCAAACAGTGTGTTTGTTCAGTGACTGCTTCTCTTCTCCGGGTCTCCAAAGAAAGAGCAGCAGCATTAAATTTTGTTTCTCCAACTTTCCATCTCTGCAACAGTTTCTGTCTTTTTTCTGTACTTTCTGTACTGTAAGTTAATGACATTGTGTATTAACATGTATAGTTTACTGTTTGTTTTCTGCACCATCTTGGGAAAGCAAGTGCCATATAGGGGCCTCAAGCAAACTCTATGCACTGTATGTTTATTAATTAGTTATTTTAATAGATTAATAGAATGCCATATCTTAGGGCATAGTGAACATGAATTTTCTTTTTCGACTTGATCACGATAAGGCTTACCATCCTCAACATGTACTGATGGTAGCTTCAGCAAAAATTTATTTAAAATGAAGTTAACTTCAAAACAATGAATACTGTTTAAAAGCTCAAATAAGAGGTTAATTGAATTAGAGGTTACGTATTAACCTATGCGCTGACTGAGGGCTCTATCTTTGACAAGTAAAATCATCTGACCAGTGTAATAATCTTAAGTGATGGCTGTATCTGGCTGGCTCAGACAGGAATAGGTTAAATACTATAAGAAGTTAAATTACCGAAATTCATCAAATGACACTGTTCAAAGTAGAATAAATCTTCTTGACCTGAAATAAGAAATACATGTACTATATGGTTCAGTGTACTGCACTTGCTATAATGCAAAATAAGGTATTTCCGCAGATGTCCTGCAATCAACAATGTAAACTACTGTACATACCCATGTTGGTAATATTGTTGAACTTCTGTAGTGAAACCTGGCATTCCACAAGTAGAGTCTCCGCGAGTACCATAAGTTTAAAATGGAATGCAATAGTAGGGCGTACAATAACTGCCAGGCCATAATTGCAATTTAACCAATGTGACAGCATATTCCTCACAATTACAGAAAATAATTTGTTTTTGATGTTGACGACCTGAATTTAAGAAAGTATGTTGATATTAGTAAGGACTAATGGTACTGGTTTATGTATTGCAGTTGAGCTGTTGAAGTTATATGTAATTAATATCATATTGCCTCAACAGCTCAGGAATTTAGCAGTAGTAGTAGTAGTAGTAGTAGTAGTAGTAGTAGTAGTAGTAGTAGTAGTAGTAGTAGTAGTAGTAGTAGTAGTAGCAGTAGTAGTAGTAGCAGTAGAACTAGCAGTAGTAGTAGCAGTAGCAGTGGTAGTATATACAGTATTATTATTACTGCTTTTATCCTTAATACCAACAATATTTAGTGCAAGTTAAAAAACTCACTGTGATGAATTAGGTTGAACTCATTTTATATAAATATAATAATTATAACAATGAAACAACTAAAGTATGTATACACAGTATATTATTTTAAGTTCTCTTACCATGTTGGTCAATGCAGACAATGTTTCTGGATTGAGCGGATGGGCAAGTTCGTTGGTGACTCATGGCAATTACTGTATGGTTTGGAAAGAATGGCAAAAAGCAACCATCCTGTCAAAAATATAAAAATAAGCAGTTTTCTTATTATATCCACAAATATCATAATCAACATCTCTTATGATTCATAGTCACATTAACATCTATTTTTGAGCATAATAAGGTAATTAATGTTTAAAGAAACGACAGTTTATACTCACTTTAAACCTTTCTAACACGTGGAAATAAGTTCTCCTTTCGTGAGCTTTCTTTGCGCAGTCGATGCAATAATGCTGCACGTGTCCGCAGTCCGTACAGCGAACTTCAGCCACTCCGTCGCAAGCACAGTCAAGTTTGGGTTAGTGGTCTCCTTCTCGATAGGTACTGTATTTCTGCAGGCATTCTAGAAAGGCCATCAGCGTCGCACCTTGATTTCCAGGCCGGTGCGTTATTAAGAGAATAGATGAATATGCTAGCTCGGATATGAGAATTGAGTGTAAATGTTCTTCGAGCTATTTTACTCAGAAAAAAATTCTGAGTTCCCAAGCGGGACTCGAACCCAGAACCTTCTGATCGCCGGTGAGGCGCTCTAACCATTGAGCTACTTCATGGGACTCGACAGATGATTTGAACGTAGGTTGAGTTTGATGTATGACATTTTATTATACAACTACATTAAAAACTGTCCAAATAACGCTAAAAATTAGTGCAAATATACAAGCGATGTTTGAATAGTTAGTTATTTCCACTGGTTATTTGGATTGTTAGCCAATCAAATTTATCACAACGGAGACTACTTCATGTATGATTATTTTGTCCTGGTGCAAGTCACGGTACTTCTCTGGCCTCTTTAGAGTTTTATTTTTCCATAAAAATTTGTTGATCAGAGCAGTTGTATAATAAATCTCTTATTAGATGTTTTGGTGTGTAGTATC
This sequence comes from Paragorgia papillata, assembly GCA_035771165.1. NCBI lineage: Eukaryota > Metazoa > Cnidaria > Anthozoa > Scleralcyonacea > Coralliidae > Paragorgia > Paragorgia papillata. Next base: position 1,916,562 of record JAWNZC010000353.1, read on the forward strand.
GCTGTATATTTTTACTCGTTTGTATGTTGACTCGCCCTTCGGGCTTGTCAAAATACGGCATAACCCGTAAAAATATACCGCGATACTATTCACCAAAACATCTAATAATATATATATATATATATATATATATATATATATATATATATATACATATATATACTGCTATGTACATGTATGATGACATATGTTAATGTCGTAATGTATGTTGTTAAGCGAAGAGATACTATAGAGATACTATAAGCGATTCCATAGAGATACTGCTTGAACTTTTCAGTCACCGACCATTTCAAGGCGAGGAATTCACGACGGTAAGTCGAGTAACGTCTCTCTGCGACGCTAAGAGAACGGCTTCCATATGCTATAACTCTGGGTTTTCCGTCTAGTACTTGGTACAATGCATCTCCGAGGAAGATTGAAGTCTGGCAACGCCAAGATGGGCTACGAAGACAGTCTTTCGATCAATGTCTCGAAGGCTGTTTGACATTCCTGCGACCACTTGAACTTTTGACCACTTCGGCTTTTTCGGGTGTCCTTCGACTCCTGTTCTTTAGGCAGATGGTGGAGCGGTTCGGCTATCTTTGCACATCCTTCGATAAATGACAGGTAGTACCCCACAAACCCCAGGAGGGTCTCTAGCTATTTAGCGTTTTGTGGTGGATGTTGTAACCACTTCTTCAGGGCAGAAATCTTGCTAGGATCAGGTGCTTCTCCTTGCTCGGATACCACATGGCCAAGGTATGAGAATTCAATTTGGAATAGGTGGCACTTGGACGGCTTCAACTTGAGTCCATACTCTCCCAGTCGTTGCAACACAAGCTTTAAGCGTTCTATCATTTCCTCGAAACTCCTTCGAAACACGATCACGTCATCCAAATACGCTAGAAAGATATTTAAGTTTAGGCCACGCAGAAACTGCTACATCAACCGTTGAAATGTTCCTGGCGCGTTAGTCAAACCGAACGGCATACGGTTGTACTCATGCGACCCAAAAGGCTTCGTAACCGCTGTTTTGTGTCTATCTCGTTTTATAACTCTCATTTGAAGGTAGCCACTCTGCAGGTTCAAGGGTCTCTGTCATCCTAGGAATTGGATAGGAGTCTCTGATTGACCTTGCATTCAGTTTCCGGTAATCGACACAGACCCTCAAGCTGTCAACTTTTTTTCTAACCAAGACGACGGGTGATGCGTATGGACTTTTGGATTCTCTAAGGATTCTTGCCTCCAAAAGGTCTGTAAGGGCCATTCTAAACTCTTACAGTTGAGTGGGTGGTATCCTGCGGTATGGTTATCTGGTCGGTACGTCGTCTTTGAGGTGTATTTCGTGGTAAACTACTTCCGTTTGGCCTAGGTCTTTGTTGTCCTTGGCAAACACATACGACATCTTGGTAAGGAGTTCACGTGCCTGTTTCTTTTGCGTTTCTGTTAAGGGTATCTCGTCCAGATCAAACGTACTATCGGGGCTTCCTTGCTCATCCTTGACATCACTTTTCATCGTCGGAGCCAAATTCTTGAATTCGTTGACAACTTGAGCCCAAGTTATGACAGCCTTCGGTTGTGTGGTAAATAGGAGTTTCACTGTTGTTGGTAACCTCTACAGGAATTCTGCACTTAGCTAAGCATGAGGGCAGGGTAACGAGTCCAGGAGTCACAACCAGCCCGAGGTGACTTGAGAGTTTTGTTTCAAAAAGCACATCAGTTGGTGTTGCAAAACTGGTATTTGCCAAACACATGATAGTTCTCGTCTGGTGTGAACCAAGTGTTATAGTACGTCTTGTCGTTGACTGTACTTTAATTCCTGGCGAATATTTTTTAAAACACTTTTCTTGATGGCACGTAGATTTGTAGGCGCTTTGCCATGCAGAAGATGTCCGTCGTTTTTGAAGAAATCTATTTTCTCCCTCTGACTCACAGCATTGCTTGCATTGTCGGACTAAATTTTTACCAACAATCAATGGAACACGCTGGTTGTACTCGTTGTCTGGGACCACTAACACGGGCATGTCAAGGGAGGTATCGATACCGACATCTTCAGAAGGAGACTGAATGTTTACGACCGTATAACAAAGAAAGGGAACATCCTGGCCACCTGCACCAACTACACGAACAGTTCTTCAAACGCTTCTTCTAGCGTTGTGTACAATCCACCACGAATAGCAGAGTTCACCTCGAGTCACTACACACGGTAAGGGACGCCTTTCGATTTTTCGACTTCGCCGAAACCAAAAAAATGCGAGACCTGTGGGCGAGAAACCATATGGAATGACTGGGGGGCAGAAGAACCACTTGTCGTACTAGACTGATAATATTTCTCAACAGAATTACTGACAGTCGCGTTGACACAGTATTTTAAAAACGCTCCCAAACTCGTAATTAACTCTTCTTCGAATGATTTAATGTCGTTTTTGTAACGATTTTTGTATTCGTCGACCAGTTTCGCATCGCTAAGTTCATCAGAGTTTTCTTCCAGTACCTTTCTTACGCGATTATCTTCGAATATAATCTTTACTTCGACTGTAAGCTCCATAATTATTTACTTCGTTGTGACTCCCCGAGTCCCCTATCGGGCTCGAGAATATGTAGCAGCAAGCAATGTAAATACTTGTCACGTAAAATAGGTGAGAGTCTTCGAGGAATAAATTCACGATAACTTCTTTCTATTTATCGAATAGAACAATAAACACTGGCGCTTACAGCTAACACGACATAAAACGAGTTTTGTCTGCTGTCACGAAATGTTCTTCAACAAATCACATCCTTGCGTGTCAGGTGCCACTTCCGGTTCCAAGACACTCACACTTAATTAGTTAACTAAATATAAACTTGACAATTTACAGGTCCACTGCACGTTTTCAGGAAGCAATTTTAGGAAATATCAATTTTGCGGTGATCATCACTGGTGAAGACCATCCCAGGATATCTTAAACGCAGTTTATGGCTGCGATCATCTTTCGTTTAGTGATTGGCTCCTTGACCTTAAGGAAAGGTTCGAAAGAAATGGTCATGCTGTCTTCCGACTTGTCCCATGGCAGCCCCATAATCTTTGTTTCGTTTGATCTCGGGCCTCCCACAAGAGTCTTGGCGTAGGTCTGGTCGTCCTCCTTTGGATTGCCGTTCGACTCTACAGACTGCACATTGCTATGCTACTTGTGCAGTTCGAATCCAGCTGCTGCCATGACAGTTGTAGCCTCTTCCTCGAATTGAACTACGTCTTTCTTCGAATCGCCACCACCCTGGATATCATCAACGTGAGTGTCATCTCTCAGTGCCTGAACAGTATCAGCGTACTCTTTTTCATATCTCTCCAAATGCTTTTCCAGTGTTGGTCCCAGGATGTATAGAGTATGGACTAGAAGTGTCTCCGAATATGACGCGCGTGAATCTGTACTGAGTTACATTTCGTTCTCTCAAGTAGTTGTACTAGAAAATTTGTTGCGCATCACGATCACATTCTTGTACCATGATTTGAAGAAACGCCTTTTTCACATCCCCAGTGATACAAAACCGTCGGAACTGGTTGTAAAGAATAATGTCAAAAAGGAGTGGTTGTAAGGACGGACCTGTTTCCAAGCAGTCATTGGACGATGGAGTGGTAGCGTCTGGCTTTGACGAACAGTCGTAGACAATGCGCATTTTCGTCGATTCTGCTTGCTATCTAATCACAGGTTGGTGCGGGACATAGTGAATTACATCCCCCGTGGGTTGTTCAGGAACCGGCTATCACCCCCTTTTTTAATTGTTCTTGCATTATGTCGTCATAATCCTGTAGTTTTCCAATACGTTCCAGTCTCCGGATAACGCTATTGAATAGGGAGTTCGACAACTTCCTGCTTTCTGGCAAAGGCACGTGACCAAGCTTCCATGGCAGCCTCGTCTCGTAGAATCCCTGGCTGTTTTGCACAAGCTGTTGCTTGACGTCTTGGTGGGCAAACGTTGGCACATCCACACAGGATCGCTGACACCAAGCACGTCCAGATTGCATAAGCGCTCAAACTCCTCCTGCCCGGTGTGTAGCAAGAAATTCTTCTCGGAATCCTCACCCATCTGAACACCATCATATAGTGCCCAGCCCAACATCGTAAATGCAGCACCAGGATCTTTGTCAGGTTTGTTGCCCAATATTGGATGTTTACTGGATTTGATTCGTTGGAAGTCTGTGACTCCGAGCATAATGTGCACAGGCATACTGTCCATTGTTGTTCCCTCTTCGCAGAACTGCAGTGGTTGAAGTCGAGAATATTTTTTCTTCAGATCACAGACGTTTGGATTTGGAAGACAAGTTAATACATCCTTTTCAGCGTTAATGCATTCCAAGTCGATCTTGAATCCGTCAACCACTGTTCACTCCACCGTCACCTGGTAAATTTCGACAAATTTGTTCATCGCTCCGTACATCTGTTCAATGCAACGTTTCTCCTTCCAGACTAGTCGCAATCCCAACAGATGTACGAACTGCTGGCACCGGTATCGATCATTAGTCGCACTTTTTCCCATATCCAAGTTTTTTTTAACATGACTGTCGTTTATCCCATCTGTTGAAGACTTCTCCGGTTGCTGACATATGGACGTATGGAGTCTCTGACTCTGCCCACACTTGTGACAGCCTCGAGCTCGGCACGTTGACGCTAGATGTCCAGCGATCGCACAGTTGAAGCAGGCTTTCTTGCGTTCCAGGATCTCGCGTCGACCAGCACCATTCAAAACACTAGTGCACTTGACACCGGTATGCCCTGTCGAGTCACAGTAGATGCACTTCACTTGCTTGTATCCACCACTCCCGTTGCCCAGTAGAGGTTTCTCGGGGTTTCTCCAACTTGATTTGTTGTCGTTCTGTTTGCTCTTGGTTTCACTCTCTTCGTTTCACAGGTTTCGATCCACATATTTTCTCAAATGTTCAACCAGTTGTTCTAACCCCCACTCTTCCCAGTCGTCATACTTTTGAACTAAGACCTCTCGAAATGGCCCTAGCTTGTGCATAAGTGTATACACGGTAGACTGTACTATTAGCAGTTTCCCCATTGTGGAAAATGTCGTAGCGATCCTCGATAACTTGTTGTAGAAGTCGTGAATTGAGTCGATTTTGTGAATGCTGGTCAACGTATGAAGGCTTTCTAGGTCCTTTATTATAGTGCCTTGTGGACCTTGCTGTCCTTCCCATAATTCTCCACGAGTATGCGCTTGGTTTCTTTGTAACCATCTGTTGAGTGTGGTAATCCAAGAATGTCATCTCGTGGTTTGTCCTTCACCAGCTCCAAGAGATAGTGGAACTTTTTAATCTCGAGAGGGTTGACTCGTCGACTCCGACTGTGAACTGGTTCCAAAATCGTAGCCAATCCTTGTAATCTCCTGAAAATGGCGTTATAATATACTTTTGTAACTTCACAGTTTGTTGACTCCACTCTCTGTACCTGCTTCTTCAGTTTGCTTCTGCAGCCGCAGCTTTCGCATAAACCACTCTTCCTCGGCGCGCTGCTGTCGAATCATCGCTTGTCCCATTTCCTTTTGTTGCTGGAACCGAAATTTTGTTTGCTCCTGGTTCATTCTCCTCAGGTCCTGAAGCCCTCTTTGTAATTTCTCCTCTCGTTCCTGTCTCTGAAGCTCATCCAATCGTCGCTTACAATGATCTCTTTATTTACGGAACACAGCGAGGCAATCCTTTTGCTTTTCTGACCATTCACGGATGTGCTCTAGACTTTGATCATTGTCGATTAAATGCTGAAGGCTCTCGTGCTTTGATGGTTCAAGTCGCTTTATCGAGTTTCCAATTTTCTCGTAAGCTAAAGCTGCGTCATCTTTGCTGTTTGTAACATCTTTGTTTGTTCGGGGTGTTGGTGGCACAGTGGTTAGTGCACGTGCCTTTCACCTCTGCGAGCCGGGTTCGATTCCTGCACGGTGCAGTTATTTGATTAAAAAAATTCACCTTGGCCGCATGTGAGAAGAGTGCTTCCAGTTTGACTCTACCAAACACCACAGGTTTCCTCCGGGTACTCCGGTTTCCTCCTGTAGTAACACTGGACCAATGAGGGTGGGCCCTTACTGGACCTCTGAGGATAACAGTTTAGATATAACTGATAGAGCTATCCAGTATAAATAAGGTTAGTTTAGTTTAGTTTAGTTTAGTTTTAGTTAAAAGTTCCTCAGCCTCTTCCAGCTTCATTTTCTCGAGAGCTGGACATTTTCCATGTTTTGTTTCAGTTGCCATAGTTTTTACAAGAAAAAAAACCCGATCACTCTTCGTAATAATTGTCGATCACTCTTCGTAGAAATTGTCTGCCACTCTTAGAAATTGTCGGCCACTGTTACCAAATAAATAGCAACCGTTGTTGCTATGGCAACAATGACGTTTCAAAATGGCTGCAAATTACCTTTCAAACTAATTTAATTCGAAAAAAACTTTGGTGACCCCCAATTTTTTTTTGATTAAAATTTTTCTTGAAGTATGAGTAATCAATAGGCCGATTTTAAAAAAATTCTGTAGAAGGAATAATTATTTTCCCGAAACAATCACGTTTGTTAATTTTTAAAAAATTTGGATATACAGAATTTTTTTTAAATCGGCCTATTGATTACTCATACTTCTAAGGAAAAGTTCTAATAAAAAACAAATGAGGGATTACCAAAGTTTTTTTCGAATTAAATTAGTTTGAAGGGTAATTGGCAGCCATTTTGAAACGCCATTGTTGCCACAGCAACAACTGTTGCTATTTATTTGGTAACAGTTTTTGATTGTCAGAATGTTTAACTATGCTTAACATTTAGTTTTATTCTTTTTCCGAGTTGTTTATGCACGTGTTTTGGACTCTCAAGCTTGTATTTTCGATATTTCTAGGAACTGTATGGAGCTACCTTAAATGTATATAATCTTTAACTTTTCTAAAATAAAGTCTTTCAAATTAAGATCGCGTGTTTATGTTTTATGTATCTTGCGTGATTGTAAATAATTTTACACACCATAAGTTGTGTGAAAAAGCGCGTCTTCAGTGAAGAAAAAACACACACATTGTGTAGAAAAACACGCACTGCGTGTAAGAAAACACAATTTTTAAAAACACGGTTTATAGTGTGTCGTTTGCGCGACAAGCCGTTTACACGCGTTATAGAATGTAAATTTACACACCTAATTTACATCCGTGTAACAAAAAACGCGGCTTATAGTGTGCTGTTTGCGCGACAAAAAAATGTGTCAAATTTCTACACACTTGTTTTTAGAGTCCAACAGTTACGTTCACGGTGCTCAGCTAGCTGTTGTGGACAAATTTGTGTCTTTGGGAAGCACTCTTCACAGGAATGGTTCGCTAGATTCTGAAATATCCTACAGACTGGAGAGAGCAAGCGTAGCTTTTGATAAACGTGAGCACATGGTGTGGTCTCAGCATAACATAACGTTGAACACCAAGCTGATTGTATATGACGCATGTGTCATTACTGACGTGGACCACATATCGTCATCACGTGAAGTTCTGGAACGTGTCCATCAGAACTGTCTGAGACGGATTATAGACATCAACTGGCAAACGTTCACACCTGATACTGAAATTCTTAGGAGAGCAGGCTGTTTGAGCATCGAGTCACGCATCACGAAGAACCGAATGCGATGGACTGATCATGTTGTTAGGTTAGAAGATTGTAGATTGACGAAAATGGTTTTCTGCCGTGAACTGGCTGAAGGAAAACGCCCAGCTCATACGCCTAAGAAGCGCTACATGGACTGTGTGAAACACAACTTGAGGGATATGGGCGTATATGTAAGTAAGTGGGAATTGATTGCACTGAATAGGGACATTTGGAGAAAAACTATTTATGATGGCATTAATATATTTGAACAAAAGCGGGTAGTAAAGGCCAAAGTTGAAACGTGCTGCAAGGAAATTTGTTTGGGGTATAACAGATCCGGAACTAACATGCTCTTTTTGTGGTCGCTTTTGTTTGTCAAAGGCGGTCTTGGGAAGGCATCTGAAAGTTCGTGATGATGTGCGAGAGTCGCCATTGCGTAGAATGTTAAGTCACTTCCGGGAACTTAATAATATTTAACGGCAAATAAGAGCCACAAAGTTTGACTGGATTTGGTTGTCGTAAATGCCCAAAACGCCCGTAACCTACAAGGCTTGTCTTTCTAGTGCAAAGTTTCACAGAAACTTTGCAGTATTGTGATGAGCGGCAAAAATTCACACGATAGATAGATAGACAGTGTAAACTTTCTGGGGGGTAAAGTTACCATGTTTAACGACACACATACTTGTCGTAGTTGAAAGGCTAAAACCAGTGAAAATGTGAAACACCAGTATCAGTCTTTCATAGACGACAAATATTTATGTCGCTTAAAGCTCGTAAGTCCTAAAGAACGATAACAGACAGGTTTGTACCTTATCTATGGATATTTCTTGAAAGACGTGTAAAATCATGGTGCATTATTTTTAAAATATTCCTTAATATATCGAGAATAAAAGAAGTTTCCCCCCGGAATATATTAGAATAGAACTGCGCACGCGTGTTTTTGTTTGCGACTGGCGAATACAACAATAGCTGCATGGCTAATTAAATATGGTCAGGACGAAAGGATTTATTGTCTGCCTAGCGGAAGGTGAGAATAAATCTTAAAAGCTTTATATTCAACTTTAATATGGTCTGGCATGTTGACTATGTTGTGAAGTCGGTTTGTAGAGTGTTGTTGTTCGTATCTGTTATATTTTACACGTGTGGCGCTCGAGCAGTTTTGCACGTCAGCTCAATAACAAATTCTGTATACTGGAGACGGTAGACTGTCTTCGCATTTTCATTTGGCGTTCAATAAACAACTGTACGAGAACCCTGGCCATATATGTATCTGTACCTACGTGAACTTAGCGCGTGATTGGGCAGACGATTCGCAAAGCTACATAACGTGAAGCTAGCAACAAATCATCAGACAATCGTAATTTATGTATTTTTACATCCACTTCGCAGATTTTAGTCAATTTTGATCCGGATCGACTGGACGTCACACGATACGTCTTAGTATCGGAATTCTTGTGATGCGCCAAGCTTTTTACACAAAAATTTCGAGGAGTTCAAAACGAACTTCTTGTTATGTTAAAAACAGACAGGAAAACAATAGCGAAGGGCACAAAAAACACCAGTATTCATGTTTGTTGGAGTTTATATTTTCTTGCGTTCTTGATGAGAGAAAATAGAGAGCTTAAGCATACAGACGTTTTTGAGACACGGACGGTGACCGGAAGAACAAGAATACAATACAGAACTACTGAACCGCGTATTCTTTGAAAATACTTTTTTACCCAAAACAAAGGCTATGAATAATCACATATCTACACTGTTAGCTCACAAGCTTAAATTTCATCTTTATGTAATAGATACAGCATGAGCAGCCGATCTGTATCTGATTTACAAGGCGAGTCGAAGGCGAGCCGTAGTAAATCAGATACAGCTCGGCTGCGAATGCTGTATCTTTCTTAAAATACAAATGCATCTAAGTAATCAAGTTCACCAACTATTTTAGCGATATACTCTATTTTAGCCGAGAAAATCGAAGCTAAAGTTTATGTAAATCAGGACGGTTCTGTATCCGATTTACAACCTCTGCTACGGTATTGATTTCTTTTGTGTTTTCCTCATGAATTATTAATGAGTTTTTTAAGTAATATTTCATAAACGAGTGCGAGTGTATTACCAGGGGTTACAAACACGAGAAAACAATGAAAATCGCTCAGGCGATGGCCCGAGTGATTTTCGTTGTTCTCAAGTGTTTGTGAAACACGAGTGAACAATGAAAATCACGAGGCCGTCAGGCCGAGTGATTTTTATGGTTCTCGAGTGTTTTACATACACGAGAGAACAACGAAAATCACGAGGGCTATCGCCAAGCGATTTTTATTGTTCTCGAGTGTTTGTGACCCCTGGTAATACACGAGCCACGAGTTTATGAAATAGCTTCTCAATCGTCTATTATAGTTGAATTGGCGAGCGACTTGAAGACAATCTTGTTCTTAATTAGTTTGATTTATTCATGCCAATGCATGATTAGTTTGAACATGAGTTCGATTGCGAAGGATGGGCGCTCGTTTCGCGAGGCAAGAACATCGAAAGAAGAAATGGCTATCGAAGCTGCAATTCCAATGTCAACTCGATACAAAAATAAATGGGCGATTGAAGTAATTAGGGAATGGCAGTATTATCGGAGCGTCAAAAGCCAAACGAGCGATGAAACTAGCGATAAAATGAAGGAAGATTCGTCGTTCCAAAGCGTGGACACAGTGATTGAACAATTCAATGCAGAAAGTTGGTGAGAAACATGACCGTTGTCTTGTTGATATATATATAGTCTACTTTAGAATGAACTAATGAAGCCTTAAATGTGTGGAAATGATCATTTGTGTGTAAATGTGTGAAATAAAAATAACTTTCAATCATGAATTTGGTATGTATGCCTCTATGTCATTTTGAATTTATGATTAGGAAATGTGGTAATAAACTGTTCTTTGTCTAAGCCGTTTATTATCTGATTTCTTAATTATAAATTCGGTTTGGGCGACGTTTACCGGGTTTCAAAACCTATGCACATGACGAAACATCCTCGCCTGATTGGCTAATTAGCTCATGAATTATTAATGAGTTTTTTAAATAAAAATACAGATCTTGTATATATTTATATTGTAATGTAATGAAATTATCCCCCTTAAAATACAAGTTTTCTACTTTAAAAGCATGTCTATTGTAGTAACACAACGATGACAGGCCTCAACGTTCTAGAAGTTCCCGTCGTCTCAAGAACGTGAAAATGACGTCTTGTGTAGAACGACGACGGCGTTCACTTTGCGCTTGGAATTTTAAATTGCTCATTATCATTGTTTTGAATGAAAAATGCTACTGAATTCAATCGCCGTCCCTGGCTCTAAAACGCCTGTATGCTTAAGCTCTCTAATGACTCTTTAAGAATCCCTCGAGATTCTATTTTGGGTTGTTTGTCTGAGTTTTGGCTTGTATTCAATTAACTTGGACTTCCTTTAGCATTTTCTAAAACCGATGCAGGTGTAGGCCTGGTTTGTTGTTGATTCTAAATAACTATGCGAATCGCATGGCCTTTGCGCCGGCGATGTTTCATTCAATGGCAGCTCTGTCCATACACGTAGCAAAAATTGTTATTATCTTCGACTAGAAACTTTGCACTATCCGTCTGGTTATCTCAAAAAATGTTATAAAATACGATCTGGAGATAATAATTACAAATTAAGTATTGGTGAGGTTGATGTATCAATACCCAAACCTCAAACCCAGTGCATGAAAAAACGTTTTCTATATAATGGTGGCTTGATTTGGAATTCTATGATATTGATCTTCACCAACTAATAACCACACCAACAAGGCCTATTACTTGATCGCTTATTGACCATATCTACTCCTAAAGCAATGTTTTTAAATCTGGTACTTTACCTATTACATTAAGTGACCATTTGCCCATTTTCGTTACGTGGGTAACCCGGGGTAATTTCACCAGTACAGTCAATCATAAGTCTATTTTCTATCGCTCGTTTAAAGATTTTTCCGCTGATCGTTTCATAACTGATTTGAATAATGGAAACACCATAGAAATGTTTACGGACATTAATGAAGCTCTTGGACATTTGTATGCTCTGTTTAATTATCTACTTGACTCTACTTGATCACGCACCCTTGAAGAAAAAGGCTTCACCAACCTGAATGGTTCACTGATGAGATTAGTCATACAATTAAGAAGCGCAACAATCTACACAAACTTGATATTTTAAGTAATACTACTATTTACTCGCAAGATTATAGCTCGGCACGTAATCGAGTGGTAAATTTAATTAGAGATGCAAAGCGCACCTTCTACCGTAAGTCTATAAATGCTAATCTTGATAACCCAAAACGTCTTTGGAAAATAATCCGTAACATTGCACCCATGGGCGCCGGAACCACGGGGGCAGCGGCGGCAGCTGCCCCCGTTGCCCTTTGCTTACCGGGACACGGGGTCAGCTGTGTGCCCTTTCCTAAATACAATATCTTATACTTGCTTTTGAATTTATTTAATCACTCTAAGTTAAAATTTATACTGCCGAAATTCGGAAAGAAAAAACATTTAAATTTTACGAACGGAGATGCGTAATTAGGAGGAAAGAACCCGAACTAATTGCCGCTGGTCGTCGTGATCGACGATTGACGAAGTGAGATCGATGCATTATACATGTGAATATGTGATTTAAAATGAAAATTAATAATATAAATTATTATTATTTATTATTTAAAATTGTTATTGACAAACGTTTACTGCGAGTCTGTCAGTCTGTGTGCATCTTCCAGTAACTAGACAGTAACTAGACAGCTAGACGGCTTCTCCCACTAAATAAAAAAATTTCCTTTTGCTTGTTTGCCAAGTAAGGTGAAAGTGCCCTTTTTCAGATTCTGCCCCCGCTGCACTAAGTTGCTTCCGGCGCCTCTGATTGCACCCTCGAAGTGTTGTAACTTGCCTAACCACTTGACTATAAACGATAAAACCTTTACAGACCCTAAAGATATTGATAATTTGTTCAATGATCACTTTGCACTAATTAGGGACTGTCTTAAGCTTGAAAATTCTATAGCATCTCTAACTGGGACTACCTTACTCATTTTGTTTCTTCTAAACTACCACCAAATACCACGTTTACTATTCCTCCAGATTCAGAAGATTTTGTACTCAATCTGCTGTAACCATTTGTCTGTAACTAAAGCTGCTGGGTTAGACGATGTTAGTGGTTATTTTCTTAAATTAGGCGCACCATCTATCTCGCCCATCCTAACGAAAATTTATAATCTTGGCATTACCTCAGCCGTTTCTCCTAACTTATGGAACATTGCTAAAGATTCCCCCCTATTTAAAGCTGGCTCGCTTTCTGACCGCTCTAACTTTCGTCCTATCTCTGTTTTAGCTATTATTTCAAACATGTTCATGCGCAAACTGGATTTATAATTAAGAAATCAGATAATAAACGGCACAAACAAAAAATCGCTTATTACCACATTTTTTAATTATAAATTCAACACGAGACTATTGGGTAGTGTTTTTACAGGGGTTTAAAACACACGAGAACAGCAAAAATCAGTCGGCCTATTACCTCGTAATTTTCAATGTTCTCTCGTCTTTGTAAAACATTTGAAAACAATAAAAATCACACGGCTTGCAGCATCGTGATTATTCTCTCATGTTTTACAAATACTCGAGAACGATGAAATACTTGGTTAACGGCCTCGTGATTTTCATCATCCACTCGTGTTTGTAACCCCTGGTAAAACACTCCCACTTCTTTATGAAATATTTCTGGAAATTTGCATTGAGAATTAATGTGAAAGTCACATCGACGAATGAGAACGGACGCATATAGTCAGAATTCTATAGCATCCGTGCAGGCTATATATAGCCTTTCGCCCACTATGCGTCTCCTATTCCACATAGCTTACCTGCAAGCTAGGATAAAAACAACATCGTTTTCGCCAGTTACAGTTTTACAAACAGTACAACAGTAATGTTCTTTTACCCAGACGAAAGGTAACAATTTACAAATTAACATTATAGCTTACTCGATTCGTTGGTACATTGAACACCGGCATCTTTGTGGTGCATACAATTGTGTCTCCCCCATCCTCCATGAGCACAGCTGGCTAAGGACCGTTCACGTCCTTCACATTTAACGTTATCTAGCCATATTGTTCCATTACCATCCGGAACATCACGACCTCGAAGAGCTGCTCTAGCCCCTGAAAAGCCAAGTTGTCGACAAACCACGTAAGCATCGATTAAGTCCCAGTTGTTATCACAAATCGTTCCCCATTTTTCATGATAAAATATTTCGACACGTCCAATACCCGATCTATTAAATGGTCCTTGTAATCGGATGAAAGAACCTATGAAAAATATTAATAAAATTGAAATGCTTCTATTAAAGATTGAATTACTCGAAACACTATTGATCGGTCGATAAGTCAACAACTAACAACGACGGACTTTAACTCTTTCCCTTTTCGAATCGGTCTTTAGTATTTTATTCTGGCTAACGCCAGACGATTTTATTCACCTCTGGGGAAACCCTCGGACAGGAATAAGTTAATATTCCAGTTTAGTGCAGCGTTCGTCACCTGACATGCACTCAAAACTTTCCTTGTTGTTTACGTAAAAAGCGCTACAGCCTTGTGTGTCTGCGTAAGCCGTTTTACTTAGTTGCATTGTTCGAGAATGCGGCCTTTTCGAGTTTTGAAACCAATCTCTCAATTGAAGGTTTTATCTTGTGTTTGGCAACATTTCAGAATTCAAAAACTAACAACTACTTACCATCGGGCAGTATAAATAGATATTTGTTATGAATTTTGTTAAACGTTTTTTGACAAACTCTACTCCGCTACTGTATCTTGTGATCGGAGTGCGAATGTTTTCAACCGCAAAACGAGTTTTAGCCTTCTGTGACATTGGATTTGTTTTGAATTTGCTACGGCATGACTTGTAACATTTTTTTTTGTTTTTGACTTGTACGTGTTCGTTGCCTATTGCTACATGTGCAGTCGGAATAAGTCGGTACTCGTGCATGGTGTTCGGGTAACCGCGGTTTCCCTCTTGCGGTTCACGTAGCGACACCAACCTCACCGCAACCGCACCGCCAGTTAACCGCAACCGCACCGCCAACTAACCGCCAACTAACCGCCAGTTAACCGTCAGTTAACCGCAACCGCAGTGGTAGGTTATTTCTGAGCGGTACTTTATATCACTTTTAAAAGAACAGAAACAAATCAACGTCTACGCATAAAGCAAAACAACGTCTCAAGAAGAAGGAAACCCGTTAAACCGAAACGCGAAAGGAGGAAAAAGCAATAGTAAAACTTGAAAACCAACGAAGAATTATAGGCCGGCGGAAAATTTAAGTTTACGGTAAAAATATAGAGCAGCCGCTCTCAGTAATCACGAACATTTAGTAGCAAAACTGTTCGAGTTTCCGTGTTTACATCCTGTCCTTAAAGCATTTTAAACGTATCCGTTGCATGTCGCTTTGCTTGCCTGTTGTATTTTTTATCTCTGGCTGCCGTCTTAATATCTTCTTTTAAATAGTTTTCTTATTGTAAAACCACTTGTGACTTAACGTAGCTTGTCCATAATTTGGCATAAAACTCGGAAAAGGCCGTAAAACGTACAAATGCTGTTGAAATATTTATTAACATGTAAGGTGAAAACAGTTTCAGCACTTCATATTTCGAAATGAAAAATTGTTTTTGTTAATAGCAGGAAAATGAATATAGCTGTAGGTAGTTGTTTGAGTAGTTTTCAATCAATTCAATGTTTTTGAAAAATGTTTTCAGATATTGTAGCGAGTTTTTTTGTAAATATAGAATGACACGATCGGAAATGGCGGCTGTCGAGGCTCGCGAAATACGGGCTGACCCGTATTAGCTACGCATGCGTAGAACGAATATCTTGCGTGTAAACGTCATCAATACACGGCCGACAACTCACTTGAGCCAGCACGCACGCGAACTGCCCCATGAAAGTGGCCGATTTTCTATGCGATTTCCGATCGTGAAGAACTGCAAAATATAACCTTATAATTACGGCTGCCTCATTACCCAATTTCCCGGCCCCCAATAGAAAAGAGGGCAAGGGGGGTTCCATTAATGTTTTCTAATCAGGAGGTATTTACAAAAATTAATGTAAAATCGGGCGAGGGGTTGTTGCATTTATTTATTTATAGTAGACTGAAACTGAAACTGAAACTTTATTTATAGAATGTTAAAATCATCTGGTTAGCAGAAGCCAATCTTACTTAGGGCCCTCTAAATGGATTACAACTAAGACATAGGTATTGGTTTTACGGAGGAAGGAAAACAGGAGAATACAGTGAAAAATAGGCACGTCCAGGCGTCCATGTATCTACTGCGTTTATTGCCTATAGCTACTATGGTAAAAACAATGATGCAACTGTGTATACTTGTAACAACCTTGTATTCATAGCTGAACAAGATTCTTGACAAAATTGATGGAATTGTATCTAGTTGTAACAACCTTGTATTCAGATCTAGAGCTGAACAAGATTTTTGACAAAATTGTCTACTGTATGTGTTTCCTTTCTTCATGAGAAGCATTAAAAAACAGACGCAGAGTTTCAGTATTGTTATATTTAATCTGAAGCTACAAAGTTAAAAAATACAAACGAAATTACGATGTAAAACTAGAAGTTAAAGTTCAGAATCATGTCAAACATTGTCAAATTACCGAGACTTACATTGTCCAACTACGTCCGTCTTTTTGTTAAGAAATATCACTTAAACCTTATAAACGTTGACAATTTAATACAGTTTCTCTTATAAAACGTGTCCTTTCATGGGCGCCACATTGGATGTCCCATGATACTTAGCGTGTCTTTTCAGTCCCAGTCTTTTACTAACGCAACATTCCCCCGGGCAATGGGAGATCCCATTCAATCTTCGAAACCTTCAACGGGATAAACAACAGAAATCTTCGTAATCGGGCGTCTATAAAGTCCAGTTGCTGTTTTCACTTCGATATTTCTAACTAAACCATCGTCACCAGGGAACACTTGAACAATTCTACCGGTTTGCCATTTTCCTCGAACAGCGTTGGCTTCAGCGACAACAACGTAATCGTCCACTCGCACGTTTCGATTCTTTCTGTTCCATTTCTTTCTGGGCACTAAGAAGGGCAATACTTCCGCCGACCATTTCTTCCAAAACGAGTCGATGATCTTTTGACAAAACTCAAATCGGTGACGTGGGTTCTTAGTTTCACGAAACGGTCCTTGTGGTACAGCATTCGTTGCTCGCCCAAGGAGGATATCATTAGGGCACAAATACGCTCCGTCGTCCGGATCTTGTGACAGCTTGCCAATGGGCCGTTGATTTATGAGATTGGCTGCTTCCAAAATACATGTGTATAGTTCAAACGGTGTTAGTAAAGTGTCTCCAATTGCTTTCTTTATAGCTGATTTACACGATTTAACCATGGATTCAGAACATCCATTCTGATGAGGGGCGAGAGGCGTTGTAAACTGCCAAGTTATGCCTCTGTCCGCACAGTACTCTTTCAGCATTTTCTTGTCCAATCCGTCAATCATTTTTCTGAGCTCGTTCTCTGCTCCAACCATTTGAAGTCCGTTATCGGAAAGCATCAACTTCGGGTAACCTCTATAGGAGAAGAATCTTCTTAAGACTTGAAGAAACTCCATTGCACTTGCGTCTACTGCGATTTCGCAATGAACTGCTCTGGTATTCATGCATGTGAATATGACGCCGTAATGTTTCGTGGTTTTGTTTCTTCCGACTTTTACGTTGATCGGTCCAAAGTAGTCACATGAGGTAAACATAAACGGTGGGGTGCAAGGCTGAAGGCGTGATGCAGGCAGGTTTGCCATGAACTGTTCCTCTACTTCAGCTCTCATTTTTCGGCAGAAAGTGCAGCGACTTTTTTCGAGTTTGGCTACGTCTTGACCACGAATCACCCAATACTTTCTTCTGGTTTTGGCGGTTGTAGTATCAACACCTGAATGGCTGGTTTGGTGGGCATTGCGGGTAACAAGCACAGAAATCCAATGCTTTCTGGGCAACAGGGCTGGGCGTGCGTTCTCGTAAGATACTAGACGTGGGTCGACACGGCCTCCAACGCGGATGACACCGTTTGCATCGATAAAGGGGGTTAACGTTTTGAAATCTCCATTCTTCATCCGTTTGACAAGGTCGGTTTGAGCCACCTTTAACCAGTATTCTTCGGCACTTCGCATCTCACACGAATTGAGCGGACCTTCGTGGGTGTTCACGTCCTTCTGACGGGGTAACTTTGCACGGACATTGTGGCAGAAACGTTGGACATAAGCTGTAACTCGAAGAAGACGTTTCCAGAACGAAAACTTTGTGCAATCGAGTATCGGCTTGAGAACAGTAGTGGCACAGGTAATAGCGACTTTTCTTCTTTCTCTATTAACTTCTTTCATATCAGGTGTGCCTCGTTGGGTGGGCCATTGCTCCTCTGGCAGTTGCAGAAACGTTGGACCTGGTAGCCATCTTACGTTGATCTCTTCAACAGAAATTCCCTTCGTTACATCATCAGCGACATTGACATCAGTAGGGCAGTGCGACCAGTCCGTAGGCTCGGTGTTACTTTGAATTTCGGCTACTCTTGACGAAACGAATGGCTTGTAAGTGCGTGTCTGTCCCTGTATCCAAGCTAGAGTGACTCTACTGTCCGTTAGATAGAGCACTTTTTCAAATTCGAAACGAGATTCTTCTTGAACCGTCTTTCCTAGTCGACTTCCTATTACTGCAGCTTGAAGCTCGAGGCGTGGAATAGTAAGTTCCTTAAGTGGTGCGACTCTTGACTTTGCTGCTACGAATCTTACACCGAACTTTCCATTCTTGATCTTCCATCTAATGTAGGCAACAGCACCGAAGGCTAGGCGAGAGGCGTCACATACCACGACAAGACTTGGTTTTCCGAACACTTCGGGCGGCGTCAGGCAACGGTCGAATTTGACATCATTAAGCCTTGAAATCTCTTCAAAGATGCAGATCCACTTCTTTCTCGAGGCAGTTGAAACTTCATCGTCCCAATTCAGTCCGAGCTGCCATAACTCTTGTAACGCGATCTTTGCTTTGATAACGATTGCTGCTCCAACTCCAATGGGGTCAAAGATAGCTGCGATCTTACTTAGGATTTGGCGCTTCGTTAACTTGGAAGGAAGGTACTGACTTTGGTTGGTCGTCACATTTGCAGAAGACTCGGTTTTGATCTTAAACGAAAATTTGTCGTCACTTGGTGACCAGACAGTTCCAAGAACCTTTTCAGCATCATCTTTATTACCAACTAATTTTTGCTCAGCTGATGTTTCGTCTGAATCGATTGGTGCATTTGATACCCATTTCTTTATGTGAAAGCCGCCTGATTCGAGTACTTCGTTGATGTCTGAGGTTAGATCTTTAGCTTCTTCGACGGTGCAAACAGAATCGCATATATCATCAACATAAGCGTTCTTGACAATTGCTTCCGCGGCTCTCGGTTTGACATCTTCTTTCAGACTGGCTGTCTTTCGCATCGCAGTTGTGGCCATAGCGGGTGCCGGTCGGTCTCCGAATGTTAGGACAGTTTTGACGAAAATGTCAGGTTCTCTTTCAGTCTCGCAGTTTCTCCAGACAAATCTGTGGACATGTTGGTCGGTTGGTTGAATGGAAACCATATGATACATCTTCGAAATATCTCCTGAAATAGCTATCGGGTTTTCTCGAAAACGGAGGACAACGCCAAATAAATTGTTCAATAAATCTGGACCTTTGTACCAATAGTCATTGAGACAGTGTCCTTCGAATGTCGCAGAACTATTGAAAACAATTCTTAATGGTGTACTCTTTTTCTCTGGGCGAATGACCGCATGGTGAGATATGTAATGCACAGGGCCGTCCCATTCTTCGATTTCTTTCTTCGTCAGCTTCCTGGAAAATCTCATTTCTTCCATCTCCGTGATTTGGCTGTTATAACTTTCCGCATAATCCGGTTTCGAACGCAGACGTCGTTCGGTCGTTTCCATTTTCTTAACTACTTGCGTGTAGTTATTGGGTAACTGTTTTGGGTCTTCTTTCCAGGGGTAGTTCATAGTCCACTTATTTCCTTCTAGGTGGCAGGACTCTTCAATTATCTTCATCTCGGCTCGTTCTTCGGGTGACATTTTTGCTGCTTCACAAGTGCATGGTGACACAGATACTCCCATAGAGTCAGTTTTCCAGAATTCACTTATGTCAACAGGTGGCGCAAATCTGATGTTGAGAACTTGTTTTACTTGAGGCGTTGAACTTTGAGACTTGACTCCAAATACTACCCATCCCAGTGGACTTTTGCGTGCAGCAAGACCATTCTTCACTTTCGTTTCACCTACATGGAAGGCTGGATAATTTATGCCAACAAGAATGTCAATGGGTCCAGGTTTTCTTTGAAATTCATTCTTTGGTATGTCAAACACTTTCGAAACTTGGTCAGCATTGATTGTTGTTGTATCGTGCGATATCTGAGGTATTCCTACTGCTTCGATTGTCTGAAATGGTTTTCCATTTGATGTATAAACTGGTACCTTGTACAACTTAGTGTTCAATTCTTCCTCGGTCTCTCCAACTTTAGCAATTAGAATTGTTACAGGCTTACTTTCAAGTCCCAGTTCTTCGGCGAAGTCATCTCTTATCATGCTCACTTGTGCACCACTGTCATAGAAAACACTTGCATTTGCACATTCGCCATTAGGACCTTTAACCATAGCAGAAATCACTGGAAGGACAGCTTCGCTGTTGTCTTGTACAAACCCAACAACATTTGGACTTGTTGTGGTTTCATGAAGGAGTTTATGGTGATACTTTTTACACGTGGAACCGTCACCGTTTATTTCCAGGCATTCTTTCTTTCGCATGCAGTTTGCAGCTGTATGATTCCTACTTCGTTTAAGACAACTGAAACATGCCTTTTGCTCTTTTACTACTTTCCATCGTTCATTGGGTGTCATGGCTTTAAATCGAGGACATTGATCTACATAATGGATTTCTTTACAAGCATAACATTGGTTTCTCTGGCTTTCGGCTGTCGAGGGCTTATTGAGGTTGTCATTGTTATATCTCGGTGATTGGTAATTACTTCTGGTACCTACAGCATGGACGTTTGAACGATATGAACCACTGCCTTTTCTGATTGTAGCACCAGAGCGTAATCTCACGGTCATTTCTTCGTCCATCCATTTCAGTAAGTTTTCCAGGGAAGGATCCATTTCTTGTACATAAATATGACGGGACCAGACTTTAAGGTCATCAGATGTCATCTTTCGCTCGATCAAAGAGATAATGTGCGTGTTATCCATGTCTTGGGGTCGTTTCACTTCCTTCAGGATGTTGAAAGATTTCCTAACAAGATTGACCAGTTCACAAAAACGGTGGTCATCACCTGGCTGTAGTGCTCTAAACTTCTCAAGGTCTGCATTAATTGTATCTGAGATAACTCTTGGATCCCCATAATTGCGGTCCAGGTACTTCCATGCAGCTTTGAGATCAGAGGTTATACCTTCAACAAGTTTGGCAGGTTCCGGGCCTAGGCATGACCGGAGAACAGTGATGGCATCTCTTTCTGAACAGTGAAGTTCAACAGAATGCTGAAAGTCAGATTTGAATATAAAGTATTTTCTGACATCTCCATAAAAGGTTGGTAGTTTTGGCCTTTCATGTTTCACATAAAATGGCTTAGAGGGTATTGGTACAGGCGGTACACTTTCTTGATCATTGCTATCAGCTTCGGTTGACTTATCAGACTTATCAGTTTCATTTGGGGGCAAAGTGTCACTGGACAGCTCGACCACAGGCTCATTATTTGTTATACTTTCAATGCTGGCTGCATTTAATTCTTTATTTGCATTATTTTGGCTGGCTGTACTTTTAATATAATCATTGGCAACAATAGACATTTGAGTAAACTCACCGCAACATTCATTTAGCCAACTTTCAGCATCATCATATTCTTCATCATTCAAAAACATTGCATATTCTTCATGTTTGGCAACTAAAGCAGTATATGCATCCTTTGCTTCCTTTAAAACATCCTTGATCTCCTGAACTGGCCGTTCAGCTCCAAGTAAAGCATTTACTGTCTTTAAAATCCGAGTTAGTTTCCCCTTTGCAGCCCGACGAATGTTCTTGGCTTTATCAACTTGTTCCTTTAAGTCCTTGTCCATTGTGTAAACAAAGTTCAAATTATCAACAATTCCATATAAATTTTCAGTTCCTTTTTACTCACGAATACAATAATAAAGTACAAAATCTTCAGATGTTGTTTCCTTTCTTCATGAGAAGCATTAAAAAACAGACGCAGAGTTTCAGTATTGTTATATTTAATCTGAAGCTACAAAGTTAAAAAATACAAACGAAATTACGATGTAAAACTAGAAGTTAAAGTTCAGAATCATGTCAAACATTGTCAAATTACCGAGACTTACATTGTCCAACTACGTCCGTCTTTTTGTTAAGAAATATCACTTAAACCTTATAAACGTTGACAATTTAATACAGTTTCTCTTATAAAACGTGTCCTTTCATGGGCGCCACATTGGATGTCCCATGATACTTAGCGTGTCTTTTCAGTCCCAGTCTTTTACTAACGCAACAGTATGCTCACAGGCCATGCTGTGTTTTAACTTTGATAAATAACTCAGACTCTCAGAGTAAAGCCAGCAAGGCACAGAAGGCTAATTGCTAACAAATCTACTCATATCTGGCATGAGTTCAAGCCCGGACAGGTGCATGGTCACCCATTCAAATACTAACTCAAACCAAATGGGCTTTACTCCGGTCCTCAGTGGTGAGAGGCAGTGCACTAATAGGTTGACTATTAAAGCTATGGTACTAAAAGCTATAGTCATAAAGTATGGTAGTAAAGCTTTAAGTAGGTCAATGCAATCAAATTAACATAACTATATAACAACTCACAAAATTTGACCTACTTGACTAATTTAAGACATTTAAATATTTTGTTACTAGAAGGTAAAGAAAATCGCTTGAGATAACAAGCATCTCGAGTATTACTGCTGTAAAATTTAATAGTGAATGAAAAAGATGTCCAGCAAATTATGTCATCAAAATTATAAGAGCAACCGTACATTAATTGTTCTTCAAGACATATGCATACATGCAGAAAACGGTACAATAAGTGTTTGCACATTCATAACACAGATTGTGCATGACATTGACAGCTGCAGCATACAATTTTACTCCATTAATACTGTATATAGACTTGACATTTGACTATTTGTCATCTACATCGACAATATGTTATTTAATAGCATATTTCGCTCGTGGACTACCATAGGTTTTGGGCACTGTTGCTTGACCATGAAGCTAACTTTGTTTTCTTCGAAGAAGGTCATCCATTTCTATTCGGCAACGCACAGTCTTGTCAGTTTACGAAGCTCGACCAGACATGTTGGCCATATAAATTGCCTCGTCTGATTATGAAATCGTCCACGCAACGACTCGATTCATTTGCTTTCAAAAACTTTTATCATTATTCCAACAACGTCTAGTACATCACAATTAAGAATTGACTACGATTCATACTTAAAATACTTACTAAATTTGTAAAAACTTCCTCTTGTTGAATATCCCGCTCCTTGTCAAATATCTCGCTCCATTCGACCGTGCTGTCAACAATGACTTACGAAATACTTGGTGTACAGTAGTTATTTTGGATTCGGTGGTCTGTCCTGAGTCAATCGTTTTATTCTATGTTTGGATTGGCTCCGAGGCATTCTTTTGTTAACTTACATTACATTACATTACATTACATTACATTACATTACATTACATTACATTACATTACATTACATTACATTACATTACATTACATTACATTACATTACATTACATTACATTACATTACACGGACGACAGCAATGAATCTACTCGCGCATGCGCAGTAGATACAAAACCCTCAAAGCACAGGAGAGACCAACTAAACTCTACTCACACGAGTCTCAAGAAGTCACCCATCCAAGAACTAACCCCGTCCAACCATGCCTAACTTTAGACTCGCCAACCGTGCTCCCCTTTATTAAATTAATCCTCATAACAAATTAACTTTGTAGTATTATGTAAATAGTTAGCAGTTTTAATATGTATGAACTCATGTTCCTGACCAAGGTTTCCCAGAGCTAGGTGAATAAAATCGTCTGGCGTTTGCCAGAATAAAATACTAAAGACCAATTCGGACATGGAAAATAGTTAATTTATTTTAATGTTACGTACACACACGGCTCTTTGAAAACCAGATGGTGTTGAATAGGCTACCGTGTCAAAATAACTTTAGTTAAAGATTAAAGGAAAATAGCTTACCCGATTCGTTACTACATATGACACCGGCATCGTCTTGGTGAATGCAATTGTGTGTTCCCCATCCTCTATGACTACACCCGGCTAAGTACTGTTCACTTCCTGTACAATCAACCTCATCGAGCCATATTGTTCCATTACCATCCGGAACATCACGACGTTGAAGAGCTGCCCTAACTCCGCGATAGCCAAGTTGTCGACAAACCACGTAAGCATCGTTAAAGTCCCACTTGTTCTCACAAACCGTTCCCCATTTTCCTTGGTAAAATATTTCAACACGTCCAATACCTGAGTTCTTTAATGGTCCTTGCAATCTGATGGTAATACCTACAAAAAATTGCTGTAAATTTAGGATGTATTTTTCTTATAACAAAATTTACTACAAATTAATTATTTATTGATTGATCGATTTTTTTACTGTATCCGAAAGCAGAACACATAACAAAGTCTGACTTATATATAGTGGAACTAATTTATGCAATAGTCTCCCAAACAGGCTGAAAAACGCAAAAACCTTGAATTGTTTCAACGTTCTTCTCACTGCAACTAGCTTGCGGTATTTTCATTTTTACTTATATATGCAAATATACTATTATTACATATTAATATTTTGTATGAAATATTCTTCACGGCTCTATTAAGAAAAGGTGCGCATAGCGTACATTTATCAGCGCCGAATCCGATAAAAGATAATTAGCTTAATAGAGACTTTCCGAATTTGCTCTAATTCCTATAAAACAATGGCACAAATTAAATCGTAGTGCATTCACTTTTTTCCTTCATATTCAGCCTCGATTTCAAGACATTGTTCGCGCCCATTGAAGCAAATTCGAGAAGTGTCTATTAATCCAGTTCAGTGAACGTAATAAGCGAAAGAGATGACACGTCAATCCGTTGATAATACGCCATTTTCCAAAATTACGCGACCAGGTCGAAAATACTGCTGTCGACATGTGAGTTTTATGGCAATTCAAAATACTTCATCAATAAAACTTACTTTGTCATTGTATTTAACATTCCTATGGATTGCATTATAATATGGTTAAATAATTCGCCATTCGGTCAGCGTTAACGTCCTCGTTTCATTGAATTCTGACTCAGTTTTTATTGGCGTTATTGATAGCATTTGGTGACACCACATCGCTATAAACCTCACATCACGCCACGTGCATGTCAGCTTCCGGTGTCGCGTAATTTTGAAAATGGGCGTAAAAAAGTAAATATCTTGGGGCAGATCGTGGTTTATTATAACCAACTTACGCAACCTATTGAAATAGGCAGTCAATGACTACATGTGTGTACTTGCTAATAAACTTGATTGTATTGAAAATGTAAAAGAACACTACCGGTTCACTTGAGAGATATATACTTCTCATTCTTAAGCCTTTAACAGGGAAAGTACACTTCACTCCACAAGCACTCCACTCCACTCCACTCCACTCCACTCCACTCCACTCCACTCCACTCCACTCCACTCCACTCCACTCCACTCCACTCCACTCCACTCCACTCCACTCCACTCCACTCCACTCCACAACCACACCACTCCACTCCACTTCACTTCCCTCCAATCCAATCCACTCCACTCCACTCCACTCCACTTCACTCCACACCATTCCACTAAACACGACGACACACCACCGCAACGCACTACACTACACTACACTAAAATAAAGTCTACTTAACGAGGGTAGCTCAATTACAAAACCTATTTATAATTTCTACTAGCGGATGGTGATAAATCAACTACATGTATCAACGTTCACTTTATACCAAGAATATTATTTTCTTAATGCAACATTAAACTATTAAATAAACTTATCTCTAGAAGCTTTAATAGTTATATATTTTGCTATTTCTAACACCTGATGATTTTACTCGTTAATCGGAGACCCCTCGCAGAAATTTCCCTCTCGAAGGGTTAATAAGGTTGATTCCTGACACATACGGCAAGTATCTATAAGCTGAATTTAAAAAAATGTAGTTCAAAATTCTGGGATTGTTTGTCCCTTGAAGACGTCTTCATAAAGACTTGTTGGCCTGACTCGATAAATCGCACAATGCCTGTTTTTTCAACTTTTCAATGATCTTGTATATCGAACAAAAGCTGCGGTTGATCACACTTGCAAGTTTACTATAAGTCATATGGCCAGAAAAGTCGGACATTGCGCCTGCGGCACAGCAGCGTTATCTCATAAAAAAGAAACATTTACAGCAAAATAAAATACAAGGGTTTACAAGGGTGATACTTTGCAAAGATGGTTTCTAATTCTAGGTCTCTTACTACTTATAATAACACAACAAGATTTCATAGAAGTGATTATTAACTTGTTCCATTTGGTAGCTAGTTATGGCTAGTTGGCGCTCTATTAGGCCTTGTAAATGTTCTCAAATAAAGCGCTGAGCGCGATATTTGATGGCAGATAGCATCAATCGAATAACTATTTTTAATTTGCAATGACGGAGTCTTGTGGTACACTCTTACCTATTTCTAAATCAAAGTATTTTTCGTTAGAGCGATGCAAAGAATTTGCTCCAAAATCCAGCAAAATATGTGTAGTTTGCAGCCTTTTCGTGACCAAGGTTATTATGAGACTCAAATTGCAGTATAAACGCATGTTAATTTTAAGTAAAAAATACGACCAGAATAAGCAACACCACGGCCACATTATCAAAATTATCGTAGAAAGTGATGTTTCAGAGCCTATAATTATTGAGGTCAGCAGCTTTATTCTGCCCCAGCTATAGGCCGGGAGACATTGGGCAGGATTAAAAATTACCGGAAGCTCCAACGCTAGATTGCGGGAAGGGCCAGGCGCGATATTGAAAATGGTAAATACAGTCCTACAGACTACAAAACTCATCCATAATTTATAGAATGTTGCAAAATTTCGAAACAATTTTAGTAAGTATAGGTTAGTGACCGAAACCGATGTCACTACGCTGGTTATTAACCCCGAGGGCCGCAGCTAGGCCCGAGGGTAATTACCAGCGTAGTGACAGAGGTTAACGTCACTAACCGACTTAGTTTATTCATGACACAGACGATATTTGTCGTTATTTAACAAAAAAATGGTATTCTAGACGTAGTTTTAAAGCGATATAGTAGGTCATTTAATATTCAAGGTCAATAACCTATATATTAACCGCGGCACATCAAAGATAATTTATGCATGAATAAACTAAGTCATAATAATGATCAATGTGGCCCTGAGGAGGGTCAAATATATTTTACAATGAATGTCCATAATAAATATATTGGCTATAGATTAACCAGGCGGAAAGCGTAATCTTCGTAACGTAAAGTCGACAGAAGAGTTGGTATGACCTCGAGAAGTTATCACGAGATACATCATTTGTTCACATCATAAACTGTTTCTTAGCAGAGAGGTATGCGGTGCTTTGAGAAAGTTATGTTAGAGTTGAAAACCACGTTGGTTTCCATAACAAATAGCAAGTTTCCGGCAAAAGCTTATTTTACGCAGGAGTCCGCTGATTACTATGTGGGCTCAAATCTCCAAAATTTCTGGCCATGCACGTTAAAAATTTTTTACGAGTTACATCAGCAATATTGCCTTTCTTAGAAAATAATATGCGTTGCTCTTCGACTAGCTTCGTACAATTATATGGCGGTGAAATATTACAAACACGGTCGGATAAAAAATACTTGTTTCCATCGTTCAAACTGACTGCTTGTACGTTAACGCAAAAAAAACCGGAGCTTTGATTGTCCCCGATTTAATTGTCGCGCGTTCGTTAGAGTTAAACAACAAGTTAGCACACACACACACACACACACACACACACACACACACGCGCGCGCGCGCGCGCGCAACACGATAACAATATATCTGCTGCGCAGAGACAAAAATTAATCTATTTTTTTTTGTTGATTTAAGGGTTAGAGTGATTAAATAAAGTTCACCTTTTCTTACATTACTTCATTGGCTGATAGATCGATTGAGATATTGATCGATTGATCAATTAACTAATTTGTTATTTGATCGATTTGTTGGTTGAACGGTTAACTTGTTCTAATAGGCTAATACTAAAATTAGTTTTTATTACTATTAAATATCTTGGTAAAGTTGCAATTTAAATAAGACCTGTTTTTCAAAAAAATTTCGTAAACTAATAGTTGGAAATAGGCCATTGCAGCGTGTCTGTATTTCTTCTCTAATTCTGAAAAAACTTTTAATTTGTATTTAGAGATAAACAATTTAGTTAGCCAAAAAAGCTTTTTAAAACTGTTCTTTTGCTAGAAATAATTGCCGCGTTATATGTTAAAATTTTGCATTTAAATTGTAGTGTTGCGCAGATGACTCGACATATAATAAAACATCCCTTTTGCTATACGTTTATAACTTTTTCAGCAATGTAAACCTTTCAATTCTGTTTCAGAAATGTAGTGGTAACCACAACCTCAAACATTTAAAAACTATTGAAAAACAGAATTTCTAATGCCGTAGAAAGTGCGGCGCATCTTACTTTAGCTTGTCAATTTCATTTTCGGAAATAGCTCAAACATTTGAGACAAGAAATAATCTTTGTTTACCTTACTGATCAAAAAAATAAAATTTGTTGCTTCATGAATATACCAAGTACTCAATATATTGGGAATATTTTGTTGTCAAATTATATAATTTGTAAATAATATCGTAACTGTGCAGGGGCGGGGATTTAGCGTTAGTCAAATAAGTTATACGACTAAGGTATAAAAAAATTCGCAAAGAAAAAATAATTATCGTATCGTTCTTCCCTCCGTCTCGTGATCGCCGAGATAATCGACTAGGTAAGACTGCCGACCGGCATGTTAACCCGCGCCGCGCGGTTTACTGGGTTTACTTCGTTCTTTCTCGACGGATTTGAGCCTATTGTTTCAGCCGCTGTGATTGGTTGAATTTATAAATTAGCCTTTATAGCGACCTGTGATTGGTTTGCCGAGTGTTTGCCGGATGTATGTCATTCTCGACGGATTTAGACCCGTTGTATCACCCTTTGTGATTGGCTTAATTTTTCAATAGCTCTTTATCAAGAGCACGGTTTGATTTAGTCGCGTTTTACTTTGTAGTTCTCGACTGATTTGTGGACTGATCAGTGATCGATTCTGATTAACTTGCGCTAGGCAGGTCGTGTCACAGTCACTATAAGCGAATTCTTTCGTTTCGAACATGGCTTTGCCAAATACAAACGTGATAGATCTTGATATATTCGCTTTGAAGGACAACGACGAGATTCTGTTGCGAGAGATTTATAAAACGGTAAGTTTAATACCGTCGATTCAAGGGTCAACAAGCGAAGGATGCTTTTCGCAAAGGAGAATATTACCAAAATTGGCAAGACGCTTCAAATTAATTTTGGCACTGAGATATACGGGGTAATATACGCCGACAATGACAAGAAACCTCGTGCTGCTCTCAGGTAAGCAGATTGTTCTCCCTTAATTATTTTCTAGTTTCTTTAAGTTCGTTCGACGTATAAAGACATAAATTCTACACGGAATTTTAATAATATTTTTAATAACAACCTTCGCCACTATTGAGACCACATGGCATGTCTTCAAAAGAATGGTGACCTTTAATTTTGTTAGAATCTTATTTATCAATATATTTCTAGCTGTCCTTTCTTTTTTACTCTTAATATCTACGTGTTTGTAGCACAAGTAGCTCAAATTCATTCAGGGTTTTCCCTTCTTGTATTTGTTAATGGTTTGAAAACTTAATTGAATATTAATATGATTTTGAGAATAGCATTGTAGCAAGAATTGAAATACAAGCTAAAGGATTTTGTCAAGATTGGATAATGTAGACTACTTCATAAATTCATAAAATAGATAGTGAGGTCTGGCAATCATAATCGTGTCATTTTATGTGAGAGACCATAGTTAGGGCCTGTTTCCAAGGTAGGATTACCCTTACCCTGGGTCAAAGTTAGTGGGTCAACTATATTAGATGTGGTTACCAAGCACTAATGACAAGAAGCCTGGAACAAGTAAAAAGTTGTCCTGGGTAGGCGAGTTATCCCTACCAAATGCATTTACAAGGACAAAACATAACCCAGCTACTATAGGAAACCCTATTGTGGTGATCTAATAGGAAATGTAACCCAGTGGCTAGGGTAATACCTCCTTGTAAACAAGCCCTTAATATAGAGACTGAGTCAGGCCTACAACGTTTTTGAATTTGATATAGTATTTAAATGTTTTAGGTCTGAGGCATCTGGGAATTGCCTATACAGCTCTGTTTCGAGCTGTTGCATAGAGTGAAATGGTCTAACCTGCAGTATGGTTATCAGTTTCACATAAAATGAAGTCATGAATCTTATTAAATATTTGAAGTAGATGTATTGTATCTGTTGTTTATTTCTTGGTTAAAATAATTAAATCTGCTATTTTAATTACTGACATATAAATTGTAAAATTGTTTCTCAAATGAAATACAGAAATAGAAAAAAATTTCCATTGGGACAATATACATTTTGGAGATGATGGTACTTAGAAAATGCAAGTTGACATCTGAGATTTCCCTCACTGTAGTGCCCTCCGAATGCCGAAAATAGCATTTCAGCATTTCTGCGGGAGCATGACCGCCCACCCCCGCCTAGAACCCAGATATTTTGGACTAAGGTGACAAAAATCCTAGATCCGCCCCTGCTCTGATGCTTTTTTTAATTTTATTATTTTTTTTAATAGTATTTACCCAGGAAGCCTACTCGCGCAAAGCGATTTTCAGTAGGCTCCTGAAAATTAAAAAAATATATATAAACTAAAAACATATTACTGTAAGTCAAGGTTGTATAAATTCAAAAGCATTAAAATGTACGAAAACTATAAAAACTCTCTTTAAAATTTGTTTAACTTTAGCCTTAAAACATGGTAGAGAGAGAGTTTCTCTTATAACAAAATCCACATTGTTCCAGTCAGTGAGAGCATGGAATTTAAATTTTTGCTTTCCGCATTTGGTGGCAGGCTGAGGGAGATGTAAGTCATTTTTGCGAGTCACTTTGTCTGCTTTGAAACACTTATTTGATACACTTTCTTTTCAAAACAACAACGCTGCCCGCTGTTAGGTTTATATCTTAGTAAGAATTATTTAGTTACCAATATAGTTGTTGGAAAACACAATAAAAGGTTGTAGAAAGTCGGTAGAAATAGCCATGACCAATCTTACTACGTGATTTGACTATGTTAAATGAGAGAAGCAAACCAGAATCTTAAACCTTTCGACAATGAACTTCCTCGAAATTTATTGTTCGGAAAATAAACCAGCAGTAACATAATACTCTGTACATAGTCCTCATATCCAATGCGCTTGCTGTGTAAGTAGGAGAGCAACCGTCCGGGGAGAGAACACAGGGCAAACCAGCTTTATTCTATTTTAACTATTTTGAATTGAATTTTTGAATTTATTATTCAATAATGTGTTGACTATTGACATTTTACTGATTTTAGTTCTATTTTAGCCGCGCGAGGACTGAAGCCTAGGCCGCGCGAGGATTGAAGTCTAGGCCGCGCGAAAACTGGGACACTAGTGAACGAACGTATCAAAAACGTTTTTGGTTGTTTTTCTGTTGAAAAGAGTATACTGTCATCTGTCAATGTACATTGATAGCTTCTACGCCTTTGTGAAGCGAGTAAAATCGAAATAAAGCTTAAAATACAGTCGTCTAGCCGTCATACCATTAGTTGGTCCTGCGGAGCCGAATAAGAGAACTAAAGGGAAAAGATTAACGGGTCTGAAAGATGCCTGAGGTGAGCAACATCGAGAAATGTTGAGCGAAGAGAAATGTTGTAAAATCAAGCGTGACAAGAAATGCAAACCGCATCAAAGAGTTAATCGCTGACAAGGGCAGCACTTCCAAGGTACGTCAGTATGGTAAGGGTCTTGAAGAGGCGAGAGAAAAGGCTCGCAACTTAACTAAAGAATTTGTTGAAGTCGACGGTAATTGTCTTGAGGAGTTCGAGTTCGATGTAACCGAATGCCTAGGTGACGTACGTGTCTGACTATCTTCTTGAGGCAAGTAAAGTTGAGTCCCCGAGTAATCAGGAACATTCAACCAGTGTCTCAGAAATTTCAGCCAAACATTTTAGCAAAGATGCCAAACGATCCTGACATCTTTTGATAAAACAACGCATAGCCAAATGTGCTTAATGCGATAGCGATGGCAAGCATGCAGATGCAGAATGTCCGCCATTTTAGCCGTGGATGTCAATAAACGCTGGGACAGAGTTAAGTCTAAAAGGGTCTGCTTTGGGTAATAATTCCATGTCCTAAATAACCCAGGTACTTCATGAAAGCCTGACCCCAACACACACCCTAATCCTAACCAATAAATTCGTGAATATAGGACATGGATTTATAACCCTGCTTTGGCTGCTTGAGGCGTGGTCATCAGCGACGCCAATGTACTAAGTCTTCTATGTGCGGAGTCGATTCCTGTGAGAAACGTCATCATCAGTTGCTTCACGTCGCGCCTAAGGTTCTAGGCCGGCGGCTGTGGGTCAAAAACTAGCCTAGAAATGAAGTTTCGCTGGACACATTTAAAGTATAAGATTTCTTTAGTGAAAATCCATTTAAATGCGATGCAGATGCCCAATCAACTAATTGGCCCCGGAGTTAACACCCAGTTTGGTCAAAAAGGGGAGGGGGGGTGCTAAATAATGACGTCATCTGTTGTTGGAAAAAATATAAAGTTTGGAAATCTGCAAGTTAAACATTTCGGCCAGATAGATCTGTATAAGTGGACAAAAAAACTCAATTGCACTAATTACTTTCAGTCATTCGTTACAGAAATATCGTACACCAAAATTTTTGAAAATTGCTGACTAAGCATTTTAGGCTTAAAAGATTTACATAGCACTAGTATCTTTAATTCGACACTCCAGTGTGTGCATCAAAAGATGGTAAATTTCTTTTTAAAAGGTGGAGTAAAATTTGGAGAGCAAGCAAAAATTAGATTTTCTGCCACATCCTAAGCATTCAATGAATCATCCAGATCCTTAAAAATTAAGCGTAGTATCAAAATGCCACTTCAATCAATAGTATATCAAGGCAAAAGAACAACTAACGCTTATTTTGTAGTAGAATGACCTTCTGAGGTGCCTAAAAACTGGACAATTAAAATAGTTGTTGCAGAAATGAAGAAATAATTAGCAACGTTTCTTGTTTTTCCCCTGGACGTTTAATTTTAACTTGATTTCCACAGTTGGTCGATTACCATTTTAAGAGAAAAGCTATCATCCTTTAATGGACAGACTTGAGTGCTGAATTTAAGGTACTAGGGCAAAAGAAATATTTTAGAACATTCTCTTAAAGATGGTCTCTCAATAGAAGCTTTGCTGGTAGAAAAATAAACCAGTTACAACGAACCATTTAGAGATACAAAATAGATTAAAAATGCTTAGTCAGCAGTTTTCAAAAACTTTGGTCAACGATATTTCCGGAACGAATGAGTGAGAGTAATCAGTCCAATTGAGTTTTTTTTGTCCACTTATCTAGATCTATCTGGCGGAAATGTTTAAGTTGCAGATTTCCAAGATTTATATTTTTTCCAACTACATGTGACGTCATTATTTAGCACACCCCCCTTTTTGACCAAACTGGTTGTTAACTCTGGGGCCAATTAGTTGATTTCACATCTGCATCGCATTTAATTGCATTTCCACTAAAGAAATCTTATTATTTAAATGTGTCCAGCCAAACTTAAGAATATCGAAGCACAGCCACGGCCTATTCCTCTTGTTGACGACGTAACGCACGAAGGCAAGGTCCGCTGCGGTAAAGCGCAAGCAAACGTGGCGAGTACTAGCAAATTTGCACTAAAACCCGTTGTTGTCCCGTTTATTAGTGACTCTGGGCAAGTGGTTATGGGGGCCGTACTCTTAGACTCCGGGAGCGAAACGACGTTGATCCGAACCGGGTTTGCAAATCAACTAGGTATTCAAGGTCCAAAACAAAATCTCGCTGTTTAGGCCGTTGGAAGGATTCGTACAACCGTTAAGTCACAGCGGGTGCTACTGCCTTCTGCGCCATCAGTAACGAAAGAGAATGTACGCACATGGACTATTAGGAACATTTGCGCCCCTATGCAGGCTATTAACTGATTGGAGATTAAGCAACAGTATGAACATCTGAGTGACGTTTCAGTCGAGTCAGTAGGTGAGATGACGGTGGATGTGTTGCTTGGATTAGATGCCGGAGCCTTAATGGCACCGTTGGAGGTCAGGCGTGGGGGACATACGGAGTCATACGCTGAGTTGACGCCTTTGGGTTGGGTGATCGCCGATCCAATTCCAACTGTCAGTGGTCCAAGAGAGCGAAACATACGCCTGCAGGTGTCAGAAGCTGACGAGGATGCCAATCACCAGCTATTCAAGTTATGGGAAATAGACATCTTCGGAGTTCGTGGCGAGACAGCTCCATCGTATATACACAGCGAACAGAGAGCGGTCGATGTACTGAGTCAGACATGTCGCCAGGTAGAATCAGGTTACTAACTTGGGCTTCTGTGGAAATTAAAGCTGAAACACCACCGTTACCAAACAACTACGAGACAGCCTTGAACCGTTTGAAGTCCGTGGAACGCCGTTTGCAGAACGATCCTAATCTAGGAGAGGGTTACTGCAAGGCTACGAATGCATATTTAGAGAAGGGTTTTGTACGTAAACTGTCTCCAGAAGAACGTGCCATAGACGGGGAGCAATGGTTGCTACCACACCACCCTGGGGTCAATCCACACAAGCCGTTGCCGAGAGTTGTTTTCGATTCCGCTGCAAAGCATGGCGGTGTGTGCCTCAACGGCTGCCTTGGGGGCCTAGACTTCACAACGATCTTCCAGGTATCTTGTTGCGGTTTCGCGGGAGACCCGTTGCACTCGCGGGTGAACTTTCTGACATGTTCTGTCACGTTCGTTTGAGACTTGAAGCCTACACGTATCACCGGGATTTACGGCGTGATAGGGACCCGACGAGACTGCCAGATGTGTACGAGATGAACTGTTTGGTGTTTGGAGACAAGTCATCAGCTTGTGAAGCAAACTTTGTCGTGATACGTACGAGGGAAGACAACAAGGAGCAGTGGCCAGAAGCAGCTGCAGCAGTAAAACGTGGTATTTTCGTGGACGACCTTTACACTTCCTGTGCCAGTGCACCGGAAGCGGTGAATTTACGTAAAGATGTTACAGACCTTATGGCCAAAGCAGGTTTTCCAATGCGCAAGTGGCTTTCCTCAACACCCGAAGCATTATCGAAAATACCGGAAGCTGAACGAGCTGTTGCGAATGGAAACCTTGAGCTGGGAGTATTGCCGTCTGGACGAGCTCTTGGTGTCAGATGAGATACGCAATCAGACACTCTTGGATTTGCATTTCCTCATATTGACCGTCCACCAGCACAACGCACGTTCCGTCCCACTTGGATGGTCGAGCCCGTTCACTGTGCGAGCAAAGATCATGCTGCAACGCACTTGGTCCCGAGACCTAGACTGGGATACACCTTTGCCAGCCGACCTTGCAGCTGAATGGACAAAGTGGGAAGAGAAAATAGCTACCTTGAAGCCCTTCGCAGTTCCGCCCTCGAAGACGTGGACAAAGGAGCTTGTGATTTTCTGTGATGCCTCCGAAGACGCATGTGCAGCCGCCGCTTACACGCGCGCTACGTCGACTGACGGAGAGACATTGTGTCATATGGTTATGGCGAAGACACTTCTCATGCCTCTGAAGACGATATCAATCCCGCGAGGAGAATTAATGGGTTGTCAATTGGCCGTACGCCTCGCGAAGACGATCTGCGAGCAGGTAGATTCGAATATGCGTAATGTTACGTACGTGTCAGATTCAACAACAGTGCTTTGGTGGATCCATGGAGAGACACGTAATTTCCGCCCGTTTGTCGCCAACAGAGTTGCCGAGGTGATATCGGATAATGATCCTGTGCAATGGCATCACGTGCGGACGAAGTTGAATGTAGCAGACATCACGACCAGGGGGGCTGCAGACAGCGATCTTCACTCAGAATCGTGGTGGATCAAAGGGCCAGAGTTCTTGAAGTCCGACATGTTAGAATGGCCAGTTGACAATGTACCCTTGTCTGCACCTCCAACAGCGGAAGTTAAGTTGAAGAAGAAAGTGTCTTCTAGATCCCGTTGCTTACTCCAGTCGGAATAAACTTCTTCGTGTTACAGCTTGGGTACCACGGTTTCGTCATAATCTACGAAACAAAGAGCAACGTAGGTCAGGAGCTTTGGCCGTTGAGGAATTGAAGGAAGCCGAGATGTATTGGATCAAGTGGGCGCAACAGGATCGTTTCCCAGTCGAGGTAGAATCGTTGTCCAAAGGACGTCCTGTTCCACGCACCAGTCGCACTACTAGTCTCGACACACAACTGATAGACGAAGTCCTGCGCGTTGGTGGAAGAATCGAGAAAGCCGAAGTGCCGTGGGAAGCCAAACACCCGATTATCCATCTTAGATCACAAACACGATATTATATGTCTTATTGTAATCGACTGTCATCGTAAGCTGATCCATGCTGGAGTCTAGCACGTTTTCAATCACATAAGAGAGAAGTTCTGGATCTTACATTGTCGTTCTGAGGTAAAGCATTGCACCATCAAATGCCCACTCTGTCACCGTCGTCGTGTTCAACCGGTGACTCAGAAGATGAGCGACTTGCCAGCAGCACGCCTTAGTAGCATCTGTGAGATGATAGGTTACTCTGCCCTGTGTCTTCACATGACAGTATCAGTACACCGTTCAAGCATGGAAGATTGGATTATACCGGGCCATTCTCAGTCCGCGTTGGTCGCAACAAAGTAGAAAAGCGATAAATAGGTCTGTTCACATGTCTGCACATGCGTGCAGTACATCTTGATGTTGCCCACAGTTTGGACGCTGATTCATTCATTATGGCACTGGTCGTTTTCAAGCTCCCAGAGGAAATCCAGTCCGCCTTCTGAGTGACAATGGTACCAATTTTGTGGGGACCGAACGTGAATTGCGCGAAGCTTTGGCTGAACTTGACCAAGATCGGATTGTTTATGAGCTCAGTGCACGTGAAGTCCTGTGGAATTTTAACCCACCTGCCGCGCCATGGTTTGGTGGAGCCTGGGGGTCTCTGATTAAGTCAACCAAGCGAGCAATGAAGGTGATGTTCGGGAACGTGCTTACGGTTGATGAAGTGATTCTTACCGTGATCGCCAAAGTCGATACTCTTCTGAATTCCCGTTCGCTCATGTATAGTGGGAGTGTTGTACTTCGCCGACCGATGTCAGCGCTCTCACTCCCAACTACTTTCTTCATGGAGGTGCGAGCGCAAACCTCACGCTGGGTGAGTTTGTTGAACAAGATATGGGCCTACGTCGTCGATGGCGTCACAGTCAGTTTCTGGCGGAGCAGTTGTGGTGTCGCTGGAGGCAGGAGTACGTCCTGCACCTGATTGAACGCAGTAAGTGGCGCATGATACAGCGCAATCTTCGTAGAGGAGACCTCGTTTTGATTGTGGACAACAACGCGCCGAGGGGTCAGTTGCGACTTCGACGGGTTGTGGCACCAATAGCCAGAGCGGATGGTCTTTTGCGATCTGCCGAAGTCGTGACCAACTCGGGGCCTTTCACACGTCCGATTGGCTTATTGGAAGCACACAATGAGGAAGAGTGACGTTGCCCCGTGTTCACACCACGGGTGGGGGCGTTTTGAATGTGTTGACTATTGACATTTTACTGATTTTAGTTCTATTTTAGCCGCGCGAACACTGAAGTCCAGACCGCGCGAAGGCTGGGACACACTCGTGAACGAACGTATCAAAAACATTTTTTGTTCTTTTTCTGTTTAAAAGACACTACTGTCATCTGTCATTGTTGATAGCTTCTACGCCTTTGTGAAGCGAGTAAAGTCAAAATAAAGTTTAAAATACAGTCGTCTAGCCGTCATACCATTAGCATTACATTATAATACATATATGTTATTTACCGGCTGGGAGGTCCGTATAGAAAAATATTTGCCCGAGTCTTAAAAAAGGCCCGAGGCCGCAGGCCGAGGGACATTTTTGAGACCGAAGGCAAATATTTTTCTGTACTGACCGACCAAAACGGTAAATAACTTATTTATTTTTTTGTTACATAATCAGATAAATTAACATAATTGAATTAAGTTGTGTAATCGAGATGACGTTCACGTGATATTCAAAAGTCCAAAGTTTATCGTTCGAGAGTAAACAACTGCCGACATGCAGTCTGACAGGGAAGCTTGGAACCATTTTTGTGATAAAAAATCATTCAAAACTTGAAGATCTAGTTACGCAGGGAATCCAAGTGTTTTTGAAGTTTAGTTGATAAAGATTCTTCGTCGTTCTTCGTCGCTTGCTCGTTTTTGGCTGTTCGCTTGGAAAGTCGCTTTCAATATTTGGCTGACTGCATGAAAATTGAAAGTGTGGTCCTCGAGTTTGAAGACGAAAATGCTTGTAGTAAACCATTTGTAATTTCAAGTTTCAAGGACATGAGACAATAACGTTGGCATGTGGAAAATATTTGATTAAAAGGTAAAGACTTGCAGCGGTTTTGTTGAGTATAGCAGTGGAATAACAGATGAAAGACAGTTTAGTGTCAAAAAGTTTCAGCTTTTCTATCTTCTCGTGGTATGATTTTTTATATATACTTCTATATAGTGTCATTTAGTGATTCAAAATACTGTGTTCACAAGTTTATGTATGTTTTCCCTACCGTTTTAAACTGTTTTCTTTATAAATATCCCCCCTAAATTTTGCCTAATTAGCTGTTTACACATGAAGTTGTCAAAACCATTTGGATAATAAAACTCATTTGCATCCCCATAGCTCTCTGTTGAATATATTTTTTCTGTGGCACGCGAAATAGTTCAGAAAATCGATTAATTTTAATGACAGAATGTAAAAAAATAACTTTTTGGACCGCGGTCCAAGATATCGTAAAAAACTGCCCGCTCATACTAGAAATACATGAACGCAACAACCCCTCGCCCGCTTTATATTCTTTTTTTACTCCCCATTCCCCCCCCTCTTATTTCTGTTTTTGTTGTATTAATGACACACAGATCAGAAAACATCCCAGAAAATTAGTTCACCGAAAGAACATGCAAGGTCAATATTTAAAAAAAAAACACAACGAGATGAACCAAATGACAAATTTTCATTCAAAAATAGATATAAACAGTGGCCAAGAAAAGAGACAAGTCAACGTCCTAGCGTTCAACTGACAACTCTAAACAATATATTATTTATATCAATTTTAATTTTCAAGATTTCTTCCGTTTTAACTAAGTTAAACTGGTAAATACGAATCTCCTACCGTTAAACTTCTTCTGCTTTTGTCACCACAAACACTGCCAATTCAGTCTACTCTTTTCGGATTGTTTTTCTCGTTTGCGGTTTCGTACTTTTTTCGTTGTTGACACATAAATATGACAAGACATCATTCAGTTCTCTTCATGATCTGAAAAGCCGTTTGTTTCAAAATTTCTTAATCGTTCCCTCTCGAGTTATGTAGAATACACCAGAGCAAAATTCTTTACCGGCTTTGAACAGTTTCAGGACACATCCTTCTTCTTTCGGTTGATTTCGGTCGGCATCGTTTTCGCTCTTTATGGTATTAATTTTTAGGATTTTTTCATGACTGTTTTAAGTCGTATTTATTGTTGTCTTTTTCT
Source organism: Paragorgia papillata (assembly GCA_035771165.1). Classification (NCBI taxonomy): domain Eukaryota; kingdom Metazoa; phylum Cnidaria; class Anthozoa; order Scleralcyonacea; family Coralliidae; genus Paragorgia; species Paragorgia papillata. The sequence goes on from JAWNZC010000353.1 coordinate 1,956,122, forward strand.
CGCTGCCACATCTCTTCTTAGCCTTCTTTCTTTGATCTTTTTCCATAGTAATATTATTAATGTACATTTTAGCTGAAACCATTTTTCTGGCAAAGATTTCTTTCGTCATGATCGTTGAAAAATAATTTCATAATCCAACCGAACTTATAAATTATAATTTGCTGACGTAAATTTAAATAATTTGAATAATTTAGCAGGTTAGTTACCAGTACCCTGCTATTCGAACTGCGCAAGTTGTGGATTTGATAACATAAATATAAACAGGTTTCAGAATTGCTTTCAGCTTTTCATCTCGCGTGTAAAGTGGACTCCACGCACGTCGAGATTAGCACCCTCACCGGGCTCCGGGCCTTCGGCCCTCCGCCCAGGCTCGGGGATACATACATATAAACATCTCGCAGAATTTCTTTCCCCTTCGCGTGTCATCTGTCATTGTTAACAGCTTCTACGCCTTTGTGACGCGAGTAAAGTCAAAATAAAGCTTAAAATACAGTCGTCTAGCCGTCATACCATTAGCTATACATTATAATACAGTATATATTACACAAACTATTAGAATTAAACTGATTGAGACGTATATGTCACCTGTAATAATCATTAGTGACAAGCCCAGGCAGGTAACAATGATACTATACGCTATAATATTTGAAAGTTCGTGAAGCCAAAACGCGAAACAAATACAGTACAAGGTACTGGCCATCAACCTCGTTCCCAGGGCCTTCTTAAATTGGTAGGGCTGGAAAAGGCCCGGGCATCGTTAGTGTATTTTCATTGGTTGATTGCTTTTCTTAAATATTTCTCGTGAAACATATTTATGCATAGTTTTGTGCCAGTTATTATCAAATAGCTTCAACGGACATTACAAGGATCTTCTCCCAAGGGAATGCCATTACTCAGAATGATTTTTTATACTAAACAAAATTTCTAATTTATTACACCGGGTGGTGTTACCAGCCGATCGATGCCATGGCCTTTTCCCGCCCTCCCAATTTCATAAAGGCCTTTTTGAGGTTGACAGGCCATGAGACAAAATGAGGTGATACAGTAAGGTTATTTTCATAGAGATTGACAACGTGGCCCTGGAGTTACGTTTTAAAAGAGCAGTTTTTTAGAGTCGTGATAGACTCGTCAATATAGCATTTCAAATTTTGGGGCGTTAAAATCTAATACTAAATTTACCATAATTTGTTGAAATTTTTGAAAAGCAGTATGACAATTTATAGACCAGACGAGTTCTATATTGGTGCTTACGATTTACCAAAGTAAAGATATCATCAAAAATATCTGGAATGTTCACCTTGGTGATAACAATGCATAAATAGTGCTGTATGAAATACAATAACACTGGAAAAATCAGAACCTTTCCGTACAATGGAAATAGTTTGGAAATAGTTTGGATATACACTGTAAATGTCAATTTCCAATTACATGCAACATTGACACACTATGGAAATTTGCCTTTAGTTTGGAACTTATCTGGAACTTATCTGGAAATGTTATCCTATTTCAATCACTTTTTTGTAAATAGTATGTAAATACTTTGGAAATCTATTGATACAGTTTGGAAATTACTTGGAAATTAGCCCTAAATCAGTATGGATCTTGTTTGGAAATATATCGTTATTGATTGGAAATTGTTTGGAAATTTATCGGTACTGTTTGGAAATTGTTTGGAAATATCGCTACTGTTTGGAAATTGTTTGGAAATTTATCGCTACTGTTTGGAAATTTATCGCTACTGTTTGGAAATTGTTTGGAAATTTATCACTACTGTTTGGAAATTGTTTGGAAATTTATCGAAACTGTTTGGAAATTGTTTGGAAATTTAGCGTTACTGTTTGGAAATTTATCGCTACTGTTTGGAAATTGTTTGGAAATTTATCGCTACTGTTTGGAAATTGTTTGGAAATTTAGCGTTACTCTTTGGAAATTGTTTGGAAATTTATCGCTACTGTTTGGAAATTGTTTGGAAATTTATCGCTACTGTTTGGAAATTGTTTGGAAATTTATCGCTACTGTTTGGAAATTGTTTGGAAATTTATCACTACAGTTTGGAAATTGTTTGGAAATTTATCGAAACTGTTTGGAAATTGTTTGGAAATTTAGCGTTACTGTTTGGAAATTGTTTGGAAATTTATCGCTACTGTTTGGAAATTGTTTGGAAATTTATCGCTACTGTTTGGAAATTGTTTGGAAATTTAGCGTTACTGTTTGGAAATTGTTTGGAAATTTATCGCTACTGTTTGGAAATTGTTTGGAAATTTATCGCTACTGTTTGGAAATTGTTTGGAAATTTATCACTACAGTTTGGAAATTGTTTGGAAATTTATCGAAACTGTTTGGAAATTGTTTGGAAATTTAGCGTTACTGTTTGGAAATTGTTTGGAAATTTATCGCTACTGTTTGGAAATTGTTTGGAAATTTATCGCTACTGTTTGGAAATTGTTTGGAAATTTAGCGTTACTGTTTGGAAATTGTTTGGAAATTTATCGCTACTGTTTGGAAATTGTTTGGAAATTTATCGCTACTGTTTGGAAATTGTTTGGAAATTTATCGAAACTGTTTGGAAATTGTTTGGAAATTTAGCGTTACTGTTTGGAAATTGTTTGGAAATTTATCGCTACTGTTTGGAAATTGTTTGGAAATTTATCGCTACTGTTTGGAAATTGTTTGGAAATTTAGCGTTACTGTTTGGAAATTGTTTGGAAATTTATCGCTACTGTTTGGAAATTGTTTGGAAATTTATCGCTACTGTTTGGAAATTGTTTGGAAATTTAGCGTTACTCTTTGGAAATTGTTTGGAAATTTATCGCTACTGTTTGGAAATTGTTTGGAAATTTATCGCTACTGTTTGGAAATTGTTTGGAAATTTATCGCTACTGTTTGGAAATTGTTTGGAAATTTATCACTACAGTTTGGAAATTGTTTGGAAATTTATCGAAACTGTTTGGAAATTGTTTGGAAATTTAGCGTTACTGTTTGGAAATTGTTTGGAAATTTATCGCTACTGTTTGGAAATTGTTTGGAAATTTATCGCTACTGTTTGGAAATTGTTTGGAAATTTAGCGTTACTGTTTGGAAATTGTTTGGAAATTTATCGCTACTGTTTGGAAATTGTTTGGAAATTTATCGCTACTGTTTGGAAATTGTTTGGAAATTTAGCGTTACTCTTTGGAAATTGTTTGGAAATTTATCGCTACTGTTTGGAAATTGTTTGGAAATTTATCGCTACTGTTTGGAAATTGTTTGGAAATTTAGCGTTACTGTTTGGAAATTGTTTGGAAATTTATCGCTACTGTTTGGAAATTGTTTGGAAATTTATCGCTACTGTTTGGAAATTGTTTGGAAATTTATCGCTACTGTTTGGAAATTGTTTGGAAATTTATCGCTATTGTTTGGAAATTGTTTGGAAATTTATCGAAACTGTTTGGAAATTCAGCGTTACTGTTTGGAAATTGTTTGGAAATGTATCGCTATTGTTTGGAAATTGTTTGGAAATTTATCGCATCTGTTTGGAAATTGTTTGGAAATTTATCGCTACTGTTTGGAAATTGTTTGGAAATTTATCGCTACTGTTTGGAAATTGTTTGGAAATTTATCGCTACTGTTTGGAAATTGTTTGGAAATTTATCGCTACTGTTTGGAAATTGTTTGGAAATTTATCGCTATTGTTTGGAAATTGTTTGGAAATTTATCGAAACTGTTTGGAAATTCAGCGTTACTGTTTGGAAATTGTTTGGAAATGTATCGCTATTGTTTGGAAATTGTTTGGAAATTTATCGCATCTGTTTGGAAATTGTTTGGAAATTTATCGCTACTGTTTGGAAATTGTTTGGAAATTTATCGCTACTGTTTGGAAATTTATCGCTACTGTTTGGAAATTGCTTGGAAATTTATCGTTACTGTTTGGAAATTGGTTGGAAATTTATCGCTTCTGTTTGGAAATTGTTTGGAAATTTATCGCTACTGTTTGGAAATTGTTTGGAAATTTATCGCTACTGTTTGGAAATTGTTTGGAAATTTATCGCCACTGTTTGGAAATTTATCGTTACTGTTTGGAAATTGTTTGGAAATTTATTGTTACTGTTTGGAAATTGTTTGGAAATTTATCGCTACTGTTTGGAAATTGTTTGGAAATTTATTGTTACTGTTTGGAAATTGTTTGGAAATTTATCGTTACTGTTTGGAAATTGTTTGGAAATTTATAGCTACTGTTTGGAGATTGCTTGAAAGATATTATCGTTGTTTATCGGAAGTTTTCAAAACAAATAAAAAAAAAACCAACTTGCTATTTCCTTCTCGCAAGAGCTCTAGTGAACTCTTAACCTCTTATGTCAACCCCATGATGGTGTGACACCATGTGTGACACATTCTAACCGCTGACATTATTGACAGAAATTGTAGACTCATGCATCAACAAGTTGACGATTATTTGTTGAAAGTTTCGATCACAGAATAGTATGCGCGAGGCAACATGCGCGAGGACATAAACGTCAAGGGTTCCGACGCGAGTTGATTCTGTGGTTTCGATATTCGTTCAACCTGTGGTTCGGTTCAACGAAACTTTGAACGAAACGGTCCAAATGGTAAGTAATGTGGTACTTGTATGTCTTTGATTACTTGTTAATATTGTAACTTATCTACGGTAATTAAACCCTCAACGAAATGGTATTTAAACTGTCAACTTTATTTTCAGCAAAGGTGATATACATGTATTTCCACTATTAATTAACAAATGGCGTGTGAATATAATATAAAAACTAATATAAGTTAACTTGAGCTTACTGTTTAATAAAATGGAATTGAATAAACCTACTATAAAGTACTGTTTGTTAAATTATTTATTGTTTAGAACAAACAATAAATATTTTGACAAAAAGTAGCAACTAGGCTTTATTAAATTTAATTTTATTAAAGGACATTTCATACGTTTAACTAAATATAAGTAACTTAATCCTTTATACAATCTAAAAAAAGTTACTATAACAATATTGTTAAAACTTCTGCACCACAAACTCAAAGAGAGTCTGAGAAAATGTGACTATGTGAGCGTAAATTATTTTTGAATATTGACAGACGAATATATTGAATATATTTACTTCCCTTGTAAATATACAGTTTCAGAGGAATCTTTAGAAAATAATTGCCAGGTTTTATAATGAAAACCTTATTAAGCCATTAAGGTCTTCATTAAAGTGCCTAATTTATCAGGGTTGGGGATTTTACATCTTTAGGATAGTTGGAACCTCCTGAAAAGAAATGTAACACACCTTCCTTTTATAAAATTTCATATTCATGCACTTTGTTTGCTGGTAAAGTTGACGGAAGTGACTTCAAAGCAAGAATTTGTCTATATATAAAACCACTTTACAGATTCCTCCTTTGACGTCACTTTTGTCAACTTTAACAGCAAAAAAGTCCATGAAGATGAAATTTTGGAAAGGGAAGAATGATATATTACATTTCTTCTCAGTAGGTTCCAAATATTCTAAATATGTAATAATCCCAACCCTGATAGAGGCACTTTAAGGCTTGCAAGGTCATTTGGGTATAGCACTGTCAATTCATCAGACTGTATGCTACATGTGATTAGAAAGAGCTATTAATTTGTAGAATACAATAATTATTGCTTGTATTTTATTTTTTGATAAACACAAACCAGTAGTAGTACAGTATATGACTTGTACTGTGAAGGTAGTTGTGAATTTTTTAAGTAAAACTATTTCATTCAGCTTCACCCGGGGCAATTTAACTCAAAGAGTTTTTAGCAGATTTTACTCAAATTTTGAAAATTTGTCAGTGACAAACCAGTGTCTGCAAGTTCTGATCTGTGAAGTTTTGATTATTCTATTGACAACTAAAAAGTTGAAAATGCTGTTTTCCGACTAACATTTGTACAAAATAAGTCAAAATAAAAAAAGTGCATATGGGCAATAAATATAAAAACGCTGACACTGGTTTATAGCAAATATTGTGAGTATTCAATTCTAAAAATTTGAGTAAAATCTACCAAAAACTGCGAGTTGAATCACCAAGAGTGAAACTGTATGGTTATAGTTAAAAACATCACAACTATTATTGGTTTGTGTAATCTAAAAATCAAATACAACATTGTATTCTACCAGGGCTGGAAATGTTCCTAATTTTTTTACCTGTCTATGGTGACAGGCTGTGCATTTTTTACCTGTCTCCTCCATTGTTCAACAAGTACAATTTTTTATTTTCATCACTACACATTTTATTGTTATGTGCATAAGGATATATTATTATACGTTCGATGTTCAATGCAGACCGGGTTATGCTACTTAGTCATAAACACAACGACATAAAGAAAATATTGTGTTAATTGATAAATGAAATAAATAAAACAATATATTCATTATGTCGTTGTGTTAATGGCTGAGTAGCGGAAGTTGAACGTTGTGTGTAAAATACAGTATATCTAATATCTGTGTCTGTGCACATAACAATGAAATGCGTACTAAGGCTATAAAGTAAATAAGGTATTTAATAGATAAAATATTCTTCAACCTGTCACAGGCAAGTAATTTTTATACGTGTCCCTTGTGGAAATCACCTGGAATTGACAAGTAGACCAACAGCATGTTTTTTTGTACAGTACTTTACCTCCATGTTTTACATGTACCTGTCCTTTTTTATGTTAGTTCCAGGTTATTGAACTGTATTGGTTCGTTGACATTGACTTGAACCACTCTTATTTTTAAACAAGATGCAAGACAAGTTTCTGCAAGAAAAATATGCAAGACAAGATACAAGACAAGATACAAGACAAGATACAAGACAAGATACAAGACAAAATGCAGGACAAAATGCAAGACAAGACAAAATGCAGGACAAGACAAGACAAGACAACACAACACAACACAAGATAAGACAAGACAAGACAAGACAAGACAAGACAAGACAAGACAAGACAAGACAAGACAAGACAAGACAAGACAAGACAAGACAAGACAAGACAAGACAAGACAAGACAAGACAAGACAAGATACAAGACAAGATACAAGACAAGATACAAGACAAGATACAAGACAAGATACAAGACAAGATACAAGACAAGATGCAAGACAAGACAAGATGCAAGACAAGACAAGACAAGACAAGACAAGACAAGATGCAAGACAAGACAAGATGCAAGACAAGACAAGATGCAAGACAAGACAAGATGCAAGACAAGACAAGATGCAAGACAAGACAAGATGCAAGACAAGACAAGATGCAAGACAAGACAAGACAAGATGCAAGACAAGACAAGACAAGATGCAAGACAAGACAAGATGCAAGACAAGACAAGGTGCAAGACAAGACAAGGTGCAAGACAAGACAAGATGCAAGACAAGACAAGATGCAAGACAAGACAAGATGCAAGACAAGACAAGACAAGATGCAAGACAAGACAAGATGCAAGAAAAGACAAGATGCAAGACAAGACAAGATGCAAGACAAGACAAGATGCAAGACAAGACAAGATGCAAGACAAGACAAGATGCAAGACAAGACAAGATGCAAGACAAGACAAGATGCAAGACAAGACAAGATGCAAGACAAGACAAGACAAGACAAGATGCAAGACAAGACAAGATGCAAGACAAGACAAGATGCAAGACAAGACAAGATGCAAGACAAGACAAGATGGAAGACAAGACAAGATGCAAGACAAGACAAGATGCAAGACAAGACAAGACAAGATGCAAGACAAGACAAGATGCAAGACAAGACAAGATGCAAGACAAGACAAGGTGCAAGACAAGACAAGATGCAAGACAAGACAAGATGCAAGACAAGACAAGATGCAAGACAAGACAAGACAAGATGCAAGACAAGACAAGATGCAAGACAAGACAAGATGCAAGACAAGACAAGATGCAAGACAAGACAAGATGCAAGACAAGATACAAGACAAGATACAAGACAAGATACAAGACAAAATGCAAGACAAAATGCAAGACAAAATGCAAGACAAAATGCAAGACAAGACAAAATGCAGGACAAGACAAGACAAGACAAGACAACACAACACAACACAAGACAAGACAAGACAAGACAAGACAAGACAAGACAAGACAAGACAAGACAAGACAAGACAAGACAAGATACAAGACAAGATACAAGACATGATACAAGACAAGATACAAGACAAGATGCAAGACAAGACAAGATGCAAGACAAGACAAGACAAGACAAGACAAGATGCAAGACAAGACAAGATGCAAGACAAGACAAGATGCAAGACAAGACAAGATGCAAGACAAGACAAGATGCAAGACAAGACAAGATGCAAGACAAGACAAGATGCAAGACAAGACAAGATGCAAGACAAGACAAGACAAGATGCAAGACAAGACAAGACAAGATGCAAGACAAGACAAGATGCAAGACAAGACAAGATGCAAGACAAGACAAGATGCAAGACAAGACAAGGTGCAAGACAAGACAAGATGCAAGACAAGACAAGATGCAAGACAAGACAAGATGCAAGACAAGACAAGACAAGATGCAAGACAAGACAAGATGCAAGACAAGACAAGATGCAAGACAAGACTAGATGCAAGACAAGACAAGATGCAAGACAAGACAAGATGCAAGACAAGACAAGATGCAAGACAAGACAAGACAAGATGCAAGACAAGACAAGATGCAAGACAAGACAAGATGCAAGACAAGACAAGATGCAAGACAAGACAAGATGCAAGACAAGACAAGATGCAAGACAAGACAAGATGCAAGACAAGACAAGACAAGATGCAAGACAAGACAAGATGCAAGACAAGACAAGATGCAAGACAAGACAAGACAAGATGCAAGACAAGACGAGATGCAAGACAAGACAAGATGCAAGACAAGACAAGATGCAAGACAAGACAAGATGCAAGACAAGACAAGATGCAAGACAAGACAAGACAAGACAAGATGCAAGACAAGACAAGATGCAAGACAAGACAAGATGCCAGACAAGACAAGATGCAAGACAAGACAAGATGCAAGACAAGACAAGATGCAAGACAAGACAAGATGCAAGACAAGACAAGATGCAAGACAAGACAAGATGCAAGACAAGACAAGATGCAAGACAAGACAAGATGCAAGACAAGACAAGATGCAAGACAAGACAAGATGCAAGACAAGACAAGATGCAAGACAAGATGCAAGACAAGATGCAAGACAAGATGTAAGACAAGATGCAAGACAAGATGCAAGACAAGATGCAAGACAAGATGCAAGACCAGATGAAAGACCAGATGCAAGACCAGATGCAAGGACCAGATGCAAGACCAGATGCAAGGCAAGATGCAAGACCAGATGCAAGGCAAGATGCAAGACCAGATGCAAGGCAAGATGCAAGGCAAGATGCAAGAGACAAGATGCAAGGCAAGATGCAAGACATGATGCAAGACAAGATGCAAGACAAGATGGAAGACAAGATGCAAGACAAGATGCTAGACGAGAAGATGGAAGACAATTTAAGATGCAAAACAAGATGCAAGACGAGATGCATGATGCAAGAAAAAACAAAACAAAACAAAACAAAACAAAACAAAACAAAACAAAACAAAACAAAACAAAACAAAACAAAACAAAACAAAACAAAACAAGATGCAAGACAAGACAATATATAGACATCATCTATGAAAAATAGGTATAGTATATGGTAGTGCATAAAATAGATATAAATTGTTCTTTTCTACTTACTTGTCTATACTTGTAAATATCTTTCTGTCTCTATGTTTGGTGGTCTATAGTTAAACTGTGGTCTAGAAATAACACATGAAAAGTTATGATACAAAATAAATATACTTGCAAAGTTACCATGCATTAATTCGAATCAATCCAAATTACAATGCAAATGCATAACAATACCTGAGAAGTAAATTAGGCAAAGTGAGGTAACCTGCAAGGCATTAGTGCCAAGGCAAAATGAGGCAAGACAAAACAATTAAGGCAAGGGAAGGAAGGCAGTCCTTTAAACTATAAACTGTTTTACCAAATACACAGTGCTGTGAGTAACTTCGTTACAAGTAACTAGTTACAGTAACTAGTTACATTTTTAAGTAACTGTAACTGAAACTAGTTACTTTTTCTGAAGAAGTAACTGTAACTATAACTAGTTACTTTTTGAAGAAGTAACTATAACTAGTTACTTTTTTAAAGAACTGTAACTAGTTACAATATTTGGTTTAAAAATGTGACTATAGTTACTGATTTTCAGTTGAGGATGTCATTCTTTCTTGATAGTTGATAAGAAATGGTTTTCATATAATAATAAATATACATTATATACAATTTGACTATTTCTGCTTAGTGATAACTATACTTAACTGTAAAAACATAATTACGGTACTGGCATCTAAAAACCAGTAATTTCTTTATCGATTCTAGTAACACGGACAAAGGAATGTAACTTTGTAACTAGTTACAAAATTTGTGAAGTAACTTTGTAACTGTAACTAGTTACTTTCTTTTCATTGTAACTTTTATCGGTAACTAGTTACTTTTCTAACGATGTAACTGTAACTGTAACTAGTTACAAAAATTATGTAACTTTTACAGCACTGCAAATACAAGACTCTGCCAGGTAGCAGAATTTTACTGGATACTGCCCACTGGGCACCAATTTATACGCCCGGGTCTGGCACATCTCTAAAAACTTTACAATACTTATACTACAGAACAACATATAAAAATCATCTTCTATAATTTATAAATAAGTCACATTAAAAATAAACATATTTTTCTACTTACTTGTTAAATAGTTAGTAGAATAAAATTATATCTTTCTGTCTTTTTGTTTGTTTGGTTTTCTAGATTATACTCTAACCTAAAAAAATACATGAAAATTTAAGATTTTGAAATAGAGAGACCTGCAAAGTTACAGTAATATTTTCAAAATAATGTATTTCAATGCAATGCACTCCAATACAATGCATGTAATACACAGTCCTCATTACAATGCAATAAATGTTAATACACTGCAAAACTATACAATACCAAACTTTATAACACTCCAATACAATGCCATAACAATAAAAAACAATGCAGTACAGCACAGTACAAATAAAATACAGTGTAGTGAAGTACATTGTAGTGTAGTGCAGTGCAGTGCAATGCAGTGCAGTGCAGTAGAGTACAATACAATACAATATAGTGCAGTGCAGTGCAGTGTAGTGCAGTGCAATACAGTGCATTGTAGTGCAGTGCAGTATTAGTACAATATTATAAAAATTATTTATTCAATTATAAATAGGTATTAAATAGGTATGAGTTAAGCAGCACTTAAATGATAAATGCTTGAAAAATTACTATATAATACAATACTACATTGCACTGTAATGCAATGCAATGCAATAAGCAACACGACACGACACAACACAACACAACACAACACAACACAACACAACACAACACAACACAACACAACACAACACAACACAACACAACACAACACAACACAACACAATACAATACAATGTAATATACAATAAAGTACTCTGCAATAAAATGCAAAGAGAATGTTTATACCTTTTAATACACTGTAAAACTATACAAAATAATAAAATTTACAATACTGCAATACATTCAAGCAAAACATTTGAATATAATTCAATACAGTACAATATTATAAATATCATCTTAAATAATGCATCAGCTGTAAGAAGTATTATATAGGTATGGGATTAGCTGCACTTAAAAATAAACACATTTTTTTCTTTCTACTTACTTGTTTTGTTTTGTTTAGTTGGTAGAATATCTTTCTGTCTTTATGTTTGGTGTTCTATAGTTAAGCTCTGGCCAAAAAAAAATTTGAAAAGACAGCCTTTGATATATAAACTTTTATTTATAAAATAAAGAGTTGCAAAGAGTAACCACAAAATGTTTTAACTTAAAAAATACATTTATAAAATACAAAAACTAGTAACGATTTAACTTGTTTTTACATGCCAAACTTAGATATTTGATGTATGGGTCAAACACTGTCAAAATTTATATTTCTCGAAGACTTCGAAGATACAAACGCTATTTATCCCGTTGTGGAATACTGGAATTTAATCCAAGATACAGAATACTATTACTAATAGTTCACACTCCTTCAGTTTACTAACCTCGTTTTATCAAAGTAACGTGATTTCTTCAACTTTTTGGCGTCGTTTGTCGTGATCAATCTTCGTTTTCTGTTTTTGTTTGTGCAGTGCCGCCAGCCCGTCACTGCAGTGTCTAACAAGCTTTTTTGACGTCAAAAATCAACATATTCAGACAGATAGTACGGGATAAACAACAGAGGTTTCCTAAGGCACCACTTTGATGACAAATGACAGCGTTTTTTGTAGATGTTCACTATAAAAAGATGGATTTTTTCCTTGTGTCCATTTAGACTAAACCAACCCGCCATCTTGCTTCAATTAGTGTGTTTTAGCGGGAAATTTCTTGAGATATGATTGGCCAATAAAACTATGAGCAAGGCTCCGACTTTAATCCGACGACTTCCGATGACGCATCCAAACTGCCGCAAAAAGTATTTACGTTTCTTTAGCACACTTTTTCATATTTAGGCAAATGCCTTTGTGTAGAAGTTTGTTGTGTATAAGCATATTTTAAGCATTCGTGTTGTTTCTTGTTGACAAGGGGGCGCCCTAGGATTACAGGATATATAGGGTATCCTCTTGGTAGGATATGTTACAATTTTTGTCATTTTAAGTCTAGAACATAGGGTTATATTTTTTTTGGTCGAACAAAAAGCATGTTTTCGGTTTTTGTTATCTGAATGAACATGGCACCGTTGATTATTTGTCATTGATTAATTAATTAATTTGATTGATCGATGATTGATTGATTGACTAATTGTTTAATTAATTAATTAATTAATTGTTTGAATGAATGAATGAATGAATGAATGATTGATTGATTGATTGATTGATTGATTGATTGATTGATTGATTGATTGATTGATTGACTAATTTATTTATTGATTGATTGATTAATTGATTGATCGAGTTTTATTAAATTTTACGCTATATATTTGCAACGGTGGGAAAGTTGCGCAAATTTAACTACAAATTTGCTTTTTAAATTGACATGAGGAAATTCAATAGTAAAATTTTGCAAAGTTACAAAACCGCAAAATGTATTTAGCACTTATAATAGCTAATAAAAATTGGCCGTGCATATATTTTAAAACTGCCAGATCTATTTTGGTTTGAATTTCTTAATTTTTTCAAGAGCACCAAGTTACTAAAGACAAAAAAATTACACTGACAAGGAACTACAGTAATCAATTGTTTGTGAGACCACAAGCATGTATAATAAACATATATCTCATTTAATGGTTGAACTCATTATACAGGCAGGTAATTACTCGTTTTTCTAATTTTTACTGCTTTCAGATAGGTGAAAGACCTGCTCCTTTATATGTAAAAAAACATCACATAATTCAGCAAATTGTGTCGATGCTTCAACGCTAACAACGGCGATTGCGCATGCCATCAGGGGCCACAAAACACATTGTTAGTTCTCTGAGGTACCAGTAAATAAGTGTTTTCTCAGTTTTCCCCGGTTGAACTTTTACTGAAATTTCCAAACAATGTTAACGACTATATGTTTATGTTAAATTTCTATTGATCTCCAATTTCCAAACAATTTCCAAAGTACATTTCCAAACTAATTGAAAAATTAAAAAATCTTAAAATTTACATACTATGGAAATTCATTGACCTCAACTTCCAAACAATTTCCATATAAACTTTGGAAATATTTCCAAACAATTTCCAAACAATTTCCAGTTTAACTATGGAAATTTTTATTGAAATATTTTTTTCAATTTCCAAACAATTTCCAAAGTAAATTTCCAAACTAACTGAAAGATGGTAAAAAACACTAAAAATTTACATACTATGATTCTTTGGAAATAATAATTTACATACTAAGTTAGTTTGGAAATAATTTACCAACAATGGAAATAGTAAGGAAATCACAATTTACATTCTATTTACATTGTATGAAAAGGTTCTGATTTTTCCAGTGTAATACTAAGAAGATTTCGCTGAATAATATAGTTGCCGTGATCGATATGGATGGATTTATAATCGGAAAAAGCTTTTTTGCAAACAGAGCTTGGCGTCGTCAAAGTCGGGAAGACAAAGGTCCTTCGTTCCTCTTTGACTTCAACATCTGGTGGAGTGAACTTGACAATCGAGATCGGTAGAGCTGTCTTTTTGAAAAAAAGAATATTCACAAACTCCGTATGCGTGTACTATTAGGCACTAAAGCTATTCAAGTAGATAACCTCCAGAATATCGTAGCCGAGTTTTATTGCCAAGTTCGAGTTAATAAAGAGTTGGTAGTAGCGTAAAAGGGCGGGCGTTTTGAGCACGATTTACTTTCTGAAATTGACTCCCACACTCAATTTGAGAGATTGATTACAATTACTATATACAGTCAATTATAGGAAGAGACCAGGTTGAAATCACACAGAAATCAGTGAGTACCACTATTGCGCCAAACTGGAAGAGGAAGCTTTTGGGAGATGGTTAATTGTGGCGATGACTTAAAATGGGTTATTTACACAAGCCGGGCTAGCAAGGTTAACCGTGCTCACGCGATTGATTAGCATCGTACTGTGGTGTGGAAACTTGCATAACCTAAATATACAAAAAACAATTGGTTTACTTTTGATGTAAGCGAGTCTTAACATTAATTTAAATCAATTTTTTCGACCCGAGATAAGAATTTCGTGACACGAGTCAGCGCTGTTAGTTAACCCTCTTCGCTGTTTTAATATTTGCTAGCATGGGCGTACTGTGCCCGAGCCTGGTCACCAGACCCCATCCTGCTCGTAAAAGAAAATATTTTCAACGGCTGCAAAACCAGGTGAGTAATTTTGATTTGTTTTATTACTTGTTCCAACCTAATAACTAAGAACCTGCTTGACCTCGATCTGTGATTAAATCAAGCTTATTATTTGATATTTACACCACTTGACCTGTGATTTTGTTGTATTTCGCATTTTGTAATGTCGTGTGTATTTAAAATTGAATCGTTAACATTGGTAAGTTATTTCAACGTATATTTTTACGAAGTACAGAAGATATCGAAGGTGATGAGCTAATTAAACGTTAGGGGAACTGCTGTACTTCGAAGACGAAATTTACTGACTTATCGGCCGGTTAATTAAAGCCTTTATTTTATAATATCTTAGTTGTTAAAACGTGCATGTTTAAAAGTAGACTTTCTCAAAGTCCTTTTCAAACATTTTTGACCTTTCGGTTCCTCGTTGAAAGGGACTTTTCCCACCTGCAGCGCGCCAAAATTCACCGGTCAATTTTTCGACCGGTGACGTAATTCGGATCCACAGTATCTAATATCCGTGATTTAACATTCTTTGGAAGTTGGAGTTGAACAACTCTTGAAAAACGTTTTAGTAGGGGTAGAACCACTTTCCATTGCATGTACGACAACCCGAAACACGTCAAAACAGGGCGATGTACGTTTCAGCGATTTCCCACCAGAATATTTAATTAGATTAAAAAACCTGCAAGCGAAACAAGTCCGTCTCTTTCCTCCCGCTTTTCCGCTCTCCCGCCTTTCCGCTCGCCGGCCTTTCCACCGGCCCGCAAAAAACTAGCGCTAAGAGGCGGACTTGGAGCAAGTCTAGTTTAAAAGTTACATATGGTTTACCATTCCTTTCCTATTGAAGGTATGCCAAGCGCAACAATTTGTGTTTTAACCTTGTCAAGTGTGTAAAATACTGCCATGTTGAAAATACTGAAATCTGCTAGGCGTTCTAGGGCACCTTGAGCGGCGACGTCAGACCTAGATACCAGCCTCATCAAATACGCCCGTGCTTTAGAACGATGGGACCAGGCTGATTTCCCTCTTGTCATGTTATTACAAACTAATACCATGACATGTCGGGAGATTAGTGATTAAATGTCCCCTCAGCCTCGGGAGGTTTGTGAAATTCTCTCGGGCTTCGCTCTCGGGAGTTCCACACACCTCCCTCGGCTTTCGGGGACATTTAATCACTAATCTCCCTCATGTCATGGTATTACTTATAATAATATGTGTTTACATCGTCGGTAATACAAATGCCGGGCATGAAATTACATATTCAGTGTTATTTCATGTGGTGGTTCTAAATGAAATTTTGTTTTACAAAATTCGCAAAAGTCTCATGGACATTTAGGGCAACTGCTTAGATAATTAAGGCAAGCTTCATCCTGACTATTATTCCATCTAGTCATCTGATCCGTTGATTCGACATGAATATTGTCTTCGTCCACAGATATCTCGCTTTCTGGTTCATTTTCGGTGACAGAGATTGCGCTTTTTGATTCGTGTTCAGTAATAGAGTTTTTACTCTGTTACATCTTCAGAGTCTTTCTTTTTTTTTGCGTGCTAGCAATGGAAGCACTTGAGCGTTTTCGATAAGATTCTTATTACTCATGCCACCCGTGGTAGACCGACTCTAAGTTTTGGATTCCCTACTGTTTCTTCGTGTGTTTTTTTTTTTAGGATGGGGGGGGGGGGGGGAGGGGGGGGGAGCCGGTATAAAAAAATTGCAAAATTGCGCAATACTTCCCATCAAGCTTTACGAACCACAAGGCCTGTTTTCCAGATCTTTCTTTCGGACACCTTTGATCTTTGCCTTTGATCGAGTTGGTTCGAGTTGTTTTCCGACGGTATTGATAGATTTTAAAAGTTAATACATCATTAGTTGATCAATAAAGTTGCCGACAACTGTTTGATCGTAAATATGCTCCCAATACTTTACTGCAAACGGCAGTCGATCGCGGTACACCTACGTTTAAAAGATGCATGACGAGCCATATCGAAACGGAAAACCGAAGTATCGAAGACTTCCAAATGTAACAACTATTGCAAAAAATTTCCAGAATGCATGAGAGAAACACAAAGGTTTGTCGATGAAGACATAATAGACAAGTTACAAATGCTGTATTGACAGCAGTACCTACAATCCCAGGCAATAATGTTGGGACACTGAAGGCTTTCCCCCCTCTCCCCTTATTCGCTGTTGTTCACTAGTGTCTGTTAGTGTGTGTTTTGATATTTCTTTTTATTCTAGTTGATAATCGCAGGATATTGTTCAACATTGAATAGGGGATAGGGGTTGAAGATGAAAAATCTGAAGTGTCCCAACGATTAATATCTACGGTTGTAGGAAATTTGACTTGAAAACTAGAAATATCAGAAACATAAGCCACACTGCCACAGTACATCAAAGAACGTTATTCATAATGTTTACCGGGTATATAACGGCTTGCTGCTTGGTCTAACAACTACAAAACGCAAGTAATAAGCACCGGATAATGCCAAAAATATGTTGAACTCTTTCCATGTCTGGTCGTCTTGATATCATTTATGTGTCGCATTACATTTGGAATTGGATGTTTGTGTTTCAAAACATGTTCAAATATTTTCTGTTTGAAAGATTTAAAAACATTTTATATGAAAATAATCGCTTGAATCGGCCGAATCTAACACTCTAGGTTTTTTCTACTAAAAGTATAAAGATAAGTTTAATTATTTGGCTGCATTTAAGGAAACGAGCTAGCTTGTTTACCTCGCAAACGCCTTTATAGACCAAAGTACTTCATATAAGACCATATGTTGAAGACTTTGTTCGATTTGTGAAGAATTTAGTATGCTAGTCTTTATAAAGTGAGTACTGTACAGCTGGGAGTCGTAATTTTAATACTCGATATTCGACAATTACGTCGAACAGTTTCAGTGCGGTTCTACATGGCTTATTGACTGCTTCTGAAAATGTTGTACTATTTAATAAACACTTATGCGCGCGCTGTTCAGCACGTTTACTAGATGTCACAGGCTACGCCAAGTTGCACAAATCAGTAGCCCGAGTAAACGTCTGAGCAGGCGTCTTGTAATTTTAAGTGCCGCAAGCCCTTTTACAAGCTAGAATATCTAACTCCGGTATATCACAGATTTGGGCAACATAAGAAGATAATTATAAACAATATTCTAGCAAATCTACTATACTCGTATTAGGTATAGTTCCAAAGACCTCCATGTTAAGGTGCCATGAGGTGTTAGCAAATTGTTTAGACGCTTTAGTTTAATTGGTCAAAAAATGTCAGTATTTACCTGACACGTTGATGAGCTTGAGACGTTTCTTCTGTGCGGTCTATGGCTTTACATGATTACGCTACTGTGAGACGATTTATTAATACAAGCTCTGCGAGTTCTTGTAAAACTGGACCAAGTAAGAGACTAAGAAATCCGGCGCCTCTCTGAAGCAAACTTGTTTTCTTTTTTTTATAACCTTTTCCGGGAGACCGTTAGGGTAGATATATCATCTTTGTGAGGCGTGACTTTCTCCATGAGGTGTGTCGTAACGGTATAATACATTTGGTAAATATTAAATGAACAATAGCAGATACATTTTGCTTGTTCATACCCTGGTTACGGTAGTTTGCTCTCGTAAGCGGTCTCTCGCCGCTATGAAAATTACGGGAGTAAAAACTTTTTGGGACCAGGGTAACTTGTTCAGGGCTTGCCGTCTGCAAAAGGTTGCGATGTTGTAACGACGCAGATGTACATAAAATGATGTAGACGCAGATGTACAAGCAACATTTTCTTTAGAGGACGTCGTTGAAAGAATAATGTAAATGCTAACAAAACAGGCATTTTTCATTATCTTTGCAAACTTTACTAACCCACTCCCCCCCCCCCCCCCCCACCCCCACACACACACATATATATATATATATATATATATATTATAGATAGATAGATAGATAGATAGATAGATAGATAGATATGTATATATATATATATAAATAGGCGGAAGTAATTAATATCCAGCATGGCGTAACACGTTGCTTAACAGCGTGGCAAATTAACGGATCAGTGTGTCGAACGGAAGACGGAAGAACGGAAGACTTGCACTAAGACGTCACGTGATCGCAATTCTTTTAAAATAACTGGTATGGGATTATATTTCTATCAAACGGATAGTGGTGAATAGTTAAGTAAAATTTCAAAATTTGATTTTCAAAATTAAACTTTGTAGTGTCTTAGAGAAAATATCCATATTGTAGTTGCTCACTTAACTAAAATAAGAAATTCGTGCATGTTCAAAATCTTCTTCAAAAGCAAATTTTACAGTCGAACCTTTAGAAACATGTCGAAAAACGGTTTGATATCCAGCATGCCAATTTTTAGCAGAAACAAATAACGTTTGGCATGATCAAAACACATTTTGTTTTTGGCCACTATTGTGGATGACACATGAATTTGCCATCCAACAAAGCGACCAAAAGCAAAATACACTTAGATACTATGAAATGTTATAACTCCTGCTAAAACTTGACATGAAGAACATCAAACCGACTCGTTATATATGACGTTACATTTTTCTTTTAAGTTGAGTGCAAAATTTGCTTTTGAAGATGATTTTGTACATACATAAAATGTTTATTTTAGTCACGTGACCAGCTATAATATCGCCGTTTTCTCTAAGACAATGGAAGTTTTGAAAATAATAATTCAGAAATTTTACTTAAAACGCCTCCCTATATCCGTTTTATAGAGTTATAATTCTATACCTGCTATTTTAAAAGGATTGAAATCACGTGACCCCTTAGTGCTAGTCGCCTATTGTGCGCGTGAAATAGGGTATATAAACTCGGTGATTTTATATAATCTTTAGTATGTTAACAGGTGGGAAATTTGTTTGCGCTGGCCAATAAATTGCGGGCGTAAATCAATGGTTCTACTATTTTCTCTTTCAAAACAGTTAAAACGTATTTTGAATGACAAGCTTTCTTTCTTTACACGTGAAGTGTACATGCTATCGAGCCATTTTTCTTTTCGAATGTAATTACAGTCTCTTTCTTTGGAAAAACTCTTTTTTACAATCGGGGGAAGGAAAGCAGTGGATTTGCGAAGAAAACATGCAAGAAATTGTCTTTTTTTCCGTGTAAAATGGGCTAGTCTACATGAGAGCCGACTTATCAGTATATCGTAGAGAAACACTTGAACCTAAGGACATGGAAGCAATCTGTTCGGCTGCGGGTGATAATAACAAAAGTCGTTGTTCTGATTTGTGGCAGTTATAGATCACCAGGAAAAAGACTTTTTAAGCTCGTTATCACTGGCTGCAGAGACTATGCTTCGACCAAGACAAGAGTTGCTCTTAATTGATGATATGAACATGTGTCTGTACGAAAACAAGGATGAGGGTCGAGTTCCTAACCGAAACTTAGTTGAATTTTGTGAGTAGTTCTGCCTGGTAAACAAAACTTCAGAAGCAAGGCGCGTGACTGATAGAACAAAGTCATTAACCCTATCTAGACTAATTTAAAGCTTTGAAACTTTCTGGGTATTTGAAATAAATGCACGATATTTTGTGACTTTTTATAACTAGTCATGCGGAACACTTCTGTTTGTAAAAGGTTTTTACACTGATTAGCGTTACCATAGCAACCACTTGTTTTATGACGTTTATGGAAAAAAATTTCGAAATTCTGCTTTAGTTTAGTTTTTTGGATGTTTTTTTTGGTACTTGATTACCTTTAGTATTTTTAATATAATTTTATTAATTTCCGTGTTATTTAAGTTTATCTAATGACGTCACAAATCCAATATAGCGGAATCCAAGATGGTCGAACAATGACGTCATACCGTGACGTCATTAATTTAATATTTACGAAAAATTGCTTTTAAAGTTACGGATGATCATATGATCTTTCAAATAATGTCTATTATCATTCATTTCATTTCTATCCTGCATTCTGATTGGTTAATTCACCTGCAAATAACTGAGTGCAAATAATTTTTTTCTTGCAAATAATGTTATGAGCATGCGCACTAGCAATGGCGCTGCTTGACTGCAAATAATTTTCGTAAACATGGCGGCTAGTTCTTCAGGCATCCGCGGAAATAATCGAGAGAATTTAGAAGCGTTCATAACGACAATGTACTTCAGAAAAGAAATAGTTAAAAGGAAGATTTAGTGAGATAAAAAGCAACACTCGTACCAACAAAAAGTAAGTTTTACGAAGATTTTAGTATGCCGAAGACACAGAGAAGAGTGGCGATCTCTAACTTCAGGCATTTCAGTTTTTAACTATTTTATGAATGATAAATCAATTATTGAACTCGTCTATAGCAAAATATCATGATTTGTCAGTGTCTCGCTACCAGTTATTTGCCTCTGCCTTCGGCATCGGCAAATAACTAGTAGCTCGCCACTGACAAATCAAGATATTTTGCTCAAACTCGTCCAATAATTGATAAAAGATAGAAAATAGAACAATAAAGCTTGAATAATGAATATAACGTTTATCTTCTTATCACAACAACTACCTCAACTACCATTAGTTGTGACACCATCTCGTTATTCGGTGGGAGATAAAAAAGACGGCATTTAAATGCGACGGTCTTTGATGATGTCACAACGATATTCTGTATTTTATTTGCCACCCTTGATTCAATAAAGAACTGTCTGCACCATTTGAAACAACCTACGGCGTTGCCGTTTATCACCACACAGACATTAAAGTTCACATGAAATTTTTAGTAACTTTTTGCATTGATCAGGTAAAATATCTAAACATTTATCAGAATAATAAAGGCTTATTAAACCGAGTTCGAGGTCCTGTACGGGAAAGTATTTGCCTGAGGTTTTCAGTACAGACCGAGTGACGAAGGAGCGAGGTTTGTGCGAGGGAAATCGAGGGCAAATACTTTCCCGTACAAACAGAGAAAACGAGGTTAATAAGCCTTTTATTATATGGCTTTTGGTTTGTTTTCTCATCTGTTTTTAGTTCTACGTTTGTCTTGATCATGTGTCGCTGTTCACCTTAGTTGTTACTTTTGAGCTTGTTCGTTTCGCTTCATGTTTACACCTGTTAGGCTTTTATTTTTCGCGCTTTTAAATAAGAAGTTATTATTAAAAGAAACACTGATGTTTCAGGACGTATTATTGTTCAAAATTTTCTAACGAATATATCTAATTCGCTTTTATTTTCATTCAAATCAACTCAGTAATTTTCCCGCCAAAACTTGCAGGTCATTAAAAAGGACGTAATGCCATCTCACAGTGCCGAGAGGGCATTACGTCTTTTTCCGGACCTCTCAGCAACCAATCAGCGTGCGCCGTTTGGCGTAATGACCCGAAAACAAGCCCAGCCATATAATAAAACGTGTAAATTAGCAATATCTGAGGACGAACAGTGTTTGAATAATCCATACAAAGCTTGTTAAAACGTCACAAATGCGAAGTCTTCATTGTAAAATCGTGATATGCGGTGACATTTAGGTTATGCTACGTGTGGTTTCGGAACACAACAGACAATCCAACTCTGTGCAAAATTTAATGCTTTTATCACGAAAGGCATAATTTATGTACGGGTCTGCCGGACTAACAAGAAAAACACTCAAATCATTTTTTTCCGATTATTACTGTAGCTAGAACCAGTAGAAAGGAGACAAAACGATAAAACTTATAAAAAATATATAGAATTTATATAGAATTTGGACTATTTTTTGGTTTGGAGCATGGCAAAGCTATCGAACGACAATTAAGCTGCCAAATAGATAACAGAACATTACCAGAAATTTGGGACAAGATGGCGTCGCGCGGGCGCATATAGGCCATTAAACATGACGGCCAAATCGTATAAGGAATAATACAGTAAAATCGTAAATTTTAAAATTTATCCTACTAGGGACATAGACTTCTCGGTTGCGGAGCTCGATTCCTGTTAAGAGTTAAGTAAGGAAACGTTATAACAAAAAATGTTCGCTTACCGAAATACACAGCCGGTTCCCAACATCGATTTATTTACGCTGCTTATTTGACTCATTCTGTTATGTAAGCCATAGTAATCCTGCTAAACATGCGATACAAATCTGCCAAATACACCACTTTCCTTGTGAACGATGCAAAGTGCAGAGCTTGCTATGTATTTAGCAATGTTCGAACTGCTAATATAACTCGTAAATATCTCCGTATCTAACAACATTGCGGTTCCCAAAGCCTTTAAACTTTCTTGGTTTTACAGTGTGTTTGAGCAATACACCAAATCGTAGTTTTATTTAGGCCCACATGCAAATTAGTTTCCTTTTCAATTTGGGCCCCTATGCAAATTACATCGTGTCTATTAAAGCATAACGGGAAGATAACATAGGCTGGGACTATTTTTTCATGTTTTGAGTTCATTATTTTTAGACACTACGTTTAGGATTATTGTCAAGGATAATTGAGAAGCAAATTTTATCCTTATAGAATACCTAAGCATTAAAAGGTTTCCGAAATCAGAAATGTTATGTTTACTGCGGCTGCTTCAGCCTCATGTTATAAACGAACTATACGTTTTATCCCGACCCAGATTGTATGCACAGTCGAAACTCCGATTTCGTCTATCAGCAGGAGGCCGTTATATGTCTAAACGTGGAGTTGAGCTGCGAGAAGGACAAACGATGAAGCCACGGAGGTCTCTTCTCTTTCGAGCAGCCTGCAGCCATGTTTGTTCACTTTGAATGCAGAGGCGATCTTTGTTCTTAGCAGCCGTTTGCATTTTCGCAAAATATTTACTGCATATTATTATCATGGGAGTAACCACTGGCTACGAACGTGGCCGCAAAATGTCCCAAATTTCTGGTAATGAATTTCTCGCAATGCAAAATCTTATCTAGACCTCGACAATGGCAAGACACTGTCCTCGCCAGGACGTTGTTGTAACTCGGAAAAAAACCTCATAGTTAAGTTTGTAGCAGTTATATACTACATGGATATTACATGCCCATGAGCAGAACAATGCATGTGTAAAATTTGCTGCTGGAGTCGTGGGTCTGATGCACGACAGTTTTGCGATAATGGTGCTTCTCAGGTCCTGAAAAAGGAGGGGGAAAACTCCCAGTGTACTATAGGCTTACCTTACTTCTAACGCGAATAACTGCTTATGAGTACTGATAAAGTACCCAGTTATATTAAAATAATTATACCGCATGCAGTTGATTGTTGTTTGCTTCTTTCACAATAAAGACGGAGAGACCACTGAGCCTTACGTCCAGTAACATAAATAATCCAATTATATGTATACACTATAATATAGCAATCGTACGAGATCTTAAAGATTTATCTGCTATCACGGAAGACATGTTTATGTCAGAAAGTGTAGAGACATGCATTAATGTGGACTCCCAAGACAGTGTAAACAATTAATCCGGCTCAAAAGAGAACTGCATATCAACCATGCATTCGACATGCAGTAGCAAACTTAATTTCTGGTTACGAACTACTATACTTCGTTTGATGAAAATCTTATGCGTAGAAGATGTTAAAGCCAGCCCAGGACTTCGAGTGAACTAATTGTGCGTGAAATTAAAATTCCAATATATCAAAATAAAATGTAAATCTTTCTCATCAAGTTCTATGCTATCCAAGTGCTATATAAGCTTTCCTAACTTCAAATGAATAATTTCTTATAGGATGATAAAATGTTTGAGTAAATTAAAATTTTCGCCCGGGTGCTTACGAAATCTTGGTACCCTAATTTTATATTGCTTTATTGATAAAATATTCAAATGTTTAAGAGAATTAGATGTATAGACGAGCAATATCCGAGGATGTAAAGTGACTCAAGGCTGGTTTTCTTTATCGTATAGAATTCATCGGCGAACATCGTCAATGCTAAAGTTTTACTGCGTGCATGAGCTAAGGCTACTCGACAGAGAATTTTTTTCACGTACACATTGCAGCTTGGTTTTGTAACTTAACGCACCGCGTGTTAATATTTTATGCGTCTTAAGATCCTGTGCATTTTAGGGCACCATTATGAAGTGCTTGATTTGAGTTGACCATAATTTGTCTTGTTTCATCCGATTTCGGTTTTCATTTGTTTTGCTTGTTTTAATTCATCACCGACAGCGGACAGTCGACGATCATCGGCCGGGGGAAACGAATTTTTTTTATTCTTGCGATGATCGCCGACTATCGGGGATCGTCTCCGATATTGACGGTTATATCTTAATTTGCAAACTGTCCCATTCGATCAGAGAGTTGTATAAGAGATGGAGTGCAACAAATGTAAACCAGGCTTAAATTTATAATACATTTAAGTTGGCTAAATGCGTTAAAAATGCGAACTTCAAAACCCAATTGTGGAAAATAATTGCTAAACAGTGAGTTCTGAAGAAGAAAGGTTTCTTTTAATATCGGCTGTGTCATAACTTTGACGTCATAAGTACAAAACGTGGCGGCAGTTGTATTTCAGACGAAAAATTCGACCACTTCTCGTGGTCGGATATTGCTCACTCCATCTATACTTCAAAATACTCGTAAGAGATTGAATATATCGAAAACGTATTAAAAACATATATTTACAATTTCATTGCATATCCTCATTAAATATTCATGAAGCAAAGGCCGCCATTTTGAAAATAGTTGCCATAGCAACCAGATGAACGATGGTCCTACATCCAAAAATATTTTTTATTACCTGTTCTACCTCAGTGCAAAATTTCATGCGTTTATCAGCTGCTGGACTATGTCTATTATTTGGCTGTATTTCACTTTGTTGTATTTTTGGGTATGACGGCACCAATAATGTCGTCGATACGTAACATCGGGTGTGAAACCAATAAAAATTTAAATGTTTTTGAATGTTCTATCAGCATACCAAGTTTCACGTCGGTAGCTTAGGCCTGCGCTAAACGTCGCACAATAGACGAATCTAATTCAGACGAATTAATTCGAATTAACTTCGTCGGTAATGCGACGTAAATGCGACGTCGAATTAAACGTTGAATTTTAGTCGAATTTAATTGTTTTTTACTTGGTCGCGTTGTTCCTGAAAACAACTTCTTGAAAACATGGCGCCGAATTGTCAGAGAGAAATATTTAATTCGACGCGACGATAATTCGTCGCTTTATATCGTAATTTATCGTCGTAAATTAATCGAGTTATACGTCGAAGTTTCGTCAAATAAAATTCAAACTATTAAATTTTGACTGAATTAAATTCGTCTACTGTGCGACGTTTAGCGCAGGCCTCAAATACTTTCTGAGATATTAACCGCGAGCGCTTTCCGCTGCCTCCCCCCCCCCCAGGAGCCCAAAAATACCTCAGTCAAGATATGGTTAATTGATGTAATTCTTTTAGGGTCTGTTTATGTGGAGGCGAGTTACGGCCTCTTTTCTGCTGTTACTGTTGTCAGCCGAGCTACCTGGTTTGCCGGGATAAACTTTACATTCTGTTTATATGGAAGCGAGTTACCTGGCCGGTTGTAATATTTTAGATGATTAGCATCAACGAAAGTGACATATATGAAGTAACGAATATAGAAAATTCATCGCGCTATGCTGAGTTACCCGGGTAAAAGTGTTTATATGCGGAAATGTTTTTGCCACCTTGCCATGATCCTGGCCTGGGCAAGTTACTCGTTTGTCTCATATAAACACTGCGGTGGGAAAAACAGTGTTTGTTCTATCGACCGGGAACTCGCCATGTGCCGAGTAACTCGACTGGCCGGGTAACTCGCCTCCATATAAACAGGCTCTAAAGCCATGAAGATCGTTATGCTAAATCGGGTTCATTAAGTCTCCGTTTAAGCGATCAAAAAGTACTTGTACGCCCAAAGCCTCGTCTCATCGAGTTTAGAAGTATAAAGCAATTTTTGCATGCATATTACCTCTCGGATCTAAGTAAATTCCCTTGGGGCCCATCATACATGTATGACAATGCAGATAATGAATCAAGTGATCAATTGCAGGAAGAAGAAAATTAATTAATCATGAAAAATCCAGGGCGAAATTTTGCTGCGGAACAAACTTTTTCAGCAGCAGAAAAAGCCACTATTAATAGCAACTTGGAAGCCTTATAATAAACAACGCAATCTAATAATTGCTCTCAAACGGAAAAGTGAAAAAGTATCTTCATCAAACTCATCCAAAAATCACAGAAAATTCTGGAAAAAGATGAAGCCCCTACTTCCAAATAGAGAAGCCGATAAACACGGTAACATCATATTTGTCGAGAATAATAATGTTATAACAAATCCATCTTTAACTTTAATTTAAGTGTGAATGTATTTTTCTCTATTACAGCTAATTGGGGAAGTAGCAAATGTCTTAAACGACTATTTTGTTATTGTGGTAACTGGAGCCAATTGCGAGGAATCTTCTATGTCTGAATTTGGTAACCACCCAAGAGTTGAGGAAATTAAAGAGAAAGATATCCCAGATAAATTTTAATTTTAAACTGTAATTAGTACCAGTTACGTAAAAGATATTATCGATAACCTAAATCCCAAGAAAGCAGTAGGTGTTGATGGTATTTCACCAAGAGTACTCAGATTGTCTACCCCTGTTCTTGCAGAACACATTGCTGATCTCATTAATAAAAATTATTTAATAAATTGTATTTGGCGACTGAGTGTAAACAAAGTAATATCTTACCTATCTTCAAAAAGGATGATCATACTTGCAAAAGTAATTACCACACTATTTATGTTCTGACGGCCATCTCCAAGGTATTCGAGAAGATCATGTAGAGTCAATTGTCTAGTTTCATTAACCCCTACTTCTCAAGAGATTTGTATGGTTTTGGGAAGAACCATTCTTGCTGTTCTGCCATCTTCAAGATGACGGAAGCCTGGCGGCATCACCTCGATTAAAGAGAAGCTTTGGTTGCAGTTAGAGCTGATCTCAGTAAGGCCTTCGACAGCATCAACCACCGCCTCCTATTAGCTAAATGAAAGGCCTATGGACTTTCTAGCTCGGAGATTTATTTGATGGCATCCTACCTTCTGGGCAGACAGCAACGAGTCAACCTTTCAGGCAAATATTCAAATTATACAGAAGTTAAAGCGGGAGTACCACAGGGGTCCCTATTGTGCCATTACTATTCAATATATTTATTGACACTATATACTATCTCGGAGAAAAATATTGGGACACTTAAGGCTTTCCCCTTCTCCCCCTATTCAATGTAATTCACCAGTGTCTGTTAGTGTGTGTTTTGATTTTCTTTATTCCAGTTGATAAACGCGCGAAATATTTCAATTCGAAAAATCTCAAGTGTCCCAACGATTAATGTCTGAGGTTGTATAAGTAGGATATAAATAATTTGACGTACAGCTGACTGTGTGCGTAGTGGAGGATTAACCGACGGTAAACCCTTTCCTTCACAGATAATTTAAGATTACCAGTAGTCCGTACGATAAACATTAGTGTAAAATAAAGTTAGTGTTAAGTAGAAGTTATTTGCTATGTTCAGCTCTATTTTATTGCTAAAACAAAGGTTTGACACAAGATTTTAAAGATTAATCGTCATTGCTAAATAAAAGAATGCTTAATAGTTAACTATTATCTTGAGAGATACGATTAACCAAAATGTGTAGTGTTTAAAAAGTGCCATTATACGTTTGTCTTTCCTATACTTTGCAAATTGCTACAATTGTGTTCAAAGTTTCATCGTAATTAAGAAAGACGCCAAAGAAATGAAAGAAATCGCGTCTACACCGGAAGTTTCTTTATCACGGCCAAAATACGAGGAGTACCCAAAGCCGTTTTAACAAATTGTTTGAAGAGAGTAATCTATAACATCTGCCAATTGTCGAATAGGTAATTCCTCTGTGACCCTGATAGTGAGTTGTGGGATGATTTTGACCCGTTTTATGATAAGAGTGTACATTCAAGTGATTTTATTCATGTACACTTTTATTAACTCCTCGAAGCACTCTCTTGTGATTTTCTGTGATATCGCATTTTCCTTCAAGATTTGTGATGTCATATTGAACAGATTTTCTATAGGGTTTATATTTGGGCTTCGTGCAGGTATTTTTAATAGTTCACACGGTGCGCGTGACATGGCTGCTCTAGCCGCTGCAGAATTTTGCGAGGGGTCGCTATCCTGAACCCAAATGCGAGTATCTCCTTTCTCTGCCAATTGAAACATCGTTTTGAAGTTTCGCTCAATGAAATTGGCGAAGTAGATTCCACACATTTTCTCATACGGCTCACAAACAATGACACCTTTTTCGTAACTAAATCCAACCATAAGTTTCAATACACGTCCACCAGTTCCCTCTTTTTTTCCTTTCGAAGTACACCCCATTCTCAGATCCTCTGACTTTTTTCGCCACGTTCTTCCTTTTGGCGCACGACCTTGGTCAAGTCTTGTTCTGAGAACGCTTCCACTCGAAACATCGCAGAGTTCTGCGACCCTGCAAATAGATAGTCCTTGAACGTTTCTTAAATAATATACTCGCGCACGAGTGTGTCACTGTTGATACGAGATTTGTACACCATTGTGCTTGAAACTCCTTTCTGTTTTAACTGATATAACAAAACAGTATGACGAGTGTTCTTAAATAGTGTACGAGAATTAAACTACATGTTTTCTAGATTAAAGTAGAAAGTTCTTTATCACGTTGTTTCTTTATCATGAATTGAACACGCGCAATCGCAATAACATACGCTGTACGCGAACATTTCGAAACACGAAACGTCACAATTAGTTACAATCTCGGACAAAAATATTGGGGCACTTAGGGCTTTCCACTTATTCAATGTTGTTCACTAGTGTCTGTTAGTGTATGTTTTGATTTTTTTTTATTCCAGTTGATAAACGCGCGAAATATTTCAACATTGAATAGGGGCATGGGGGTTGAAGAAGAAAAATCTCAAGTGTCCCGACGATTAATGTCTGAGGTTGTAGCTTTGGGGGGGGGGGGGGGTCTCATCTACCCGCGGAGAATTTAAAGCTTTGTCATTTTTCGAGTATATTTAAAATAAACACTTCTGTGTGTAAAGAAAAATTTACACTGATTAGTGTTTCCATAGCAACCGCGTTTTTTATGATATTTGTGGCAAAAATTTCGAAATTCTGGTTTAATTTAGTTTTGGGGTTTTTTTTTGAGTATTTTATTAACTTTAGTATTTTTAATATAATTCCATAAATTTTGTTTTGTTCAAGTTCATCTATTGACCTTACAAATCCAATATGGCGGATTCCAAAATGGCGGATATATGACGTCATACAGTGACGTCATCAATTGAATTTTTACGAAAAATTGTTTTTAAAGTTACGGATGCTCATAGAATACTTTAGATAATATATAAAGATATAAAATAGAACAATAAAGCTTGATTAATAAATACAACATTTACCTTCTAATCACAACAACTAACTCAATGACCATAAACCAAAAAAATAAACCAAATTCTTCCTAAATTTTTAATTTTTATAGTTTTATCCTCTTTCTACTGGCTCTACCTATGGTAATAATCAAAAAATTTGATTTGAGAGTTTTTCTTGTCTATTATTTGGCTGTATTTTACTTTGTTGTAATTTATATATGACGTCACCAATGACGTCATATATACGTAACATCTGGGGTGACACCGATTAAAATATTTTTGAATGCTCTATTAACATACCAAATTTCACTTTGATAGAAGAAATACTTCCTGAGATATTAACCGCGGGCACTTTCCGCTAACCACTCCCCAACCACAGAAGACAAAAAAAGCCCAGTCTAGATAGGATTAATGATTTATGTTATTCTATTCCGAACATCTCGCTTAGACGACACTAGATGACACTACAGGATATCACTCCGATTTGTCTCCTTCTGTTCTACAGTTTCTGATCAACAATGTTCAGTAGGAAATCATAATTAACTGATTTACCGTGACCTTTTAGTTTTCTTAGAATATAATAATTAGCATTATCTAATTTATCCCTCTGAACCTAGCTTACTAATTCTCACTAATACTGGGCTACCGTATTCTAATTGTGGTAAGATAAAAGCCTTGTACAACCTGATCATTGCATATAATGGTACGAAGCGCCTAATTCTTCTGAGAGCACAAGCTTTGGCATATGACTTTTTAAGCTGTTGCTTAATATGTTCCTTAAATGATATATATGTTATTTACCGGCTGGGAGGTCCGTATAGAAAAATATTTGCCCCAGGTCTTAAAAAAGGCCCGAGGCCGCAGGCTGAGGGACATTTTTGAGACCGAAGGAAAATATTTTTCTGTACGGACCGACCAAAACGATAAATAACTTATTCATTTTTTTGTTACATAATTAGAGAAATTAACATAATTGAATTAAGTTGCGTAATCGAGATGACGTTCACGTGATATTCAAAAGTCCAAAGTTTATCGTTCGAGAGTAAATAACTGCCGACATTCAGTCTTACAGGGAAGCTTGGAACCTTTTTTCTCATAAAAAAAAAAACATTCAAAACTTGAAGAGCTAGTTACGAAGGGAAGTCAAAATGCAGTCCAAGTATTTTTAAAGTTTAGTTGATAAAGATTCTTCGTTGTTCTTCTTCGTCGCTTGCTCGTTTTTGGCTGTTCGCTTGGAAAGTCGCTTTCAATATTTGGCCGACTGAATGAAAATTGAAAGTGTGGTCCTCGAGTTTGAAGACGAAAATGCTCGTCAGTAAGCCATTTGTAATTTCAAGTTTCAAGGACATGAGACGATGAGGTTGGCATGTGGAAAATGTTTGACAAAAATTTAAAGACTTGTAGCGGTTTTGTTGAGTATGGCGGTTGGATAACAGAAAAAAGACAGTTTACTGTCAAAAGGTTTCACTGAGCTTTTCTATCTTAATCTCGTGGTATGATTTTTTATATATACTTCTATATAGTTCATTTAATGATTCAAAATACTGTGTTCACAAGTTTATGTATGTTTTCCCTACCGTTTTAAACTGTTTTCTTTATAAATGCACTCGTAAATTTTGCTTTGTCACAGTTTTCCCAGCGTTTCTTTTAAAATTCGCTGTTTACACATGTAGTTGTCAAAACCATTTGGATAATAAAACTCATTTGCATCCCCGTAGCTCTCTGTTGAATTTATTTTTTCTGTGGCAAGCGAAATAGTTGTGAAAATCGGTCAATTTTAAATGACAGAATGTAAAAATATAACTTTTTGGACCGCGGTCAGATATCGTAAAAAACTGCCCGCTCACGTAGCCAATCAAGTTGCAGGAAAGCCTAGGATTCCGCCCGCTCACGACTCATAAACGAATAAAATTTCGTATCTAAGCATACCCCTAAGATCTTTAAGGATTCACCATTTTTTATGTCGCACCCATTCAGAAGTAGGTCATAATCATAATTGCATGGTCATAATCATAGTTGTAACGGAAAACCAACCAGCTAAAATATCTAGATCATGGCAAAGACCAAGTCACTAGAGCACAGACGATACTTTCAATGCCTTGTGCTTCTTCATAAGTGTTTACTTGCCAATGGTCCATCCTATATTAGAAATGTTTTTGCATGTATAGAATCAAATTATAACTTGAGAGGAATGGGAACTAAACTACAACAACTCTCTTTTTAATCTTAACTGGATGAAAAATAGCTACTCATACATTACGTGTAAATTATGGAAAATCCTGCCAGTCCACATTAGGGACACAGTGGCGTGCGGTGGCCAAAATTGATAGGCAAGCAAACCCCTCTAGGGGGGTCTGGGGGCATGCTCCCCCAGAAAATTTTTGAATTTGAAAACATAGCGACGTTCATTGCTAACTTCCGTGACGTCACGTGTTACGTGTATCTCGCATGTTCTTAACTACGCTCCTCTTTATAACCATCTATGTCTTGTCTTATGAATTATAATGCACAGCAAAACGTGTTTTACATCTTCTAGATTATTCGAGAATAAACAGTGATGTTTAGTCTCGTGTGTTTTTAGTGATTAATTTATTTCAGCAACAGAATTGCACAATCAGTCATATAGTCATACGCCGCATGTTTGCGCGCATTTGATTATTTCTGTAGACTTTAGTTCAAGCAATTTGCATGCTACAAATAAATGAATTACGGACATTATAAGTAATTTTAAATGAATATTACCTTTTGGTTGCTGCGGAATTCACCAACAATATCACCATTCACCAACGACTTGCCCTTCATTACTTTATTTCTCAATTTTGAATGATGTACAATGTGTATGGTTTAAAACAACGCGCCTTGGTGCCTATTATAATTCCCTTGTTTGAAATTGAAAACCCGACTCGTGCTGTCTTGCATGCGTGTCATTCCTACGCTAAGGGCCCAGAGGCAAGTGTTCATTGTATCGCACGTGTGTGTTGGCCAATCAGCTATCAAGCGGTGTCCCTTAGAAGCGCCCCTTGCTTTTGCTCTATATTCGTCCAATTGGAGGCTCCCAAACCTAAATTAGCGCATGCGCAATCGTTGATTTTAAGCTCTGAAGGCAAGCACGCTTGCCTTGGTTAATAATCAAGAAATTATTAGAACTCTTAAACAGGGTGTATCAAGATAAGTCTTCTTAATCCACTTGACTCTTTCTAGACAAAACATCTAGAACAATCACGCAAACACTAACAAGTGTTATGCAAGCAGGACATTAACTCGCGCACTAGGCAGAAGATTTAGTTTGATAATTGATATTGTTTAGAAGAGAACAATTAAGACTGATTTTGTTCAGAGATTGGTCCAGAACATTTTTTTATTCAGTAAAAAGTGTTTAGGCAAGCGGCGCTTGCCTACGCTTACATGACCGCACGCCACTGTAGGGACATTCCAGAAATAGTAGAGTTTGAGAATGTACTAAGCCATCAATTTTAAACTTTTTATTTTACTGTATTTCTATATACTCTATTTCTATATACTATATTTTATAATAATTCTAGATTCTAGGTATAAATTCTAATTGCAATTTAAAGTTTATTTACACGTACGTATTTAGAGCGAGTTTCTTCTTAGCTCTTGAGCGTTTAAATAAAATTGAAAAAAATTAAAAATTAAAAAAAGATTGATTGATTGATTGATTGATTGCATATTCAAACACATATTTCTTGCCTCGATCGAGAAGCTTAAATTTATCTACTGATTCATGCATGGTAAATAGAAATCAGACATTTATATGCTTTTTTATCCAAAAAAATTTTTAAGTGGTTAATTTCAACAGTTCAAGTTTGAATTACAAGGCGTCAAAATTGGTGATTTTACAATTATATAGGAAAATGCCTCGTTTTCAATTAGATATTGACGAAAAATTTGCCGATAACTTCAACTTGAAATGGATCTAAAAAGGTTGCAATACCTTTCTTGTGTAAAGTCACACCGCACTTAGACGTGGGAAAATAGGGGAAGACATGAAAAAGCTTTGTATTTGAACCCTAGTCGACTTGAGCGCCTAAGTTGTGGCTTTAGAAATCAATCGACAATCTGTATTTGTTTGGATTAAATAATAGAAACGTTTCTCCTTAATAATTTTGTTGTAAAAGATGACAGTATTTGTATTCTATCGGAAATCCCAATATTTTTTCCCTTCTGTTTGACGAAGTAAAATTTTGCTGTTATTTTGTGGTATAATTTATCGTGGCGTCTGGAGAAAACATACAAATATTTTTATATTTTTACATTGGCTTCAAAACCAAACAGCGTTTAAGGTGGCTCCATACAGTTTCTTGAAAAATGGAAAATACAAGTTTGAGAGTCCAAAACACGTACATAAACAATTCGGAAAAAGAATAGAACTAAATGTTATGCATAATTAAACAGTCTGACAATCACAAACTGTTACCAAATAAATACCAACAGTTGTTGCTATGGCAACAATGACGTTTCAAAATGCCTGCCAATTACCCTTCAAACTAATTTAATTCGAAAAAAACTTTGGTGACCCCCAATTTTTTTTTCATTAAAACTTTTCTTGAAGAATGAGTAATCAATAGGCCGATTTAAAAAAAATTCTGTATTTTTTTTGTATCATGTTTGTTAATTTTTAAAAAAAATTCGTTCAACAGAATTTTTTTTAAATCGGCCTATTGATTACTCATACTTCAAGGAAAGTTTCAATGAAAAAAAAATTGGGGGTCACCAAAGTTTTTCCCGAATTAAATTAGTTTGAAGGGTAATTGGCAGCCATTTTGAAACGTCATTGTCGCCATAGCAACAACTGTTGCTAATTATTTGGTAGCAGTTTTTGATTTTCAAACTGTTTAACTATGCATAACATTTAGTTTTATTCTTTTTTCGAATTGCTTAATCACGTGTTTTGGCCTCTCAAACTTGTATTTTCCATATTTCGAGAAACTCTATGAACATTCTTTCTCCCGCAAACGACACCCTGCAGTTTCGAGTTAACTTTTCTGCTATAGTTAAAAATCTAAGCCTCAAGAAAAAGAAATAACACTATATTTTTTATGTACAATTTTGTTTATATCTTTCGTGCGCGGGAACATTATCACGCGTGTTGTCCACGAAATATGCAAGGTACAATTATTCGCGCATGGCGCAGATAAATTGCCCACCTGTTACTAAACATTAATTAAATATACTGCACTACGCAAATACAGGATGTATGATATACGTGTGCACTCAGCCATCCCATAGCCAAATAATATTTCGTTTGTATCTTAATTGTTCCTATTACGGGGTTTTGACATGGCTCTTCATCAAAAATCTTTACTATCTTAAATTTTTCTAACGACACCTTCGATTTTCATAACTCACTTTATAAACTAAGGTTGATTTAGCAAGTCTGGTTATTTGGCTACAACCTCAGAAATGCTTTCCGGGTCATTAATTTCAATAACCGTTATTAAAGATTACAATGAATGACGTGTTTGGAGATGTCGGGAAAATGTGAGAGTGAGGAAGAAGATGAAATTTGTTCTTGAAGCGGGACTAATTACGAAATAAAAGTCCCTCTGGGACACAAATCCTTGAGAATCTAAAGAAGTCTTGGTTGTCATTTAGCTGGCACCACCGGACGCAGAACCCCTCTTCTGTATACTACTTACCGAATTAACTTCAAGATTTTATTGTTTTTGCAAAAGTCGTTTAGTTCAATCCCACGCTCTGCACGGTCTTAATTAGCTTGCTAGTACAGCTCTAATAATGTTTTTATTACATGATCTTTATTTATTTCTTACTTTATTTCAATGTCCAGAGTAAAAACAACAAAGATCGAAGTTTTCGACTTCTATCCAAAATCGTAAACAACCAGAACTCTTTCAGTCACCGTAAACATTGTCGTACTGAATTTTTTGTGGAGGTAAATTAACTTTTATGATATTTGTATACAATTTTACTTTATTTGATTTATTAAAATAGACAACGGCAAAATGGGCGTGGTTTAATCAGAACCGCGCCCATTTCGTCCCCAAAATTGAGTCGTTCACCTCCCTCCCCCCCCCACCCCCCCCCCCCACCCCCCCCCCCCCACCCCCCAACGTATAGCCGTTGCTACGCGCCTGATAATTTATTTCTAACTTCCTGCGACCGATTGCGGTGCAAGGGATAGTCAAGGATGCAAAAATTCAAGAACGCCGCTGCTATTTTTACAATCGGTTTAGTATTTTTACGGTGGCTAATGTCGTTCTTACGAGAGATATTCTTTTGTTATTAATAATTTGTTATTTATTAATTAATGAAATATCAATTATATTATTTAATTTGGAATAATTAGGAAAATCTGACGGTGGTAGACCACGCTCGCACCCTTCTAGTTACGCCCCTGTTTAAATACATTTATATGGGGATTATAGCTTGAATCTGCCGAATCTAACGCTATAGGTTTTCTCTACTAAAAATATTAAGATCCATTTAATTATTTGGCTACATTGAAAGTTTTTATGACACAAAAATTAATTTGTCTTATTTCATAGAATACTTCAAATGACAAAGTAATATCTTTTTCAGTTTTTCGTATTTGGCTTCGTTGTTGAGATATTTCCGTTTGTTTGATATGTAAATGTCACACCTGCATAATGACTTATCGGAAAAGGTTATATATCTTCGCTATTATCAAACGAAATCACTTGAAATTTCATGTGTGATGTTGTGGGAGGAACACACGCACATGCGTCCTTCGAATTAAGTTTGGTTTGATAATAGCAAAGATATAAAATCGAAATCACTTGAAATTTTACATGTGATCTTTGTTTTTTGAACAACTTTATTGGACGCGTCTATATGACATACAATAAAAATACATAAATACAAGAAAAAGACAAAAAACGGGCCCAAGAGGGTTCGCGCGAACGGGACAAAGTCCCATGCGAGGCGCAGCCCTACGGTAAGACAAACATCACAAAAATATAAAAATACCTGAAAGAGACAAAATACTCATATACATAAAAGTTTAAGCCCGATGACAGGGGCAGTCGCGCACAAGCGAACATGTGCAAGACATGTCAATATCAAAAGTATTATTAAGTAAGGTAATACCATGATCGCCTCGGATTCTTTTGTTCTCTTAGGGAAATTTAATCGCTAAATTCCCCACGTTTATTTGTTTGAAAACTACTCATGCATACAAATTAGGGAAAATTTCTAATTTTTCCTCCAAAACGGGGAAAAATTAGAAATTTTCCCTAATTTGTATGCATGAGTAGTTTCCAAACAAATAAACGTCTCACACAACAAAATAATGACTTTATTATACATGTTTAAGTTAAGATATAGTACACAATTTTCCATCAAGAGCTTGTTGTAGAGGTTTAAACTCCGCCGAGCGAAACAAATTCTTGTTTGGATGAAGCGACTCCACAGTTCGATTAAGACCACAGAACAGACTGTATAACACTTCATGACGGTATTCACCTCGATCTTTCTTCCTTACTTCCACGGCAAATCTGCTCAGCCAGTAGTTTATGTCCCTTATGGTTAGACAATCCAAATCTGGTACACGTCTGAATTCTTCATCCTCTGCAACAAACTCATTGAACTCCTTATTCCTCGCTTCTGCCCACTGTCTATAAACGTTTCTGCTCCACATGGTGTGTTTTTTAGTATTCAAAGGTGTTCTATTTTCTCGGACATTCTGAACATCCTTTTCTGTGACAAATGCAAAACGGTTCTCTGCCATGATCTCGCCTGCCTTACTCACTTTGAATCGATATCCAATGTGCCTCATATTTATACACATGTATTCATCAATTTTTGATGGCTTTATTCCCAAGCGAGTCCTTACAATTCAAATCCTATTTCCTCATTAATCATGGTATTACAAAC
Source organism: Paragorgia papillata (assembly GCA_035771165.1). NCBI lineage: Eukaryota > Metazoa > Cnidaria > Anthozoa > Scleralcyonacea > Coralliidae > Paragorgia > Paragorgia papillata. The sequence goes on from JAWNZC010000353.1 coordinate 1,994,139, forward strand.
TAATATTTGTGGAATTCCACAAACCTCCCGAGGGTGAGGGACATTTAATCACTAATTTCCCTCATATCATGGCATTACTTATAAAAAATATATAAATTACAAAGAAACCCCTTTAAAGAAGCAGCACTATGGAAAGTAAGTAATGGGGCTAACTTGCAAATAAAGTTCCAGGGTTTAACAATTCTGTTAAAATACGAATCTAAGAAAGTATTGGTTTTGCAAATGGTTGGTTTTAAGGTTAAAGTCGGGTTTAAAAAAAGTGATGTTGTGTGGGGAACACACGCACATGCGTTCTTCGAATTAAGTTTGGTTTGATAATAGCAAAGATATATAAACTTATTCGTTGAGTCATTATGCACGTGTACGTCACAACATGTGACATTTACATATCAAGCAAACTGAAATATCTCAACACACGAAGCAAGGAAAAGAAAAATTGCTAAAAATGTTACTTTGTTATTTTAAGTGTTGTTTCAAGTAAGACAAAAATAATTTTCGTGTCATAGCCACTTTAACCCCTTGACTACCAGGAATCTTCCCTTGACCAGTAAAATCGTCTGGCGTTAGTAAGAGTAAAATACTAAAGCCTGTTTTCCACTTGCGAAACATTTCTATTGTAAATATTTAATAGATTTTTAACTAGTTCCAGCCGAGAGGTCATAACAAAAAAGAAAAATGTCGATTCGCGCGAAAAAATTCGGAAATGGAAAACCGGCTTAAAGGTGCGTCTATACATGTGCGCTTACGAGTTAAAAGGTTAAGGAAACGGGCTTGCTTGTTTGCTTCAGCAAAGGCTTTACAGAGTGAAGTATATTTTATATAAGACTACAAATAGAAGACCATGTTTGATTTGTCAAGAATGTAATATGCTAGTCTTGATAAAGTGCGTACTGTACAGCTGGGAGTCGTAATTATTTTAATACTCGAAAAGCGACAATTAATTAAGGTTACCTCAAACAGTCTCACTGCGATTCTACATGGCTTATAGATTGCTTCTGAAAATTTTGAACTTTTTAACAAAAACTTATGCGCACGCTGTTCCGCGGGTTTTCTAGATGTGCACAGGCTACGCCAAAGTTGCACAAATCAGTAGCCCGAGTGAACGCCTGGAGCTTGAGATGTTTCTTCTGTGTGGTCCATGGCCTTAAATGATTACGCTACTGTGAGACGGTTATTTTAATACAAGCTCTTCGAGATCCTGTAAAACTGGACCAAGTAAGAGATTAAGAAATCCAGCACCTCTCTGGACCAAAATTGTCTTCTTTCTTTTATAACTTTAATTTCCCGGGGGGCGCTAGGGTAGATATATAATCTTTGTGAGTCTTGAGTTTATCCATGAGGTGTGTCGTAACGGGATTATGCATTTGGTAAATATTAAATGCGCAATAGCAGATACATTTTACTTGTTCATACCCTGGTTACAGTAGTTTGCTCTCGTAAGCGGTCTCTCGCCCCTATAAAATTACGGGAGCGAAAACTTCTGGGACCGATAACTTGTTCAGGGCTTGCCGTCTGCAAAAGGTTGCGATGTTGTAACGACGCAGATGAACATAAATGCTGTAGAAAAGCAATTGTTTTACAAGCAACATCTTGTTTAGAGGACGCCGTTGAAAGATTGATGTAAATGCTACCAAAACATGCAATTTTCATTGTCTTTGCAAACGTTCTAAAATACAATATATTTAAAAAAGCTAGGGCATTTTTTATAAATTAAACATAATGATTGACTGGTTGACTTTGTTTTTACCAAAAAAAAAAGCTTTCCTTCACATTTGGAAATATGTTTGACGAACTATACAAATAACAGAAATTCGTTACTCTATTAATGGCTCATTATGATAGCTGACATCATTGTAGATATTTTAAGCTGATAATCCTTTTTGTAAAAATATTTAAAAATTACCTTTAAGTTTTCAATAAAATCGTTCGATTATAACATTTATAATATTGTTTCCTCCATCTAACAGACTATTCGCTTGCATTGCTGGTACGAGTTGTGACGTAAATACCTTCACAGATCGTTTGCAGCTTTCACTGTTAATGGTTTGCAGCGTATTAAAAATTTCAGGAGGTGATTCAAATTACACGGAAAGTGGTTCAAATTACTCGGAAAGTGGAAGTGACAGTGAAGAAAATGTTTCTGAAGATTCCGATATATTAGAAGTTAATTATGGCTTCGTACCGTATGAAAATGAGCCACTTGCAAATGATGAAGAAGCTTCAGTCGAAGATCCAGTCGTTGACGAAGATGGGTTAAGCCCAGAAGTTTTAGAAGCAAGATATGAAGGGCAAATTACAGTAGATGACTGCTTAATATCTCTGAATGCACTTCCTAAACGTAGCTTAACACCCAAAAGCTGCGTACAATAACCTTCATTTTTCTCATGTACTATATTTTGATAGGTGTAAATGTGACCATTGCAAAAGCGAGCACCTCGTTGGCGCAAGAGAATATCGCTGTTGCAAAGAAGTGGTCCCGGCTACAGGTATACTTCTCTTCAATGGAAGTATCGAAAATGTCAGCTGTATAACGGAGCATGAAGATTACGGAACGATGACAAACCAGGCCGTGCTGCTCCATGTCGGTCCCATGCTAAGGTACAGGAAAGGGAATAATTATAAGCGTCCACAAAGAAGTCAGCAAGCCAGCACCAACGAGTAAGTGACAATTTTGCAAATCTAGCTTGGCGTTGAAACCATGGTCGAACAAAAAAGAAATTTGTAAGATGAGGTGCATTGCTATAAAAATAGCAATGATATGTTTACCAAACTTCTACTAATGATCTAATATATTTAAAGTAAGTTATTGTATAAGCACTCATAAAGCTAGAGTTTTTATTTCCAATATTTTTATTCGGTTTTTGTCGATTTATTTCAGATTTTGTCGAGCTGTGGCATTTTGATGACTGATCAAGTGGATGTGTGGTAGCATGGGTTGGGAAACTACCCGGCCACTACCTGCATGCATATACCACAACATTAGGACAACGTTTAGCACTAGCAATTCAAAAGGCTATGTAGCTGGAAATGAAAGAAGATAAAACAAAGACATTTATTTGTAAGAAGTAAATATGCTTTATATATATATACAACAAACATGAACATATGAAAAGTCCTTTTTTAGTTTTTCGCTTAACATCTTTTCCTTTTATGTCCCTTTTTTGGGTGCCCATATGTCCTACAAGTTGCTAGCTTCCTTTTTTTTTGTTGTGCTGACTCGACCAGTATGTTTCAGTACAGCATTTCGTTTCCTTGAGTCCATCCACAAGGCATCTTGTTCTTGAACTACATGTAAGAAAAAAGGGTAATCAGTAATTATTACTAATACATCCAGTGAAAAAAATATATACAGAATCATGATATTCAAAACCTTTTTAAAAATATAAAAGTGTTTGGTTACATGTAATTAACCAATTCCTGCTGAAGTTGGCTTCAACCGACTGCTTCCCTCTGTTTAACAAAATTGTCTGACATTAGACACAATAAAATACAAAGCTGCCTAATAGGCAGGAATGAGTTAATATTGATGTGGTTTATTGACTGAAAAATGCAATGCAATACTAACAGTACTTTACCAGTGGGATATATTTCATTTTGCATCTGATTCCTTATCTTCATCCTTTCTAAAGTTACATCGGATCCTTACTAGGTTTGTTTTCAAACTGACTATTTAGTGGCTTTGGAATCTTTTCCTGATATCTTGTCCGTATAGCATCAAGCACTGAGTTTTCAACGCTGAACAAGAGTTTGTTGACATAATCTAGATGAATATAATATTTTAGCTCGTGTTTGTACTGTATTAAACGTACAATGGTTTTAATATAAACACCGGCTGATAAGAATACAATACATGTATGTTTGGGGCAGTATGCAATTGTTTCCTTCCAGTTTTCAGACAAAAAATATGTTTTGCTTAACCCGTTTCTGAAGTAGTCTGGTAGCCAGATTAAAATAAAAGGTGTGTTAGGCAGCAAATTGCATTAATGTATTTTTAAGACCTTGAAAAGGTTTCATGAAAAGTTTTGTCATAAATAATTCACCATATGTAGGTTGAACAGGTACATTTCTAACAACGTCAGCCCCCAACTTAAATTTTGGAAATGTTAGTTCACATAGTCCTTGCCATCCTTGGTTTTCTGTGTTTTCCTTTGAAGGTTTTCATTAAAATGTAAACACGCTAAAATATGCCTATGGGTGAAGAAGGACGCAAATTAGAGTAATAAATGTGACTTGCAATTTTTTCTTTTTGCAATTTTTCTTCTCCTTTAATTTTATCTTGGATGTGTCTGCATGAGTGAGTGAGTGAGTGAGTGAGTGAGTGAGTGAGTGAGTGAGTGAAATTCTTTATTGCCTCCATAATTGAAGATACATGAATAAATTAAAAATAAAAAATAAAAAATGTAAATTATAATACATCTTTTTGGAATTTTTTAAATAATAATAATAATAAAAAAAGAAAATAATTAACAAAACTAACTAATCATCGATAACTGTCAATATAACTGGCTATTTCAATAGTCTCAGAAATGTATTCCGCTACACCATTCGCTACACCGAACGAATAAATGAACGAATAAATGAACGAATAAATGAACGAATAAATGAACGAATAAATGAACGAATAAATGAACGAATAAATGAACGAATAAATGAACGAATAAATGAACGAATAAATGAACGAATAAATAAATAAATAAATAAATAAATAAATAAATAAATAAAATACATCATTCTAGTACGTATTGTATTACTAATTAAATTATACATGTAAAACATGCAAAAGTTAAATGTATTATATCTATGGACAGAAAAACGGAATCATTGTTTACAAGACATAAAGATAAAAAAAAATTGAAAGCACTTAGTTATTCTGGAAAAAGGCTTGGTAATGGCTGGTAGAGTTTATGGTTGAAAAGAAAAAGATTGAAGGTTGACTTCATACTTTATTAAAATTTGTTGGTTGGCAATGCCAATGATGTTTAATAGATAAAGTGTACTCACGTATCTCTCGAGTTATTTCCGCAAGCGGCTGCGAGTCTTTTGAACACCGTGGAGTTTTCTCTTCATTTAACACAATCAGAACAGTTCACTTCAGTTGTAGGGATAGAAACAGTGCTAGACGATACTGGTAAGACAGGGCTTGAATGGTTGTTAATTTCTGGAATTCCAAAAGAACTCGGTTGTTCTTGCAATGTATTTTCCTTGTTTTCTTTGAGATGGTTTCGAGATAAATATGGTTGCTTCAATTCTCGTATAAACTATAAGAAATTTGTAGTAAGTCGTCAGTACGCCACAGTTTATACGGCTTATAAGTCGTATTAAATTATTAACAAGCACAACTTACCACACGTTTATCACGGTCGGTTGCCAGCTGTTGTGCCTTTTGTATTGACTTCGCAAAAATCGAAGGAATCGATCCCCTCGCTAAAAAATTCGCTTCAGTGGTTTTAGAGTTTTTCTTTTCCGTTTCATGCTGTTCTTTTGGCTGGTTAAACAACGCAGTCAAGCTAGCATTGTGCGTAAAGCACGATGGTTCAAAGTGTTGAGAACACAGAGCTGACTTAGGCTTCGGCACAAAATCTGGTCTGTGAATCCTCACAAATCGTGTCCATTGTTTTTGATTGTCTTCATCTTTTGGAAACTTATGCATTGATACACAATGTGTGTCCAACGTGTTCATGCAACTTACTTTATTCGGCTCACCGGCAACACAATACTGACCTCCGCGTTTTTACTTTAATTATCCCGCCATTTTGTTGCTTTGCATACTATGCGGCTGAAGTGAAGTGCAAAGGTATTTACGTCACAGCCTGGATATGCACACACTTCCGGCCGCGCGAACTTTGTCGCGTAAAGTGTGCATTGTTTGACTTCGATTTTTGTTATATAAAAGGGTACGCAATTAGATTAAAACACCAGAAACCTAACTTTTAATCCTTTCTTAGTGAAAATATCCAATAAAAATTTTCGTTTCATAGGCACTTTAATTTTTCAATTTTAGTAATAACCGATCAGATTGCAGAACAATCGCGTTAGGTGTTGCATTTACGTATTTTCAGCAATTGCTTTCCTAAACTGAGCTAAGCAATTTACAATTGATTTACCTGTTCCGCTATTACATAGGACACCGCGGCATCTAAGAAGTGCAAAAAACGTGTTTCGCCCATGCTCGATGCCTGCAACTGGCCAAGTACTGCTCGCTTCCTGTACAACCAACGCAATTTAGCCGTATTTCTCCACTACAATCTGGAACTTCCCAACCTCGAAGACCTACGGAGCCCGATTAGTGGCAAACTAATTTTGTGCTTGATATTACCAATATCATGCTTAGTTTTCTTTTTCTCGTGCTTATATTTTTTTTCTCGCGCTTAGTTTTTTTCTCGCCCTTAGTTTTTTTCTCGCGCTTAGTTCTTTTCTCGCCCTTAGTTTTTTTCTCGCCCTTAGATTTTTTTCTCGCCCTTAGATTTGTTTCTCGCCCTTAGTTTTTTTTCTCGCGCTTAGTTTTTTTCTCGCGCTTGTTTTTTTTTTCCCGCTTGTCTTTTTTTATCGCACTTAGTTTTTTTTCTCTCACTTAGTTTTTTTTCTCGCGCTTAGTTTTTTTTCTCGCCCTTAGTTTTTTTTCTCGCCCTTATTTCCCCCCCCCCCGACTTTTTCGACCGCTGAATATCATGTCGCAGACTCAATATTTGTGCACGGGCAAAAACATGGCGAAACCGAAGCAATCTTAAACCACTCACCTATTAAAAAGGTAAATAAATTGGTTTAAATAGTTTTCGTATGGAGCCATTGCTTGCTAGTTCATTCCTACAATTGGAGTGTCATGGCCAGAAATTGCGGACATCGACAATGCGCATGTGCGTATTTCGTTACTAAAATGGCGTCTGCGCTGATATGAAAATGTATAGAAAAGAAAAAACATTTCAAAATAAAAGCAATTGAATGGGCCGTAGAATTATTTGCCGTGTTGGTTTCTTCTTCTAGAACATAATTCAAATCTCATAGATAGTATTTTAACTCAAACTGATGTCGTAAAATTCACGGTACAATCTTACATTCAAATTTGCAATCTGTGCTTGTGAATCCCTAGTACAGAAATCGAAAACATCTTACAAGTCATCAGGTTTAACAGTCGCTGGTCGAACATCCTTAAACTGGAGTAAGTTTGCCGAGTTCGTTCCTCGAAGCCAACATAATCTTTAGTACACACTGAGATTTTCAGCCAGATTTATGACCATTAACAGCGTACATTTTGGAGATAGAAAATACAAAAGTCGAAGACAGACAAGTGAATCAAACAGCTCGCCATATATACCAGAAATAGCGAAAGTAGTCTTAACCTTTCGCTAGAAAAACTGTGATTTTCCAGATTCTGCCGCCATGTTTGATACCAAAATAAAGCTTAGAACCCGGGCTTTCTAATGCCACGGAGAATGAAGTAAACCAGTCAGCCTGGACAGCTTATAAACGCGTTGCACTTTTACTTCCGCTTGCAAAATCCCGCGAATTTTTATGTTTTTAACATGTCACACTCGACAGACCATATTAATATACTAAAAGCGTTCAGTTTATCACAATTCAAGCAGAAAGTTGTATTGTCTACAAATCACTGTTCAAATCACGTCAAAAAGAGAAGTGTGTCGGAAGAAAAAATAGTGTTCACAATAAATATTCCACTGCAGCAGCTTAGAAGTTGGCGTGATCTCAAAGATGGAGAATTGTTACGACCCTACTCGTACGTTCAAATTCTGAACGCTTTCATCAGGCATTACCGAGTACAAATAAAGGTAGACTGCAAGAGGATCAATGGCTTGCTGAGAAGAGCTTGTAGTGAGGCAAAGTGCACAAGCTGTAAGAGTGTGATTTTTATGATTTTTTCCACCTCGTAAAATTCTGCACGGGAAGCCATATTTCATTTCATACCGAAATAGAGAAGCGGTGAGCGATTGTAGGGGCCACCGAGGAGTTTATAGGGAACTCTGCGAAAGGCTGCTGTACAGTCAGCGCTGGCTCAAATGTCCGCAATTTCTGGCCATGTTGGACTGAAAGTTGATACATGGCGGTCTTGAATATTGGTTTTGTAATTATTTTCAATTTGCTCGTGTTAAATCGGAGATACATTTAAATGTTACGCAGCGTTACCTCCCTAAATACCTACTCTACAACGCGTTACTTTCATTGGGAATGAATAGACGAGTTCAAGGTTACGGACGCCATATTGAAAATGGAGTCTGGGGCGAGCGCGGTCAAAGGGGGCAAACGCCTTATATATATTTTCATATGTAAACTTCACGATTTTTTTTCAGTGGGTGAATGGTTTACGCTTGTTTTGAACGATTTCGGGTCCGTATCGTTTTGTAATTTCTGTAATACTTCAAGGAAACGTAGGGAAAGCTTTGTATGTTATTTTCGAAGGCTTGGAGGATTCTAAAATAAATCGCGATGGTTTGTTGAGGAATTGTAGGCGAGCGCTTCACTGATTTTGTCATGAAAATATTATTCTAGACTCTCTAGGTTCAGTTCACGTCCTTAAAAGTGCAATCTATCACTAACATTTAGAATACCTGCTCGTAAATTGGCTTGTTCATCGCTCCTCGCTCTGTATCAATAGGCGCGTGTACATACAATTCCGCAACAAACCATCGCGATTTATTTTTTAATCCTCCAAGCCTTCCAAAATAACATACAAAGCTTTTTTTATGTTTCCTTGAAGTATTACAAGAATTACAAAACGATACGGACCCGAAATCGTTCAAAACAAGCGTAAACCATTCACCCACTTATCAAAAATCGCGAAGTTTACATATGAAAATATATGGCGTTTGCCCCCTTTTTTCGCCCCAGACCCTTTGCCCCCCTTTTCAATATGGCGTCCGTAAGCTTTAACTCGTCTATTACAAAGAGATCTTACTGCTGATTGGATTAATGCATGGTTATTACTTGAGTATACGTCAACGGTTAAAGAGAATTCTAATGTCTCGTGGTGTTGAGAGAAGAATAAATCGTAGCGATATTTTCAAGAGGTTTTTCGATGCTTGGAAATGGAATTGCGTGGTAGTGGAAGTAGTATTGGGTATAGACAAATGACCCAAAGACTTTCACACGCCTAATCGCCTATGGCCTTTGTGTTGACATAGATACTGTTAGAAACCTATCCAATTGTAGGAATGAGCCAGCAAGCTATAACTCCATACGAAAACTATTCAAACGTTTTAGTTACCTTTTTAATAGAATCGTCCATGTTTACTCCTGTAGTGAGTGCTTTAAGATTGCTTCGGTTTTGCCATGTTTTTGCCCGTGCACGAAGATTGAGTCTGCGACATGATATTCAGCGGTCGAAAAAGTCGGGGGAAACAAAGGGCGAGAAAAAAAACTAAGGCCGGAAAAAAAACTAAGCGCGAGAAAAAACTAAGCGCGAGAAAAAGAAAACTAAGCACGATATTGGTAATATCAAACACAAAATTAGTATGGCACTAATCGGGCTCCGTAAAGAGCTGCTCTAGGCTCTAGCTCCAGGGAAGAATGTAATAATCTTGCAAAATGCTACATTATTGACGACAATTTAAACGAGCTTCAATGCGAGTTTAACTTGTTGGAAACATTTAAGTGACATTTAAGGTTATGAATACGTTAAACGTAGTTTACATATGTGTTACTTATTAATAATATATAATATATGTCTCTACTATCAAAACTAAATCACATGCTTCACCAATGTGATGTGTTCAGCACTTTTCCGTTCCGCTTGCCATGTTACAAAATCGCATGTGATCACATGTGGTTCACATCTGATCACATGTGGTTTACATGTGATCACATGTGATCACATGTGATTTTGGAACATGACACGTGGAATTTTTATAAAGGAGGATTCACGGATAGGATTGCATTGATCATGCACTGCTGTAACAAAGGTCATGTGTGAGTGAAAATAATTTTCGGTTACATAATTAATAAAAATGAAAAAATTGTTAGACGTATACAAGGCCTGTTTATATAGAGATGAGTTACTCTGTCAGTCAAGTCACTCGGTCAGTCAAGTTACTTGGCACATGCAGCACATCATGTGTCACAAGATTATTACATATACTGTTTTTCCTACCATAGTGTCTATATGAGACAAATGAGCGTCTTCCCCTGCTGAGAGCTAAGAAGTTAATTGCCTTCATTTGATTATGGGTTAGCTGTGTCTTTACTCGTGCAAAGACTCGATTTGTTTAAAATTGTGTTTGTACGAACGGATATTTGTACAGATTTCTGTTCGTATATTACGCAATCCCTTCGCAAATGATTCCTAGCCTGCGTACAGGCGCTCATATTAAGCTCCGCTGCTCAAAGCAGCGTAGCATTTCAGAAACATTCCAACAGGAAGATTGTACAAACTACAAATGTAAACAATCTGAATTTAATAGCAGTTCAAACCTCGCCACCACCTCCAGGGGATTTTCAGTGAGAAAAGACTTTCTTGTGAAGGTAAAAGACAACTACGTTTAATATTACGATTGTGTGTTGCTGACTTTGAAAAACATTTATATGACAAACTTACCGTTGTTATCATGTCGAAGAAAATCCTCGACCTCTAACTGATTTATTTTACGGCTAATATGTATAAAAGTGGAAATAAAGATTTCTCACAAAGTTCTGATCAATCGCAATCAAGAGTTAAAAAATAATATAATAATAGCAATACTATTGGAGAGTAAAGGCTCACTTTAGACGTCGCCCTTGTGTCGAGTAAAATCTAATTATTTAGCTTAAATACCAGCACAAATTCATCACAAGTCCAGCGTATGAAGACAATGTCAAATATATAAAGGTCAAACTCGGTTCAAATCTATGAGAACATCATGAATTTCAAGAACGGCGTGGATTCATACTATGGTTTTTAGTCATAAAACGTGGCCAGTTCTATTGACTGGCACCATTTTGATTTAATTGAATAGATGTACGACATATAAGGTAATTAATCACATAAAGATCTGACGAATAATACCCTGGATACCAGAGGTTCATTTGTATTCTATTCATGCATGGGTTAAATATTAATATATATCAGACTGGGCAAACTTGGGTGGAGTGGGCAAACTCGGGTGGAGTGGGCAAACTTGGGTGGAGTGGATAAATTTGGGGGGAGTTGGCAACCTCGGTTGGAGTGGACAAACTCGGGTGGTGTTACTGGAGTGGGGAAGAGAGTGTTACTTGGGCTACAGACTACACAAGGTTGCCTGTGGAGTACGCTAAAGGTTTTCAGCTCAATAACGAGGCAGCACTTCACTTGCGATAGTAACTTCTAGTCTTATATATATATTAACACTGCAGCCAGAAAAACCGGTGGTTATGTTATTACCCATCGATAAAAATGGGAGTTGTTTTTTCCCCCGTTTTTTTTTTGGTCGGGGGGGGGCGGTTAGGTTATAGTAATTTATTTGAAATTATTTAACAGCTGAAAATATGATTATGATTATAGATTTAGGGCAGGTGTTGGGATAGTTTATAATAAAAAGAATGGAAGGTGGTGTGTGTGTGTGGGTGGGGGCACGGGGTTACGTTATAGGCATTTTTTAAAACTATATCAATAGCTGAAATGTAGGTTTTGAATAGGTCATAAGTTTAAAAAAAGTAGGAGGTGAAAGGGTGCAGTTAGGTTATAGTAGGGTTTTTTTAATTTAAGCTTTTCTGGGATTGAAGGCAAGGTGCAATAATAATAAACAAAGGACACGAGGGGTTGCATTAATGTATTTCTACTATAAGCTTTCAATAGAATCGTTCTATTATAACATATACAATAGTCGCATAAAATAATATATTATATATACGTTGTATGTTGTCCATATTTATGATATCACAGTCACTTAACACTTTGAGGCCTGGACTTCTCCCTGTGCTGAATAAAATCGTCTGGCGTTAGCCAGGATAAACCTTACAGACTCGTCGTCCGGCTTCAAATGGTTAATGAGATAGGTTTTAACAATTTAGCCTGTACCTCTCTCTGTGCTGAATAAAATCGTCTGGCGTTAGCCAGAATAAAATACTCGTCGTCAAGCTTCAAAGTGTTAAAAGGTTTTCATACAAGAGACTGAAGTTATGATTGGGTTTGTCTCTATAAACAAATCCTTGAATAAGTGTATATAAGTTTGAGGAAGTATAAATAACAGAAATTTGTTATTCTATTTTTGGCTTATTATGATGTGTGGATTAGCAAGGTGATTTCGCCTAATGCTGATTTGTAGCTGAGTAAATCGTTGTACGTCGGCATTACTTAGTACATGCCCCTCGATGAGACACCAAGCCAGCCCTGCTGCCAGACGGGCGTCCACATATGTCACAGGCGATTCCGGTGGCGTCTGCTTTCCCAGGGTCCTTGCGGCGGAGTCTTGTCTGTCGTCTTATCTGCACACGCTTTTTTCGCCACCGCTCCATCCCACTCCAGACCATCTTTCTCCGTGCTACTCGATCCAGAGCAATATCTTCCCATCCGTCACGGATCTCACACTGTCCTAAGACTTCCTTCAGCGTGTCTTTGTACCTCAATCTTGGGCTTCCTTGCTTTCTCGTTCCAGTAGCCAACTCACCGTACAAGTACGCTTTCGGGAGCCGCTCGTTTCCCATACATAAACGTGCCTGCCCACCGAAGCTGTCTTCTCTTAAGGATTACCGCCATCTCCGTAAATGCTTGTGTCGTTTTGAGAGACTGGCCCTCTAGCATGATAGTTGGTTCCACGTACTCTGCTGATGGTGCAGGCTGATGCAGGACCTCTGTTTTCTTAACATTTTATCTGAAGACAGAAGTTATTCGCTGCAGAGGCAAACGTATCCATCAGGCGTTGTAAGGCTTGTGCTGAATGACCGAATAGGCCGCAGTCGTCGGCAAACAAAAGATCGCGAATAAGAAGTTCGTGAGTTTTCGTCTTTGCTCTCAGCCGTGACAGGTTGAAAAGACCACCATCCGTCCTAACATTCAGGTATATACCATCAGTATTAGTCCTCAGCGCCTCGTTGAGCATAGCTGCAAAAAATAGAACAAACAGGATGGGGGCGATGACGCAACCTTGCTTGACACCTGTTGTTATCTCGAAGTTCTCAGAAGTTTCCCGCCAGCGCAGACTTGTCCCATCATTCCGTCGTGGAGCTGACGTGTGGTGGCGATCAACTTGCGTGGAGCTCCGAGCTTCTCCATGACCTGCCATAATGCCTCGCGGTTGACCGTATCAAAAGCCTTGGTTAGGTCTATGAAGACAGCATAGAGTGCACGATTTTGCTCGATGCACTTTTCCTGCAGTTGTCGAGCCGTAAAGAACATATCGATTGTACTGCGTGCAGCTCTGAATCCGCATTGAGACTCAGACACAGTGTCCAGGAAGTTTGTTACAATCCTTGCTGGATAATCTTCGCGAGGACTTTTCCGGCTACTGCTAAGAGCGATATGCCCCGATGGTTACCACACTCCGATCTGCAGCCATTGCTCTTATAGATGGTTATAATGGTAGCATCCTTGAGCTGCTTAGGAACGATCTCTGCGTCTGCCATATTCTGGTGAATAGGTCGAGCAGCTTGATAGCAAGCTCACTTCCACCATATTTGAACACCTCAGGTGGTATACCGTCTTCTCCAGCTGTTTTACCGTTAGGCAGGATTTTGATGGCTTTCATAACCTCATCCAGAGTGGGAGGATCGCCAGCGGATTCGACTATTGTCCGACTTGTCATGGATGGCACCGAGTGATCGTTTACCGTGGAAGGGGGGTTTTGCAATTCGCTGAAGTGCTCCTGCCATCTCTCCAGGACATCCTGCTGGTCAGTGAGAAGTTTATTACCATCAGCTGTTTTGAGCGACGCGAATCCAGTTCGTCTAGGGTCATTCACTTCGTTGACAAGCTTATGTAAGACCTTTAAGTCGTGAGTGTCAGCACATTTCTTGATCTCATATGCTTTCCTTTCTATCCATTCACTCTGATATTTACGCGTAGCCGACTTTAGGTTTGCGGCAGCCTCCTTTAGGCGATTTGTTGTCGCCCTTGTTTGGCGGTTGAGCGAGGCCTTCTTTGCACGGTTCTTTTCCTTAATAAGCGGAATAATATCCCTGTGATTTTCAACAAACCAGTCGGTGTCCTTCCTTCTGGTGGTGCCCAGAACATCCAAGGTAGTCCTCGTCATTATGTCCCTTAGAGCAATCCATTCCTCGTTTACGGTTGGGTTTACATCCACCAAGTCTATGACCTTGCAACCTGACGTTCAATTCCGCTTCTAATTCAGCCCTCTTATCGGTCGACCTTAGCGCTCCAACGTTCAGCTTTGGAATCCGTTTGCACGTCCGTCTTGCTTTCGGCTTTAAGCTTTATCTCAGACGACTTAACAGGAGCCTGTGATCAGTCTGGCATTCCGCACCTCTCATCACGTGTGTCTGCATCACGTCTTTCAGATCCCGCCTTCTAGTGATCATATAGTCAATTAGATGCCAGCGTTTGCTTCGGGGGTGCATCCACGTCCCTTTGTGGGCGTTTTGAAAGAAAGTGTTTGGAATGGCCAGATCGTACTCTGCGCACTTTGACAATAGGAGTAAGCCATTGTTATTGACCTTGTCTACACCATGTTTACCAATTTGCTCGGGCCATATGTTAATGTCCTGGCCCGCACGGGCATTGAAGTCGCCGGCGATGACAAGCTTATATCCCTTTGGCGTGTCCTTGATCACATAACTTAAGGCCTCGTAGATGGCTTCCTTCACCTCGTCTGTGTAGGCCTAAGTTGGCGTATAAACGCTGATTAATGTAAGGTACTTGCTGTCCCTGAGCGGTATACGGACAACCATGATGCGCTCGTTTATGGCGCGCGGGGAGCTTTCGAGCCTCACCGCAATGTCAGATTTCATTACAATAGCCACTCCCTGGAGTCGTTGCATTTCTTCTGGAAGGCCGCTCCAGAAATATGTGTAACCCGAACTCTTTTCCGTAACTTGACCGCTGTCCACAAAGCGTGTTTCACTCAGGGCCGCGATGTCGATCTGGTATCTTTGCAGTTCCAGTGCCACCAGAGCTGTCCATCGTACAGCCGTAGTTTTATCTTGCAACGTTCGTACATTCCATTTTCAGATCCATAGGTCAGTCCGTTTTGCTTCTGCTGTTTTCATACCGCTATAATGGTTTCCAAGTGACCGCGGTCTGCCACCCGAATTCAATGTGCGCTCGCCATGTTTGACCCACCTTTTCTAGGGTCGTCCCCAGGTGGGGAGAGCAGGGCCATAGACGTGTTGCCGGAGCATCTTTAGAGCACGTGTAGATACAACGACCAGCGCTTCAGGCCGCCAACGTGCATTTTTGAGACTAGCATCCTCCAGTGAACCGTCACCTGACACCGTTGCCTCTCCACCATCGCCGTTGGACTTGGACCAAGGTCAGGTCAGGTCAATAAACGATCTGCCACTGGTACCATGTAACCTAGTGCAACCTGCCGCATGGTCGAGTCGCCGGCGACTAAACCGACAACCCCATCAGTCTCTGAACTGATGTGGTGGGTGTGTGGGCACCCGGCAGGAATAAAAACAAAACCCGCTAAAGGGCGGAGGAGCTCACTCGAGCCAACGGCCAACCACCCCAACTATGGGTTAAATAGCAGAGTCACGGTGGGTGTTCCAGGCGATTTGGTTGTTACCCATCTAGCGGCTGTTGGCGCACCGCGCAAGGTGCTTGCGGAGTACCCGTGGGCGATCTCCTGTTACTGGAACTTCCGGCCAATTCGCTGCATCGACACTGACTGGCAGTCGTCTGGCTAGGCCTGTCGACGAGTGTCAGTTTTCAGCGAGGTTGTTTTATTATAACATTTTAAAAAGCTGCACAAAATTCGTTATAGACGATACGTTGCTCATAATGTGTGCATATTAGGGTCACTTGGGAAATCTTGATTTGAGATAGCCAGTTATCTCAAAAACTGAAGGGAAATATACTAATTTCGTCAATATCAGATAAAAAAGACTTTTTTAAATTAGAATGGTTAAAAAAAATTAGAGAAATTAATTACAAACTAAAAATCTCAGCATGTAAATGTGACAAATTATACTGCAAAGGGCTGAACACTGTAGAATCCAGCGAAGTGGAATTGAGTGTTGTGTAGTGCATTAAAGTGCAGTTAATTGCAGGTTTAGTGGATACCAAACAAAACATTTTCAGTCAAGGTAAACATTGCCATATTTGAATTTTTTTTGTTTCTGTAAATGCAATTTTATATGATACACAGTAAATATGGAATACAATATGACTCTATTAATTTTTTGATTTTAGTTTTTCAATGTAAGTAATGAGCGGTCTTCACCGGTTTGCAAAGATCTCTCAGGAACCAATTAGGTCGCACAAAAATCGCGTTAGGTGTTGCATGCATTTACGAATTTGCATCAATTTCTTTTCGGAATTGAGCTAAACAATTTGCAATTGATTTACCTGATCCGTTATTACATAGGACACCAGCATCTCCGTAGTGCGGACACCCGGTTCTCCCCCATCCCCAATGGCTACAATTGGCCAAGTACTGTTCACTTCCTGTACATTTAACGCCACCTAACCATACTTGTCCACTACCATCTGGCACATCCCCACGTTGAAGAGCTGCTCTAGCTCCTGGAAAGCCAAGTTGTCGACAAACTACATTAGCATCGTTCAAGTCCCAGCCGTAATCACAAACCGTCCCCCATCTCCCATAAAGGATTTCGACACGTCCAATACCAGATTTCTTAAATTGTCCTTGCAATCGGATAGGATTACCTATGGAGAACAGTCAGAAATTTAATTTTTTATGGTAAAAATAATGGCATAAATATTCGAAAAACAATTTATTTAAGAAAGTTAGTGCAATTCGGTTAATTTATACCGGCATGGTTATGATTGGATGTGTTTCTACAAAAAAATCCTTGAGTAAGTATATATAAGTTTGAGGAAGTATAAATAACAGAAATTTGTTTTTCTATTTTTGGCTTAGTATGATAGCGGACATCATTGTAGATATTTTAAGCTGATAATCTTTATTTGTAAAAATATTTAAAAAAATGTCTTATATTAAGTTCTCAGTAAGGTTGTTCTATTATAACATTTAAAAATGCTGCATAAAAATAATATATGTACATTACAGCCACTAGGGAAATTTTTATTAAGATAGTTATCTCAAAATATACCAACTTCGTCAATAGCAGATAAAATTTCAAACGACAATAACGAAAAGCTAGCAATATTTATGTAACATCTATCTATTTTGTTTTAAGTGTGTTTCGCCTGCAGTAATTCGCTTTTGCTGTTGCAGTGACTCAGCCAAAATACTTTTCGTTCTGTTTCATTCTTTTTATTCAGCGTTGCGTAACGCGCGTGGCTAACGCGCGTGGCGTGACGCGCGTGGCGTAACGCGCGTGGCGTAACGCGCGTGGCGTAACGCGCGTGGCGTAACGCGCGTGGCGTAACGCGTGACGTAACCCGCCGCATAACGCGTGTCGAACGGATCCGGAAGCAATTGTGCGCATCGAGTAAGCTACATAAGCTTAGTGTTGAAGTATAGTTAATGCAGCGTCTTAAAAACATATTTAGCAAGATGTCGCTGAAAAATAAGGTTTCCGTGATCGATATGGATGGATTTATGATCGGAAAAAAGTTATTTTGCAAACGGAACTTGTCCTACTCAAAGTCTGGGTAGACGTAGGTTTCATATTCGTTCCTCTTTGACTTCAACATCTGGTGGAGTAAACTTGACGAGCGAGATCGGAAGAGCTGTCTTTTCGTAAAAAAAAAATATTCACAAACTCCCTATAGGTGTACCATTAGGCACTAAAGCTATTCCAATAGGTAACCTCTAGAATATCGTAAAGTTTTATATATCGCCAAGTTTGACTTAATAAAGAGTCGGTAGAAGCGTACAAGGACGGGCGGTTTGAACACGACTTTCTTTCTAAATTGAGAATTCCTTCCTTCAACTTAGGCTGCCTATATTCGTGGCTGGAAACGTGTGGAAATCACACGTAAATCAATACGTACCACCATTGCGCCAAAGTGGAAGTGGAAGCTTTTAGAAGATGGTTGACCCGTCATAAACAGTAACTTTTTAAGCTACGTTCAAAAAACCTTTAAGCCAGAGTAGCGTTAAAGGTAATATCCAGCTCGTTCTGCGCATGAACGAAGCTAATGTTTTTTACATCTTCGTTTACACAAATATATACTGATATCTTATTCAAGATTGTAAGCTTTTCTTGATTCCTCTTCATTACTTGTACCCCAAACACAACATTTTGAGAAGAAATAGAAGAAATCCGAAGAGGTATCCTTGTCGAATCGCTTAATTTTCTGCCACGTTGCTTCGAACGATTTCTCAAAACATATGAATTCATAGATAATTACATGAAGTACTCAACTCAGGCTGATTACTTCATGTAATTATCTACGAATGGTGCCCAAAACAAAGATGGCAGATCATGCGCAGACCGTGCTGGATATCACCTTTAAACTACGTCTGAGCCCCTGTATTTCTTCGCCACATTTAACCCCTGACAAGATTTCCTCTATATTATGCCCGGAATATAACACAAATATTTCAGTGCACTCTGTATTGGTTTGGTGGTTTTTAAACAGTTTTGTTTTGTTTTATGATAAACGACCCAACGTTCCGACACTCCGATCTAGTGTCTTCATCAGGGGTGATCGTTGTGAAGACAGATCTCATATTTATACTCTCATACAACCATTGATGACGTTGCCTATCAACAAGATGCAAATAGGCTTCCGGCAGTAGACCGCCGTCATCACGATTTAATGGAGCGTCGGCGCTATTGATACGCCAAGCTCTTTGGTGATAATGTGGATTGGTAGTTATCATTTTTTAATTATCTCTCGCAATCTCATGGTTCGTTTAGCACGCGTGCTCCGAAAAAGCAGAATTTTCCTTCTTTGAAGAGATAAACCGCTTTTTTGGTGCTCTTTTAAACGCGCGCCAAACTGTATAACGTCACTGTATGACGTCATTATGCGGCCATCTCTGATTACGCCATTTTGGATTTGTGACGTCATTAGATGAACTTAAGGTGGCTCCATACATTTCTTTTAAAATGGAAAATACAAGTTTGAGAGCCCAAAACACGTGCATAAACAATTCCTAAAAAGAATAAAACTAAATGTTATGCATAGTTAAACATCCTGACAATCAAAAACTGTTACCAAATATAAAGCAACAGTTGTTGCTATGGCAACAATGACGTTTCAAAATGGCTGGCAATTACCCTTCAAACTAATTTAATTCGAAAAAAACTTGGGTGACCCCCAATTTTTTTTTCGTTAAAACTTTTCCTGAAGTATGAGTAATCAAAAGGCCGATTTAAAAAAAAATTCTGTTGAAGGAATAATTTTATTTCGGAAAAATCATGTTTGTTAATTTTTAAAAAATTTCGTTCCACATAATTTTTTTTAAATCGGCCTATTGATTACTAATACTTCAAGAAAAGTTTTAATGAACAAAAAATTGGGGGTCACCAAAGTTTTTCTCGAATTAAATTAGTTTGAAGGGTAATTGGCAGCCATTTTGAAATGTCATTGTTGCATAGCAACAACTGTTGCGATTTATTTGGTAACAGTTTTTTATTGTCCGACTGTTTAACTATGCATAACATTTAGCTTTATTCTTTTTCCGAATTGTTTAATCACGTGTTTTGGACCTTCAAACTTGTATTTTCCATTTTTCAAGAAACTGTGTGGAGCCACCTTAAATAACACAAAATTCATAAAATTAAATTAAAAATACTAAAGTTAATCAAATACTAAAAAAACCCAAAAAAAACTAAAACCAGAATTTCTAAAAACTAAAACCAGAAGCTTTAAATTCGCCGCGGACACTCCCCCCCCCCCTCCCCCCATTCTAGGTAAGTTTAAAAGACCGCGCATTTTTTAACTCCATGCATGCGTTGTTTGTCGCATTTACTCTCACTGAATTCAATCAGCTTTACTTTCGTTGTTACATGTATAAACTTTACGCTCTGTTCTCTAGAAGAAAATCAACATGCTACGTCAGTTGACTAAAGTGTCTATATATGCTGTAGTGACTTTCCTGAAGACGATAGTATTTCCAAGATAGCAACAGAAGATGCCGTCATGGTTGAAGGAGGCAAAGCGATGAAAGAAAAAGCCAAAGTTTCCGTTGTGATAAAACAACAGAGGATTTTTGGCAAATCTTTTAAAACTTTCTGGTAAGTGTTTCTCCTCTTTTCTTCCTACCTTAATTTTAGAAACATACTAGGGTGTTAAAAAGACTAATAATATCGCTTATTGTTTACGATGATTTTTCTGCTGTTGTCGCATCTGAGAGTTTCTACGGTGGCCCAAAATCGAACTACGCGAACATCTGGCCTTGGCGGAAAAGAATTCCAGTGGCAGTGAAAGCAAAGAAGACAGTCACGAGCCATTAAACAAGAAGCTGAAGTTGGCGAAAAACAATGTGCAGGCATCAAACAACACGCCAAGCAAGAAAACCAAACCACGTTCACAGCCATGCGAGAGAAAAGACATCGAGTGCGGGGAAGACAAATAAAACTTGCCGGAAAATAGCAAGAAACTTGAAAAGACTTCTAGATCAAATTCAAAAGTCTCAGAGGAACGAAAGACTTGTTTCACGCCACTTGAATCGTTAATTTCTATATCACTTGACCTACAGGCTACACCAGCAAGTTTTCTTTGAAAATTGTTTCCTCCACAAATTTTCTGATACAAACGTTGTCAAAAGCAAATTAAATTTGCCAAATTGAAACATGTTAAAGAAAACTTGTTTGTGTAAGTGGGAATATATTTGACAACTTGGGGTCTTGTGTGGAATTTTACATTTCGCACCTGAGAGGCTGAGAATATCAGTCTGCTGAGTGCTTTTCTAACAACTGAGCTCACAACCAACTGGTACACACACGGCGTACTGTTTAACATTCTAACGCTTTCATGTGTTTTTTCTTTCTTTCTAATAACCATTGGTAGTGCTCCAGCCAAGAAATACGAGAAACAACCAGCTGACGACAACATCACTGTGGTGCAAGAGGGCAGCCCAACCTCGATGACCTTGGTATTACGTCATACGCATCCTATACCCATTCCCCTCACTGCTCCGCCATGGGATAAATACATGCGAAATTTTGCAAGTTTGAAGGGGCATAAAAAATTAAAGAAGAGTTCAATAACAGGAAAGATATGTTGGTGCTAATATACTCAACAAGGTCTATTTGAATCCCGAGAAAACATTTAACAAATGAGTGGATCAATAACCAAGGCCTTGTTGCAATACTGTTAATTTTGAGGGTTTCCCCGGAGGTAAATAAAACCATCTGGCATACAGGAAAAAGTTAACAAGATTTTTTACATTATTACTCATAATCGATCAAGGCATCTATGCTTTACAAGCTCAATATGCCTTATTGATGAATGGCTGCTGAATTATAACTAGCATGTGCTTCCCGCCCGCCGTTATTCACCCACGTCCACATTCACATCCACGTCTAATGTCCACGTTCACGTCCGCACGTCCAAGAACAATTCTACGTCGACATCGAAGCCTACTCCTTCCTCTTGGAGCATGTTTATGTCCAGTCGACAAGAATGTGTATGTTTACATGTCGTGAAAGAATTTCAATTTTTTTTTTAATTTCATCGAGCTTTTTTATTATTTGATTACGAACAGCTGATGGCACTGGGTATGGAGATATATGAACTACCGCGTCATTCCTGTTTAGTTTTGGCTGCTCGGGTGTTTGGTGTATGAATGTAGAGCTAAGTAGTGGTCCAACGTCGTGTAGGAATTCGTCTTCAAAAATCTATAAAGTGTAGTACAATGGAAGTATAATAAGAGAATTGAAATGAAAAATATCGCCAAACTGGCTATAAACGTAACCTGGGTACGTTCTTTCCTATTTACTTTACAGTGAAAAAAATATATAATTCCTGGTATTACATCACAAACCCTTCTCAACGCAGTCTCCCAAGTGTTCCGTCGTGTCCGTCATTATCGCCACTTCAATCGATTCTTAAATCGAGAGGATTTAACCAATTTAGTTAACTTATATTGCATTCTTCACCATATAATTACGGTAACAGTAGGTTACCACCCCTACCCATATTAAGTAACATTAGGTTACCACCCCTACCCATAATATGTAACATTAGGTTACCACCCCTACCCATATTATGTAACATTAAATTTCAACCCCTAACCATATATGTAACATTAGGTTACCACCCCTACCCATAATATGTAACATTAGCTTACCACCCCTACCTATATTATGTAACATTAGGTTTCAACCCCTACTCATATTATATAACATTAGGTTACAACCCCTACCCATATTATGTAACATTAGGTTACAAACCCTACCCATATATGTAACATTAGGTTACAATCCCTACGCATATTATGTAACATTAAGTTACCACCCCTACCCATATATGTAACATTAGGTTACCACCCCTACCTATATTATGTAACATTAAGTTTCAACCCCTAACCATATATGTAACATTAGGTTACAACCCCTACCCATATTATGTAACATTAGGTTACAATCCCTACTCATATTATGTAACATTAAGTTACCACCCCTACCCATATTATGTAACAGTCGTCTGGCTAGGCCTGTCGACGAGTGTCAGTTTTCAGCGAGGTTGTTTTATTATAACATTTTAAAAAGCTGCACAAAATTCGTTATAGACGATACGTTGCTCATAATGTGTGCATATTAGGGTCACTTGGGAAATCTTGATTTGAGATAGCCAGTTATCTCAAAAACTGAAGGGAAATATACTAATTTCGTCAATATCAGATAAAAAAGACTTTTTTAAATTAGAATGGTTAAAAAAAATTAGAGAAATTAATTACAAACTAAAAATCTCAGCATGTAAATGTGACAAATTATACTGCAAAGGGCTGAACACTGTAGAATCCAGCGAAGTGGAATTGAGTGTTGTGTAGTGCATTAAAGTGCAGTTAATTGCAGGTTTAGTGGATACCAAACAAAACATTTTCAGTCAAGGTAAACATTGCCATATTTGAATTTTTTTTGTTTCTGTAAATGCAATTTTATATGATACACAGTAAATATGGAATACAATATGACTCTATTAATTTTTTGATTTTAGTTTTTCAATGTAAGTAATGAGCGGTCTTCACCGGTTTGCAAAGATCTCTCAGGAACCAATTAGGTCGCACAAAATCGCGTTAGGTGTTGCATGCATTTACGAATTTGCATCAATTTCTTTTCGGAATTGAGCTAAACAATTTGCAATTGATTTACCTGATCCGTTATTACATAGGACACCAGCATCTCCGTAGTGCGGACACCCGGTTCTCCCCCATCCCCAATGGCTACAATTGGCCAAGTACTGTTCACTTCCTGTACATTTAACGCCACCTAACCATACTTGTCCACTACCATCTGGCACATCCCCACGTTGAAGAGCTGCTCTAGCTCCTGGAAAGCCAAGTTGTCGACAAACTACATTAGCATCGTTCAAGTCCCAGCCGTAATCACAAACCGTCCCCCATCTCCCATTATAAAGGATTTCGACACGTCCAATACCAGATTTCTTAAATTGTCCTTGCAATCGGATAGGATTACCTATGGAGAACAGTCAGAAATTTAATTTTTTATGGTAAAAATAATGGCATAAATATTCGAAAAACAATTTATTTAAGAAAGTTAGTGCAATTCGGTTAATTTATACCGGCATGGTTATGATTGGATGTGTTTCTACAAAAAAATCCTTGAGTAAGTATATATAAGTTTGAGGAAGTATAAATAACAGAAATTTGTTTTTCTATTTTTGGCTTAGTATGATAGCGGACATCATTGTAGATATTTTAAGCTGATAATCTTTTTTTGTAAAAATATTTAAAAAAATGTCTTATATTAAGTTCTCAGTAAGGTTGTTCTATTATAACATTTAAAAATGCTGCATAAAAATAATATATGTACATTACAGCCACTAGGGAAATTTTTATTAAGATAGTTATCTCAAAATATACCAACTTCGTCAATAGCAGACAAAATTTCAAACGACAATAACGAAAAGCTAGCAATATTTATGTAACATCTATCTATTTTGTTTTAAGTGTGTTTCGCCTGCAGTAATTCGCTTTTGCTGTTGCAGTGACTCAGCCAAAATACTTTTCGTTCTGTTTCATTCTTTTTATTCAGCGTTGCGTAACGCGCGTGGCTAACGCGCGTGGCGTGACGCGCGTGGCGTAACGCGCGTGGCGTAACGCGCGTGGCGTAACGCGCGTGGCGTAACGCGCGTGGCGTAACGCGCGTGGCGTAACGCGTGACGTAACCCGCCGCATAACGCGTGTCGAACGGATCCGGAAGCAATTGTGCGCATCGAGTAAGCTACATAAGCTTAGTGTTGAAGTATAGTTAATGCAGCGTCTTAAAAACATATTTAGCAAGATGTCGCTGAAAAATAAGGTTTCCGTGATCGATATGGATGGATTTATGATCGGAAAAAAGTTATTTTGCAAACGGAACTTGTCCTACTCAAAGTCTGGGTAGACGTAGGTTTCATATTCGTTCCTCTTTGACTTCAACATCTGGTGGAGTAAACTTGACGAGCGAGATCGGAAGAGCTGTCTTTTCGTAAAAAAAAAATATTCACAAACTCCCTATAGGTGTACCATTAGGCACTAAAGCTACTCCAATAGGTAACCTCTAGAATATCGTAAAGTTTTATATATCGCCAAGTTTGACTTAATAAAGAGTCGGTAGAAGCGTACAAGGACGGGCGGTTTGAACACGACTTTCTTTCTAAATTGAGAATTCCTTCCTTCAACTTAGGCTGCCTATATTCGTGGCTGGAAACGTGTGGAAATCACACGTAAATCAATACGTACCACCATTGCGCCAAAGTGGAAGTGGAAGCTTTTAGAAGATGGTTGACCCGTCATAAACAGTAACTTTTTAAGCTACGTTCAAAAAACCTTTAAGCCAGAGTAGCGTTAAAGGTAATATCCAGCTCGTTCTGCGCATGAACGAAGCTAATGTTTTTTTACATCTTCGTTTACACAAATATATACTGATATCTTATTCAAGATTGTAAGCTTTTCTTGATTCCTCTTCATTACTTGTACCCCAAACACAACATTTTGAGAAGAAATAGAAGAAATCCGAAGAGGTATCCTTGTCGAATCGCTTAATTTTCTGCCACGTTGCTTCGAACGATTTCTCAAAACATATGAATTCATAGATAATTACATGAAGTACTCAACTCAGGCTGATTACTTCATGTAATTATCTACGAATGGTGCCCAAAACAAAGATGGCAGATCATGCGCAGACCGTGCTGGATATCACCTTTAAACTACGTCTGAGCCCCTGTATTTTCTTCGCCACATTTAACCCCTGACAAGATTTCCTCTATATTATGCCCGGAATATAACACAAATATTTCAGTGCACTCTGTATTGGTTTGGTGGTTTTTAAACAGTTTTGTTTTGTTTTATGATAAACGACCCAACGTTCCGACACTCCGATCTAGTGTCTTCATCAGGGGTGATCGTTGTGAAGACAGATCTCATATTTATACTCTCATACAACCATTGATGACGTTGCCTATCAACAAGATGCAAATAGGCTTCCGGCAGTAGACCGCCGTCATCACGATTTAATGGAGCGTCGGCGCTATTGATACGCCAAGCTCTTTGGTGATAATGTGGATTGGTAGTTATCATTTTTTAATTATCTCTCGCAATCTCATGGTTCGTTTAGCACGCGTGCTCCGAAAAAGCAGAATTTTCCTTCTTTGAAGAGATAAACCGCTTTTTTGGTGCTCTTTTAAACGCGCGCCAAACTGTATAACGTCACTGTATGACGTCATTATGCGGCCATCTCTGATTACGCCATTTTGGATTTGTGACGTCATTAGATGAACTTAAGGTGGCTCCATACAATTTCTTTTAAAATGGAAAATACAAGTTTGAGAGCCCAAAACACGTGCATAAACAATTCCTAAAAAGAATAAAACTAAATGTTATGCATAGTTAAACATCCTGACAATCAAAAACTGTTACCAAATATAAAGCAACAGTTGTTGCTATGGCAACAATGACGTTTCAAAATGGCTGGCAATTACCCTTCAAACTAATTTAATTCGAAAAAAACTTGGGTGACCCCCAATTTTTTTTTCGTTAAAACTTTTCCTGAAGTATGAGTAATCAAAAGGCCGATTTAAAAAAAAATTCTGTTGAAGGAATAATTTTATTTCGGAAAAATCATGTTTGTTAATTTTTAAAAAATTTCGTTCCACATAATTTTTTTTAAATCGGCCTATTGATTACTAATACTTCAAGAAAAGTTTTAATGAACAAAAAATTGGGGGTCACCAAAGTTTTTCTCGAATTAAATTAGTTTGAAGGGTAATTGGCAGCCATTTTGAAATGTCATTGTTGCATAGCAACAACTGTTGCGATTTATTTGGTAACAGTTTTTTATTGTCCGACTGTTTAACTATGCATAACATTTAGCTTCATTCTTTTTCCGAATTGTTTAATCACGTGTTTTGGACCTTCAAACTTGTATTTTCCATTTTTCAAGAAACTGTGTGGAGCCACCTTAAATAACACAAAATTCATAAAATTAAATTAAAAATACTAAAGTTAATCAAATACTAAAAAAACCCAAAAAAAACTAAAACCAGAATTTCTAAAAACTAAAACCAGAAGCTTTAAATTCGCCGCGGACACTCCCCCCCCCCCCCATTCTAGGTAAGTTTAAAAGACCGCGCATTTTTTAACTCCATGCATGCGTTGTTTGTCGCATTTACTCTCACTGAATTCAATCAGCTTTACTTTCGTTGTTACATGTATAAACTTTACGCTCTGTTCTCTAGAAGAAAATCAACATGCTACGTCAGTTGACTAAAGTGTCTATATATGCTGTAGTGACTTTCCTGAAGACGATAGTATTTCCAAGATAGCAACAGAAGATGCCGTCATGGTTGAAGGAGGCAAAGCGATGAAAGAAAAAGCCAAAGTTTCCGTTGTGATAAAACAACAGAGGATTTTTGGCAAATCTTTTAAAACTTTCTGGTAAGTGTTTCTCCTCTTTTCTTCCTACCTTAATTTTAGAAACATACTAGGGTGTTAAAAAGACTAATAATATCGCTTATTGTTTACGATGATTTTTCTGCTGTTGTCGCATCTGAGAGTTTCTACGGTGGTCCAAAATCGAACTACGCGAACATCTGGCCTTGGCGGAAAAGAATTCCAGTGGCAGTGAAAGCAAAGAAGACAGTCACGAGCCATTAAACAAGAAGCTGAAGTTGGCGAAAAACAATGTGCAGGCATCAAACAACACGCCAAGCAAGAAAACCAAACCACGTTCACAGCCATGCGAGAGAAAAGACATCGAGTGCGGGGAAGACAAATAAAACTTGCCGGAAAATAGCAAGAAACTTGAAAAGACTTCTAGATCAAATTCAAAAGTCTCAGAGGAACGAAAGACTTGTTTCACGCCACTTGAATCGTTAATTTCTATATCACTTGACCTACAGGCTACACCAGCAAGTTTTCTTTGAAAATTGTTTCCTCCACAAATTTTCTGATACAAACGTTGTCAAAAGCAAATTAAATTTGCCAAATTGAAACATGTTAAAGAAAACTTGTTTGTGTAAGTGGGAATATATTTGACAACTTGGGGTCTTGTGTGGAATTTTACATTTCGCACCTGAGAGGCTGAGAATATCAGTCTGCTGAGTGCTTTTCTAACAACTGAGCTCACAACCAACTGGTACACACACGGCGTACTGTTTAACATTCTAACGCTTTCATGTGTTTTTTCTTTCTTTCTAATAACCATTGGTAGTGCTCCAGCCAAGAAATACGAGAAACAACCAGCTGACGACAACATCACTGTGGTGCAAGAGGGCAGCCCAACCTCGATGACCTTGGTATTACGTCATACGCATCCTATACCCATTCCCCTCACTGCTGCGCCATGGGATAAACACATGCGAAATTTTGCAAGTTTGAAGGGGCATAAAAAATTAAAGAAGAGTTCAATAACAGGAAAGATATGTTGGTGCTAATATACTCAACAAGGTCTATTTGAATCCCGAGAAAACATTTAACAAATGAGTGGATCAATAACCAAGGCCTTGTTGCAATACTGTTAATTTTGAGGGTTTCCCCGGAGGTAAATAAAACCATCTGGCATACAGGAAAAAGTTAACAAGATTTTTTACATTATTACTCATAATCGATCAAGGCATCTATGCTTTACAAGCTCAATATGCCTTATTGATGAATGGCTGCTGAATTATAACTAGCATGTGCTTCCCGCCCGCCGTTATTCACCCACGTCCACATTCACATCCACGTCTAATGTCCACGTTCACGTCCGCACGTCCAAGAACAATTCTACGTCGACATCGAAGCCTACTCCTTCCTCTTGGAGCATGTTTATGTCCAGTCGACAAGAATGTGTATGTTTACATGTCGTGAAAGAATTTCAATTTTTTTTTTAATTTCATCGAGCTTTTTTATTATTTGATTACGAACAGCTGATGGCACTGGGTATGGAGATATATGAACTACCGCGTCATTCCTGTTTAGTTTTGGCTGCTCGGGTGTTTGGTGTATGAATGTAGAGCTAAGTAGTGGTCCAACGTCGTGTAGGAATTCGTCTTCAAAAATCTATAAAGTGTAGTACAATGGAAGTATAATAAGAGAATTGAAATGAAAAATATCGCCAAACTGGCTATAAACGTAACCTGGGTACGTTCTTTCCTATTTACTTTACAGTGAAAAAAATATATAATTCCTGGTATTACATCACAAACCCTTTTCAACGCAGTCTCCCAAGTGTTCCGTCGTGTCCGTCATTATCGCCACTTCAATCGATTCTTAAATCGAGAGGATTTAACCAATTTAGTTAACTTATATTGCATTCTTCACCATATAATTACGGTAACAGTAGGTTACCACCCCTACCCATATTAAGTAACATTAGGTTACCACCCCTACCCATAATATGTAACATTAGGTTACCACCCCTACCCATATTATGTAACATTAAATTTCAACCCCTAACCATATATGTAACATTAGGTTACCACCCCTACCCATAATATGTAACATTAGCTTACCACCCCTACCTATATTATGTAACATTAGGTTTCAACCCCTACTCATATTATATAACATTAGGTTACAACCCCTACCCATATTATGTAACATTAGGTTACAAACCCTACCCATATATGTAACATTAGGTTACAATCCCTACGCATATTATGTAACATTAAGTTACCACCCCTACCCATATATGTAACATTAGGTTACCACCCCTACCTATATTATGTAACATTAAGT
Organism: Paragorgia papillata; assembly: GCA_035771165.1. Taxonomy (NCBI): domain Eukaryota; kingdom Metazoa; phylum Cnidaria; class Anthozoa; order Scleralcyonacea; family Coralliidae; genus Paragorgia; species Paragorgia papillata. Next base: position 2,023,484 of record JAWNZC010000353.1, read on the forward strand.
TTCAACCCCTAACCATATATGTAACATTAGGTTACAACCCCTACCCATATTATGTAACATTAGGTTACAATCCCTACTCATATTATGTAACATTAAGTTACCACCCCTACCCATATTATGTAACATTAGGTTACCACCCCTACCTATATTATGTAACATTAAGTTTCAACCCCTAACCATATATGTAACATTAGGTTACAACCCCTACCCATATTATGTAACATTAGGTTACAATCCCTACTCATATTATGTAACATTAAGTTACCACCCCTACCCATATATGTAACATTATGTTACAACCCCTACCCATATTATGTAACATTAGGTTACAAACCCTACCCTTATTATGTAACATTACGTTACCACCCCTACCCATATATGTAACATTATGTTACAACCCCTACCGATATTATGTAACATTAGGTTACAATGCCTAACCATATATGTAACATTAGGTTACCACCCCTACCCATATTATGTAACAATAGGTTACCACCCCCCTTGCTCATATACGTTACTGGTAGCCCTGGATTGGGATCGTTGCTAGGGTAAGCCATGATGACGTATTTACAAAGGGTGCTAGCTCAAAAGTTTCAGTCGCCGTATGCTGTATTGCAGGTACACACCTATACGACATGCATGCATATCCATCGCTATTTTATGTGAATATGTCTCGATATATTGTGAATATTGCAATGATTATGTGAAAACGGAGTGTTGACTGGTATGTAAGCAGTGAGAATAGTCTCAACTTTCAACTGGTACTAATGTGTGAGTCAATTCCAACTGCGATCATCCCCCCCGGGCAAACCCCTGGGAATTTGACTTTTCGAATTTTTTTGTTCAAATTCCCTACTATGCCCATAGTAGCCCAAGCACACTGTGTGGGTATATATATATAGTAACGTTAATACTATATTTTATAATTGATTTATTTTATATGGCATAGAAATGCATACTCTTTAATACCATTTAACTGTTCATATCCTCTTTCATAAGATCAATATGTATCTATATGACTTGTTCGTTGACCATAAAATTGAGCAGTGTTTTAATAATATAAATAAATAAATAAATAAATACAGCTACTTTACATTACCCCCTGCTGTGTTTCGCTTAACCGTCGGATAAACATTGTTATATTACTATTTTTACCGCAAAATATACAGGAAAATCAAATTTACTGTTCAGGCTAACTGCTTACATAATATACCATGTAAGATGGAAAAATTCACACATATACTTACAACTAGACGACTTTAAATCACGCTTGAAGCGCCCAGGTTTTGCGGGCGACGCGGCGGAAGAGGGGAAGAAAGGAAAGGTTGGCAACTGTCAAGCCAATTTCGCGCTACCTTCTCGCGAATAATGCCGTCTAACTCAGCTCCAAGGAGTTTTTCAACGACAAATTTACAGCAGTTGATAAAAATATCATCACGCTTCAAAACCAAGCAGTTATTTTGAAAAATAATTGTTTCGTTGTCCAAAAATTTCGCTTCAAATCAAAGTAGAATGCCTCCAATTTGCGATGTGACCGGGCGCAAGGTGAACAAGGTTCACAACCGACAATTTTCAAATTTAAATCTCGCGCGTAATTGGCTAATCGTAATTAGGTTCAAAATGGGTTTCAGCATTATCAGGGGGTGGCGATATGCCGATATCATATAGCTTCGAAGTGCAATGGCGCGTCCATGTGGCGCGCTCTGACGGCGAAGGGAATTTTCAAGGATGGACGAAGACGATCAAGCGGACCACTCTAGCCAAGAACCTATACGGTAAGTTTTACGGTTTATATCTAGTATTTCATATTGAACCAGAACTATATTTGCATATATCTTGCAAACATTCAACATTGTCAGTCCACGAATAATAAAATGTATCATTCAAGCACCTGTACGGCGAAATGGATTGTTAAAAATCGAATAATTATTAATTTTGTCGTTATCCATTATATATCTATGGCTCATATACAAAGGGTGCGCATTTGTTTATCGATTCAACTTTAAAGAGACAATCAGCTCAGTAGTTGAAATGACAATTAACGAAGAAGTTTCAAACTGAAAGGAAGAACGACAGCTTTGTTCGAACAATGAAGTTGGGCTTTGTTTATAAATTTTGCGCAATTGACGATAAAATTGTATGCGCACCTAATTCATATAATCGGTCTACTCAAACGAATCGCAATTATGTGAATCGATCAAATAGTATACGGTTTTGTGAAGCGTTTTGTTTTTTTACGTATTGCCAGACAACTGTGATTTACTTAATATACAGTGTAAATGTTGAATGTTTGCAAGATATATGCAAATATAGTTCTGGTTCAATATGAAATACTAGATATAAAACGTAAAACTTACCGTATAGGTTCTTGACTAGAGTGGTCGTCCATCCTTGAAAATTCCCATCGCCGTCAGAGCGCGCCACGTGGACTCGCCATTGCACTGTGATTGCACTTCGAAGCTATATGATATCGGCATATCGCCACCCCCTGATAATGCTGAAACCCATTTTGAACTTAATTACGATTAACAAATTACGCGCGAGATTTAAACCGAGTTAATCGATTTAATGTTGTTCACCTTGCGCCCGGTCACATCGCAAATTGGAGGCATTCTACTTTGATTTGAAGCGAAATTTTTGGACAACGAAACAATTATTTTTCAAAATAACTGCTTGGTTTTGAAGCGTGATGATATTTTTATCAACAGCTGTAAATTTGTCGTTGAAAAACTCCTTGGAGTTGAGTTAGACGGCATTATTCGCGAGAAGGTAGCGCGAGATTCGCTTGACAGTTGCCAACCTTTCCTTTCTTCCCCTCTTCCACCCTGGTGTAATGTAATATAGATACGTTTTGTGGAAACACCACGTAAAATTTGGGAGAAAAAAAATTATACGTGATGTTTCCACAAAACTTATCTTTATTTTCGAATCAGTCTTATCTCTCACTGATCCCTCCCTGGTTTGTCGATGTTCAGTTGTAGTTGTAAAAGATGTAAATCATAACATTCTTTTTCCGCCAGTGCCAAGCATTGATAGTATTTTTGGTAAGATATATACTCAAAATCACAGTTTTTTATGATTGCATTTGAAAAAACACATAATTAACATCTTTCGTAGAATTTCGTTTCCTTGCTTCATTCTTGAGATATTCAGGTTTGTTTGATATGCAAATGTCATACTAATGACATCACACTTCATAATGACTTTTTACAAAATATGATATCATTTTCTAAAACTACAGTATTTAGTTCCTTCCATTTCTCATGTTCTTTACTACTTATATGTTGCAGTGGCATGGAGACATCAATCTCATGACAGTGAATGCACCACCGAAGGAACCTGGAAAATGTGCGATTAGGTTGTTGAGTTGCCTGTTCACAACTAATGAACTGGAAGGTGGAATTGTTTTCCACACAAGAAGATCCCCCAAAGTACCACTGGATCCAGTGAGAGTTACAAAAATGTTAAGTATGTAATTTTCTACATTTAACCACAATTACTACAATTTTCTACAATTAACAGTGTGTTGGATAGCCAGTGCTAGACTAGGTGAATGGTGTTAGCTTCAAGGTATAATAAAAAAGTATTTAACTTATATATATAGCTACATCAGCATGTAATTTAGTATCGAAACTTTGGTGTGGTATATTGAAATAACAATAAAAATTTAAGTATATAACTTTAATATATTATTAAGTAATTTAACTTAAAATGTAATTTAGTACGGAAGTTTTGGTGTGGAATTACTGTTATAGTGCAATTAATAATGAAAAAGCTTTGAGTACTGATGTAACTTAATTAATTACAAGCTTTTAAGCTGGATTTTCACTAAGTGTAAAATGTCGCGCGCTTGACTTTTCTATTGTACAAATTGAATAGTTTTCTACTTCATTTCACATGAAAACTCACAAGACAAAAGAAAAATGTTGAGCGTGCAACATTTTACACCTAATGGAAATCCAGCTTAAGATGTGCCTTAGCAACTGGTACTGTGCTTATTCTATTTTTAAATATATATTTTTATATAGATGTCCTGAACGCCAAATATACTCCTGGAAAAATTAAAAAATGTCACCAGATGATTGTTGATGCATGCAATCAAAAATGCCGAGACACTCTGAGAAAATCAAAAAGTGCTACTCAAACCACCATCAATACATGTACTAGCTGAATTAATAAACCAGACCTGTTACAGTCATTTGCAACTCACTTTTCACCCAAATCTTCGGAAGTTCGTTCTGAAGTTCTTTGGCAAGTTCGTTTTGAACTACGCATTTGATTGACTGCTAGCAACCAAGCAACCAATCAAATGCAGAGTTCAAAATGAACACAAACTTCCAAATGAACTTGCGAACTTCGGAATGAACGTCCAAAGATTTGTGTGAAAAGTAAGTTGCAAATGACTGTATACATAGACCTCTTAGTAATAGAACCAATTCTCAAACTTTCTTGTATTTTACTGTTGAATAACGTTTTAATATATTTACTGTACAATGAGCCAAATGAGCCAGTGTTGGTGTATGACCAGTTATCTGGGGAAAGAGACTGTAAATATGCAACCTTAATTAATTGTCAGCAATATTCATCACTTTTCATTAAAATCTTTCAAAGATTACAAAGATACAAAAACCCAAACATGAGATTTATTAAATTTGGCTTAAAAGTAAGCAGGTTTGTGGTCTCTCGCCACCATTACTTTGGTATTACTGGTCTACTTTTAACACCAAGCCAAGGCTTAGTTCTGATAACAAGGGCATGCATGGATGCTAACCTGCATTGACCCCATTCTTATTACATAATTTATTTTATACATTAATTGACACATTACATTGATTTCATGAAAGTATAATATATAAATTTGATTCTGATTGTTAAGTTGTATTAATTTTCTCTGTCTAGATTGTGATCTTAGAAATATCTTGTCAGTCGTTTTTTGTCATGATTCAGGTTGTTCAGCTTCTGCAAGTACTTGACAAATTAATTGGAAGATCTTGCAAATTCTTGCCAATATCCTGTAAAATCATGGCAAGATCTTGCAAGTTCTTGCCAAGATCGTCCAAGATCCTGGCAAGATCTTGCCAAGATCCTGGCAAGATCTTGCCAAGATCCTGTAAGATCTTGGTAAGATCTAGTAAATTCTTGCCAAGATTTTGGCAAGATCTTGCAAGATCTTGCCAAGATCTGCCAATATCTTGAAAGATCATGCCAAGATCTTGGGAAGAACATGCCAAGATCCTGTAAGATCACGGCAAGATCTTGCAAATTCTTGCCAAGATCTTGTAAGATCATGCCAAGATCTTGCCAAGATCATGCCAAGATCATGCCAAGATCTTGCCAAGATCTTGCCAAGATCTTGCCAAGATCATGCCAAGATCTTGCCAAGATCATACCAAGATCTTGCCAAGATCTTGCCAAGATCTTGCCAAGATCTTGCCAAGATCTTGCCAAGATCTTGCCAAGATCTTGCAAGATCATGACAAGATCTTGCAGGATTTTTGAAAAATCTTGCCAAGATCTTGGTGAGATCTTGGCAAGATCTCGGCAAGATTCTCAACCTGGGATATTATGGTATTTATTTCATTTTTTACACTTAGAGCCCATTGGCATTGAGTTTAAGAATTGTCCACATAGAAAAATGTAGAACATTACCTTTGTAAGTTGGTGAAGTCATGCTATAGATTGAGTTAATTGTTGCAAACATAGGCATAGGAGTCCAATTATTCCGGGAGGTGTTTTTATCCAAAACAGTTCACGTCTACATTTATAATCTTTCTGTAATCATCAAAGTTCAATGACTGCAAGTAAAGTTCAGATGTACTGTAATTTTACTAACTGATGAATGTAGATAAATAATATTTACATTTCTACTTAGTATTTACAGCATATAAAAATAAACAACAAATCTTTGTGTACATAGTATATTACATTTCACAACCATCCTTAGAGATACTGTAGATGAAAACATTTGATTATTTTCTTACACTACCAAAGTCAACATTCAAGCTCTGCAGACCGGAATGCTAAAGTTATAAGTTGACTGAATTTTTTGTTTCATTTCAGCAGTGTAAGAAAATCATTAAATGTTTTCTTCATAGCATATTACACTTGTGTAGTAATATCTATTACTCATCATCACAGTCAGAAACATCATCAGAAAAGTCCAGTAAAATTTGCACATCTTCATCAGTCTCACTGTTGTATGCAATTTCAGCAAATGCAACAGCTGAAAATTCACTAGATCCCATGCCCCCTGATTCAGTTTTACTATATGGTAATTTACTGATTGTTTCTGTACTCAAATAGTCCAATATATAGTTTTGAACCTAATCAATACAGCATATTGTTTATCTCACAAAGTTTCTTCTTGATGAGAACATTGATTCTTCTTATTAATCTTGAGTGATTCACCTGGATGCTGAGTTATATAGGTCTCCAGCTTTTCTTTTTCTCCAAAATAATGCTTAAACAACCTTTCAACCTCCAATAGCAAAAGCTAATCTGCTCCACCTTGCAGTCGTTCTAGGAAGTTGTGGAGGTCAATTGCAGTTCTTTTTATGGCAAAGGGAATATCATTGTTGAAAGGTCGCCTGTTGAAATGACAATAAAGTACTGACTCTGGATCCTTTGCTTGATCAAACTGCAGCTATTGTAGTAATGTTTCCACCCAGTCTTGTAACGAGCTTAATGAGGCATTGTACTTGATAATGCTAGCTTTCATTGCATTTGTTCTCTGAGTTATTTGCTTTGACAGTTTTACTGCTACTGCTTGCCCATCTACTTAAAATGTTCAATGAAAAGAAATGGTCTTTAAAATAATTACCTACACTTCCAAAAAGTAGTACTAGTAACAACAATTGTAGAATGCCATTAGTAAATGGTAGACGTGAAGTCAGCATAGTGTACAGTACCTGCGTATTTCTTCTTCAAAGATATTAAAAACATTCTTTTAACTGCCAAACAGTGCGTTTGTTCAGTGACTGCTTCTCTTCTCCGAGTCTCCAAAGAAAGCTAGCAGCATTTAATTTTGGTTCTCCAACTTTCCATCTCTGCGACAGTTTCTGTCTTTTTTCTGTACTTTCTGTGCTGTAAGTTAATGACATTGTGTATTAACATGTATAGTTTACTGTTTGTTTTCTGCACCATCTTGGGAAAGTAAGTACCATATAGGGGCCTCAAGCAAACACTATACACTGTATGTTTATAAATTAGATATTTTAATGGATTAATAGAATGCCATACCTTAGGGCATAGTGGACATGAATTTTCTTTTTCGACTTGATCACTATAAGGCTTACCAATCCTCAACATGTACTGATGGTAGCTTCAACAAAAAAATTATTTAAAATGAAGTTAACTTCAAAACAATGAATACTATTTAGGAGCTTAAATAAGAGGTTACGTATTAACCTATACGCTGACTGAGGGTTCTTTCTTTGACAAGTAAAATCGTCTGACCAGTGTAATAATCTTAAGTGATAGCTGTATCCGGCTGGCTCAGACAGGAATAGGTTAAATACTATAAGAAGTTAAAATACCGAAATTCATCAAATGAGTCACTGTTCAAAGTAGAATAAATCTTCTTGACCTGAAATGAGAAATACATGTATTATGGTTCAGTGTACTGCACTCGCTATACTGCAAAATAAGGTATTTCCGCAGATGTCCTGCAATCAACAATGCAAACTACCGTACATACCCATGTTGGTAATATTCTTGATTTGTTCATTATACGAAGTGCATCAGAGAACTTCTGTAGTGAAACCCGGCATTCCACAAGTAGAGTCTCAGCGAGTACCATAAGTTTAAAGTGGAATGCAATAGTAGGGCGTACAATAACTGCCAGGCCATAATTGCAATTTAACCAATGTGGCAGCATATTCCTCACAATTACAGAAAAAAAATTATTTTTTATGTTGACGACCTGAATTTAAGAAGGCATGTTGATATTAGTGAGGACTGTACTAATGGTACTGGTTTAGGTATTGCAGTTGAGCTGTTGAAGGTATATGTAATTAATATCATATTGCTTCAACAGCTCAGGAATTTCTCATTACACTTACAGTGGAACCACTCATCTACAATGTATATATATATATATATATTTAACCGTTATACCATGAGCTCGAGTTGTATAAGAGCTCATAGCCAACGAGGCGCTTCGCCAAGTTGGCTATTAGTTCGTATACAACGAGAGCGAATGGTATAACTGTTTTATTATATAGCCAAGCACTGTCGGTAAGAGACAAAATTACAGCGAAATGTTTGAAACAACAAACTTCCGGCATAGACAACAGGCAACTGATACTTCCGCCATGCGTAATGATGCATTCACATAGGGTTTCTCGCTGAGCTGTTCGGTAAACATCTTCGAAATGTTGTATAAATGTTGCTCGAGAGGCAAAAAATGTGTTTAGCAGATCAACAAAAAAGATTAAAAGGTACCTTCATGAAGTCAAAAGGTGGGTAAGTTGTTTATATTAACGTTGCTGTCGTGAAAAAGGTTTTGATTTCATGCAAAAATGAAACTGAAACACCTTCGGCAGTGAAACTAAGTTACTTAGTTCCTTGTTTTTGAAAAAGAACATGCTTTTTACTACTCCAAATGCTTATCTAAATAAAAAAAGTCTCTTTACTGGTGATCTCCTACGAAATGTGTGTTGTAAGCTTGATTTTAACCGTGAGTTTCCTTGTTTGGCAACAAATTAATGTCAACCCGCTAATTTAGTCGTGTTTCTGAAGTAAAAAGACGTAATTTTTAGGTGAATTTTACCATTTGACATGCTAAATTGTGTATTTGTTAATGTATTTTTACACAATGTTGTTTTTTTATACATTAATTGGTTTGAGGGTGTTGATGTTTTTCTGTATAAAAATCCGTCAATTTCAACTCTTTTCGGCAGTTTAAAAAAACATGCCGCCATCTTGTTTTTCCTCTACTAGCAGGATATGAGCTGATAGCCTAGTAGTAGGGAACCAATCAGATTACGCAAAAGTTCATATCCGATAGCATGCTATAT